>JARWZN010000002.1:1183836-1270387 GCA_030015385.1 Trichoderma sp. BMH-0061
TTTGTCAGCCTGNNNCAAAACNNNCATGTTTGCCCATCTAGTGACACCACTACGGACCTATCACAGGCCATCAGCATCTTTACTGAAAAGTACCCTTCAACTCACACTCCCACCGTTGTTGACATGAGTGCCATCAAGGCCATTGCATCATTCGTTTCTGTGCGTTCAAGCGCATTGATTGCCTCCGCTGTCTACGCCCTCTGGGATATTCGCCTGGAAGGTGATGAAAAGTTTCTGTCAACCCTTCCTGAATCCTCNCCCCTTCGATCCAAGGTTGAAGACGACATCAAGATGGAGAAGACTACCGTTGCGTTCAATGGCAGTGTCATTGAGCACTACCCGGGCTACTTGGCTAGTTGCCAACGATACATCAATGAGTTGATGGAAGGCAACGCATCCGGCCTGCCAAAGTTCATTGAGCTTGTTTCCGCCAAGGAGAGCTCATTGACAGGAGCTGCCGTCGCATTGGCGTGCGTGGACTCATGAGAAGAAGAATAAAATCAACAAAAACCGAAAACCAAACATTCTTTTTCAAGCTTGTCTAAGAGAAAGTGCGTGTGTGTGCGTGCGTACGTGTGTACGCAAAGACATGATACCTGGGATGATGTGTTATGTTTACTGGGATATACGGGGTATGCGAAGGTGATGCATACGTAGAGGCGCCGGTTTCAGCATTGCTTCTTTCTTATCTGGCGCCACAGCCGGGGTTTTCTTTTATTTTTTGTCTTTTTCACTACACACTCTTATTCACTGTTTTCCTTTCTCATTTGTATGTTTTGATTCCTTGTAATTTTCTGCTTCTGTTCTTTTTAGTTTTATTTTCTTTGTTCTTAGTGGGCGACGGTTATAGTCTGGAGCATTTGACGGTACGCTGCTGCAAAGAGCGAATGTTGCGTCATGTAGATTCAAACAGCAACAACATGTATATATTGCATTGCATGTCCTGGATCAAAAGAAAAGCATTACATTACAATCTTGACCACTATGTCGGTGACTGCTATTCTTTTTTTTTTTTTTTTGGCTTTTAGTAAAGGTGAGGACAATGGCACTGCTTTCCTATCGTTGGAAGTCTGGTGGTTGGTTCCTGATGATGAAGAGTGACGTTGGGCCTAGGTATAAAAAGTAACATCCAGTTTAATGTTGTTTGATGTGCCTCCCGCGTTGCTGCTCCCGATACTATTTTGAGAAGCTGTCGAATGGGCGTGTAAAGTGGATAGCTCCGTTGGCTGGCGCGCGCCCAAAGTAACAATACGACTCTCAGGGTCCCTTAGCCCACATTTTGCGTAAAGTGCAGAGTACCGTGTACCTCGTCAAAGTCATGTGACAGCCTGCCTACTTCGCGTAAAGAGGCTAAGGAGCGCGTCTGGCCACAAACAAAGGCAAGGCCGCCAAGGATTAAGGCGTCGGGCTACGTCAATCTTTCACGATCATCTTTTTTTCTTCTCCTTACTCTCCTTTGTCAGATAGGAGCTTGTACGGACTACAAGAGGTGCTCTTTGAAGACGTTTCATCATAGCTCTTTGCTGCTTTTTAAACTCTGAGGGGGAAAAGAGAGTTGACTCTTATTCTTGGAGATACCGCCGCATTTTCGCGATATGGCTGATGCTGAGGGCATATTCAGCGAATGCTTCATCGCATTCGTGCCCAGCGCGCAGCTGGCTCCGAAACTGATCAGTAGTGTACGTGTGCTAACCTGTGGTCTCTGCAACAAACTTGAATCCCTTGTTGCGCATTCTAACCTTTATCATNNNCAGCTCTCGACTATTCTAACGGAGAATGGCGCCACAGTGGTCGACTATCGACGCGATGGATCCATACCAATTGACCGAGTCACGCACATCGTCTCCAACACGATTGACTTCCCGCAGTACATCGACTCGCAGGCGTACATGATCCCCGTTGTGAACACGCACTGGATCACCATTTCAATATCCCGGCGGAAGCAAGCGCAAGTACGGCCCTTTTCGCCCGATCCCCGCATGATCTTCTCCGAGGTTGTCGTTACGTGCGCGGACCTGCCGCAGATGGACAAGGAGAGCATCTTGGGGGCGACTATGGCGCTGGGAGGGCAGGAGTCGAAGGATGTGGGCAGGCTGACTACACATGTCTGCGCGCTGTCCATGGACCATCCTAAAGTTGTGGTTGCGATGGGGAAAGGCTGGAAGGGCAAGGTGGTTTTGCCGCACTGGTTCGATGATTGCTTCAAGTTGGGAAAGAGGATCGACGAGGGTCCCTACCTTCTCCCTGACCCCGAAATCTTGAAAAAGGACCCCGATGAAGAGCTCGACATTCCGTCAAACAACAACTTAGTCGGCGCATCCTCAGCAAACCCAGAGTTTATATCCTTGTCCGACGGAAACTCAGCCAGACCACCCGTTACCGTCTTCCAGGATAAGCTTATCTTGCTCGGTTCCGACCTAAAGATAACACCCCGCCTCGAGAAGGCCTTGAAGGATATCATCGTGTATGGTGGTGGTCGGTTGGTAGAGGATGTGGAAGAGTGCACTACCTTGATTTGCCAGTACCGAGACGGCGAGCAGTACGTGAAAGCTTCTCAGGCTTGCAAGGAAGTTGGCAACTTATCCTGGCTCTATTTCCTCATTGTTCACAACGACTGGACGTCGCCCCTGCGTCGCTTGCTCCATTACCCCATCCCCAGGAATGGCATCCCAGGCTTCAAGGATATGCGCATCACCGTATCCAACTACGGTGGCGAGGCTCGCATCTACCTCGAGAACCTCATCAAGGCTTGCGGCGCCGAATTCACCAAGACTATGAAAGCGGATAACACCCATCTCATTACTGCTCGCAACTCTAGTGAAAAGTGCAAAGCTGCTCCTGAGTGGGGGATCACGGTGGTAAATCACCTCTGGGTTGAAGAATGCTACGCCAAATGCGAAATCCAGCCTGTCAACATTAAAAAGTACAACCACTTCCCTCCTCGAACAAATCTGGGCGAAATCATCGGACAGACCTCTTTCAACGAGTCTCGGCTGAGAGATTTGTTTTACCCCGGAGGCGAGGAGAGCATGTCCCCGAGAGCAAAGAGAAAGAGAAAGATTCTGGAGGCTGCTGAAGACAATGCGTACTCACACGGTCCTGCGGAGGGCGTGGTGATTGGCGAGGTAGCGCACGGAGGGGACTCAGACACCACCATGCAAGAAGACAACAGCGAAGAGGATAGTATTCCGTCAGCTGCTGCTGCAAAGAAGGGTCGGCGTACTATGCAGGCAGTGACGCCAGTAAGAGCCCGACCTGGCAAGGAAAACGTGACGCCTGTTGCCAATTCCAGCGGTGGACGTAGTGCCAAAGCAAAGGCCATGAACGTGCTTTCAACAATCGCTTCGGATATTGCGCTCTATGAAAAGGAGAAGAAGAGAAATACCAAGCCAGGAACCCCATTTGGTGGCAAGCGAGCCGCAGAGCTGGCAGAAAAGGAGAAGGCTGAGAGCGCGAAAAAATCAACGAGTCATAAGGATGACGCAGATGATGAAGACCGCCCGGCCAAAAAGTCGCGGCCATCTCTACCTGGTGTCGAAATGCGCGTTATCCTAACGGGGTTTACGAGATGGGTGGGCAACCAGAATAAAGAAGATCAAGATCGGGTGAGTTGCAACTGTTTTCCTCCTTTTGTTTCTTCAATTCCCTTGCCCCAGCCGATGAAGGCGTATTACNNNCAGCATATCTACAGNAGAAAACTCCGCGATCTTGGTATTCAAATTGTCCTAGAGGGTCAACCTTGTGACTACCTAGCCGCACCACACGTTGTGAGGACGGTCAAATTCCTGTGTGCCCTGGCCCGCGGCCCTACCGTCATATCTTCTACCTTTATCGAGAAAGTTCTCGAGACTGGCAAGCTTCAGGACGTGGACGACTTTATCCTCAAAGACTCCGAAGCCGAATCCAAGTACGACATTGATCTCGAGAGGTCCGTCAGCAGGGCCAAGGCTCACCGCGGCAAACTTCTTCGAGGCATTCCCATCTTCTGCACCGACAAGATCAAGAATGGACCCAACAGCTATCGCCTTATAGCAGAAGCCAACGGTGCCATGTTCATGATCTATCGTGCACGCAGTGGATCGAACATCAAGCCAACTACTGCAGAGCAAGACAACTTTGCGCCTCCCGAGCCGGTCTATCTTCTGAGCGGTTCCACCCCGGAGGAGAAGCAGCTGTGGCCACGCTTCAAGGACATGGCGGAAAAGGGCCATATGGAGCCGCGGGTGGTATCGCCAGACTGGCTTCTCGACGTCGCAATGGCACAGCAAGTGCGGTTTGACAAGAAGTTTCTGCTCGATACAGAATAGGACATGTATTTACGCGGAAGTAGTGATGACATCTTCGGTTGATGCAAGTATATGACGGAGTTTTTGGAAGGGTGGATTGCGGAATCATGGTTGGTGTTGGGAGGACAGTTAATAATATAGCCTTGCTGGGGATGGGAGGACAGTATGTCCGGCTGCGGTTTGTAGTCTGTTGCTCTGTGCTTCTTCTAGTTGTACAGTCCTTTACTTTAGAAGAATTTGACACCGAGAGAGTCTTCGGAGCCGAAGATTTGAGCTTTGCCTCGTTTGACCAAGATATTCAATGCCTTCATGAGCACTTGGTTGTCCATGCCATGGAATTCTGTCATGTCTTGATTAGCATCCGAGTGACATGATTTTATACGACAAGATGTCTTTTAGTTAAACTCACCTGTTCCCCTGGTGTTTTCTCCCTCCGTCAGCTCATACACAGTCAAAACGCTCCCCTTTTGCGCCGTCTCCTCCACAAACGCCTCAACAAGAGCCGCCCACTCCTCCGGTTTCCGCCAATACAAAAACACGACATCACCGCCGTCAGCAGCAGAAGAAGACGAGGCGTCAGCATCGCCGGGCCGGAGAAACTCTGCGCGGCCATCCTTGCGCATGAAGTCGAGGACCTCGCGAATATCCGGCGGAGACAGGCGACGATCGATGCCGCGGTTGTAAAAGAGGTCCGACTCTGCGGCGGCGGAGATTGTGATGCGGAAGAGGCGGTGGTGGCGGGCGTAGGCGAGGATGAGGGCGGACCATTTTGTGAGCTGGGCGTGGTGGATGGTGATGTTTGTTTGGCGGGTGAAGAAGGCGGGGAAGAAGTATTCGCGGGGGAAGGGGAATGAGGGGGATGAGGATTGTGACTGAGATTGAGGCTGGGGGGTGGTGATGTTGTTGTTGTGGCCATTTTGTATGTTGTGTGAGATGAGAGATGAGAGCTGTGAGGATGAGGATGAAGGTGTGAGTGAGTGAGATGTGTGTGGTTTGGTGGTGTTTGTATGAGGGATTGGATAAGGGACTTTGAACTATAAGGCGGGATGACGTTGTGCCACGTGCTGGGAGCTGCCAGGTACATGTACGGTATTGGGCTTACCCTGGAGCGGGAATGAGAGTGACAGAATTGGGGAGAAGGTGAGGAGAGAGGCAAGCTTTGAGAGTATTGGTAGTAATGAGGAGATATATCTGGATGATTCTTTGTCTTTTCTATTTAATTTAGCTTCATTTGAAGTAAATTCATGTGATATGAAAGCAGTGCTGCAGATGCTAGCCGGGAGAGATGATGCACCAAATCCCGACATAAGTAACTAATTAAGCAATCATATCGTTGCATGACTTTGATAGCAGTTTATATATTGAGAGTTTCGGCCCTACTTCTTTATTGAGAAGTTGCATTTCCATAGATGCGTCGATACTTCCACTGGCTTGACAGCTCCTTCCCCTGTACAAGTGCCCTTTACTCCCCTTTCCATCACACGAGAACTGCCAACATCAAACGCTCTACCAACACTCTACACAAGCAATATTCATTACCATTCTTCAAGTATCACACTGAGACCTATACACGGTATTTTACGAACCCATAGTCATCCATACAATGGAGAACCCTCGCGGTCCAACCACACCACACGAATCACGCGGTTCGGAAGGATCAAGCGAACCAGTGGGACTAAATGAACGAAACCAACCTGAGTTTGAAATACTTCAAGCAGGCGCGCTCAGGCCAGGTGGTGAGCTCGATGGAGGTAAGTTTGACTTGAACTCGTTTGANACTGGAGGATTATGCGCGGGAATAGTTTTGAAGCAGACAGTTTCGGGGCATNNNAGTTTGAAGGATAACAATTTCGAAGCAGCTGCTGAAACTGGAGCGGGCGACACAGGAGCAAACGACGCAGAAGCGAATGACTCAGATTCATCATTTGGGGACCCTGACATTCGTTCTCGACGACCTGACGTATATAATGGAGACGTACCCAGTTCTGTATACACCCCATGGGTACGTTCCGGCCCAGTTGTGCAGGGACCCATAGATCGCGGACCAGACGGACGTCCCACGATGTTGGAGGCAAGCCAGCTGTATCGGCGCAGAACTATATTCTATCCCCGAAGACTCTTTACGGGAAGACGTGGAGTGAAGAGGGGGATAGTCACCGAACATATTACTAGGACTGTGATNGCGACAGGGGGCTTTTTCACCATGGTCCGCATAATCAAGACGCAGCCCTATTATGACAGGAGGAACATCTATTTCCTTCAAGAGGGAACATTTATCTCGTACTGGAGACGGAATCGTGATGGATCTACTCCNCCTCCCGGCGAGGTTACTAGAGTCACAATACCAGCCCTGCCAATGTCTCGTGCATAAAGGGGGGGAGCGAGTGTTCCAAAGAGAAGAGATGAAAGAGAAACTTGGTAAATATCCGAGTCATAAAAGGCTATGGAGCCAAAGTTGAATACCTGGGACGGACGGGACGTATACATGTTCAATGTGGTTTTGGAACAGGACAGCGATGCTCACACTCGAAGTTGGAACTCTTCTGTTTGGTATGGCTGCGTTTGCGGAAAGGGTTTGGCATTACACAGCGTGAATACCTGGGCGCTAGACGCATGAATCTTTTGGGGGAGGCTGTTCAGGGGGCAATGGGTCTCGGAGGACAAGACTTTGGCTATGTTGGAGCTCATGACATCCATTGGGTCTTTTACTTACTTTACGAGTAGATCAGTAGCGTTTGTATGTAGCGGTGAGTAAAAGATATATTATTTCCAAGACGTCCCCTCTTGACGGTACCACTTGGACTTCTCAATTACCAGGAATCGAAACACTAATACCATTGCTGAGATTATGAAGTGCAAGCTTTAAGAACTTCAACGCCTCAATGACGGCAGCTGATGTGTATTAGCGTGATATCTACTAGATAACACTTGTAGCTCTTGGAATATCTACTGTGATAACTACCCATCTTCCTCAGATACCCAGGAGGTATTGTAAGATGTTAACAAGCATCAAGTATTCTGCCGGAAAATAACACAAGTAGGATATAAGTTGCTGCCTAACATCCAATTAGAGACACTGCATAGTCAGCCGCCCTTTATTGAAACCTCCTATCATAAAATGATCAGAAATCGTATCACATCCGATCGGAACATCTGATCGGATCTACCCGCGAAAACGAAACACCCCCAATCCTACGGCACCACTATTACATCAAAATCAGCTAATCAACAAGAATCTTCCGATTTAACCAGAAATGCCGCACAGCCAGCTATTGTTCCGTTACTTCGTTAAACGTACACGCTCGAATATTCACAGTAAACAGTTGAACGTACACCCTCGAGTATTCACAGTAAACCGTTGAACGTACACACTCGAGTATTCACAGTAAAGAATGAGACCCATTGAAAATTTGAACCAAAAACATCTTTTTTTAACTCAGGAATGTCCCTTATCCTGTTCTTTCATGAGTGCCTAAATATGAATGAGGCCCTAACACTACGCCCCGCCAGGTATCGAACCGCAGTTAACAAAGGAAAACGATAAGATAAAGAAAAGGGGGTAGGAAGAATGATACTAATGAAATAGAGGAAAAAACAAAACAAAAAGTCCCAAATAGCTCAGATAGATGATGAACACGCGTCCCTGCCATGAAAATACAGTAGTAGTTGGTTTCCCTTAATCGCCCCTCCCAAAATTCCCTCTAGAATAATTTTTTTGTCCTGCCTTGTTGTTGCATGATAAAGTCGTAATGAGGCTAGTTAGACTCCTGATACAGATTCTTTCTTATATACACATACATCTCCCAGGTATAAGATAAGGGGTCGTCGTTTCTTGTCTGAAAAGAATAGTCGTCCTCCATAAAACACCTGTTTGCCCAGAAAAGCAGGAAACCGGGGGAGAAAAATTAGGAAAAAAAAGGTAATGACAAAAAGCCAAGTGAAGTGGAGTATCGTAAAAGCAGATTTCGAAATGCAGTTGCGCATAGTCTTCATTCTCTCTTTCTCCTCCTCATTAACAATCATAGGAATCCCTCGTCGTCTGTCATGCTGTCGTAGCCTGTATCTACCTCCATCCCCACTATCCTCTTTGTAATGCCCAGACATTTATTGATAACTTTTTCCTGAAGGTCGGGAGGTACACCGCAATTTAGTGCTAGTTCGCTACCCATCCAAAGACGCAATATGGCAGCTAGTCTTTCCACCAGGGGTGCAAAGTTGTTTGTAGTATCTTTATGGGCTAGGATTTGCTCCAAAACTTCCATGACTGACGTAAAGCTCAACAGCGTCATTCGTGTTTTTGTTGTCAAGTCAATCACCTTTTCGATCGAGGTGCGGACATATTGTTTCGTGCTCGCCTCGCCACCTAGTCGCTTGAGGTGAGCTGTAGCAACGGCACAGCGAAGGCAAAGCTGAAGGTCGGGATCGGCAACGTCTGATTGAAGAGGAGTCGGTGCTAGGCCGGTATAAGGATTCGGTTCGGAACAAGTCAGTGCCATAGGGTCCATCAGGCTGTTGCTACCAGTATCGACCCGAAGGACCTGAACAGCAGCAGCAATGTTGTCTCCACGGGATTTGTAGCCGAGGACAGAACGAGCCAGGATTGCCCGTGCACGAGCATTTGAGCCCAATGGTGCGACTTTGACGGCCAGGTTCATTACTTCGTCTTCCGACGCCTCCTCATCGCCATACAATGTTGTCGTCAAAACGTCGTGCACCTTGGCTGTTGACCACCAAGCGGCGAGAGCATCCATCGGGGACCAAATCGCCGTATCATCGACTACCGAGTCCATGCCGTCAATCGGGGCCGAGTTGTGTGTTGTTTCCATGTTGAAGGCCAGATTGTGGGCTCGTTGAATGACGGTGGCGGTGAGAACGGCGTCACACTCCTGTTCGACCAAGGCAGCCAAGTGATCGGGTAATACGTATCCTGCTCGCTGCATCTCCAAAATCTCGTCTTCTTGTAGGCCATTGATTAGTCTGTTGTTGAGGTCACGAGCTGCGTTCCACTGCCGTTGTGCAACCTTGGTAGCGAAGAAGTTGACCAAACCTAGCTGATACCACTTCTGGCTCAAGTCCCACAAAAGGACTCGAACATGAAGTGCTTTGAGCATCAGACCGCTGGGGGTATTGGGCACGGTGCCAGACGCCAACAGCGTCAGGATGAGGCGGCTCATGCAAATCTCCGCATCTCCTCCTGTGAGCTGTGCGTCGAGAGCAGTGGCCCAGGCACGGACTCGGGCCACTTCTTGTTCAGGAGTCAACCCGGTCAACAGTTGATAGGCGTGGATGCCAAAGACGTTGCGTACGCTCAGCTTGAGCGTCTTGAGCATCAGTGCGGCCGCTTCGAGGAAGAAGTTGTGATGAGGCACCCAAACAGTTTGGATTGCAGTCTCCCAAGCGCGGCGACGGACACTAATGGGAGAAGCCAGTGAAGGGGCGGGATGTAGATCAGTGGATTGCTGCTTCTTGGGCTTTCGGTCCATTGCCGAGAAGAGCGAAGGGATGAAAACCCACAAAACAAGGCCGAAAAGAAGCATAAACTTAATGGAAATGTCGGTTTGATATCCTGCCAACCCTACATTGAAATGAGATGGCATATGCCTGAGAAGCTGCACGGGCAGAGCAAACAGTCCGCGGCCCTGAGGCTCTTCATTACTCGTTTCCTCTTCTCGAACCGCTTCCAATATCATCAGGCCGGCGAGCGAGCCCACCATCAGCTTACCAAAGTAGGGGCTTGCGCTCCATCCGGGTTGGCCCTGTTGCTGCTGTTGCTGCTGCTGCATCGGCCGAATCTGTTGTTGACCGACCACGGTCGGGTTGGACCGAAATAGCTGCTGGGGGACGGGATATGGCTGTCCGGGCATCTGGGAGAGGATTCGTTTCATGTCCTCTGGAACATCAATCATCCCATTGGGCATTCCGCTAGATTCTTGGCCTTGAGCGTCCAGCGGGGATTGTGACATTTGAGACTGCTGTTGTTGCTGTTGCTGTTGCTGCTGTGATTGTTGCTGCGACTGGCCATCTTGGGGATACTGTATCGGTGTGGGCTGCTGCATGGGAGGCATAGAGCCGTTCATAGCTCCAGCCATGAACAGCTTCTCAAAGGCGGCGATTCTCTGGTGCATGGCGCTGTTTTCATCCAGTAATCGGTTATTCCTCTTCTCCAGGTGTCGTATATATTCAGTCGCTTTACTCAAAACCTCATCATTAGTTAGCCATTGGGGACATGACGCCCCTTGATTCTTTGTTTTNNNTGAAATCTCGAGTGGGATTCCTACAGTTGCTTTGTTGAGCTTGTGTGCGGGTGTAAGGCCGTGTAATTCCTCACGATCCTCAGTCGTGTCCTCTCCCTGNGCGCTCTTACTCATGATGCGCAGGCTGGGGACGCTGTCTCTCAAGGCAGCAATCTTGTCGTTAATGTTGGTCCGGTAGCGCTTCTCAATCATGTTGTGAGCCGTCTTCTTGATGGGCTTACCGCCCTCCTCGAGAAGATCGTCATCGTCCTCTTCGTCGGCAGGAATCTTACGCTTCCTGGAATCCCCTCGAGAGCCGCCAGAGACGTCTGGCGACGAGGCTGCTCCAGTCTTGGCCGACTCAGGGCTGGAGGCGCTCTTTGGAGAGCCGTACTGAAGATGAGGGGGCATAGCAATGTTTCGCAGCTGTTCCTGCAGAGCAGGACTCAGGGCAGTGACAGATCGTAGAGAGGGTTTGGATACCGGTAGGGGGCCCCGCTTGGTGGCCGCTACGCCGGGGAGGAAGACTGACGCAGGGTCGATGTTGGGTAGGCCAAAGGCGACAGAGTCGGGTTGCTGCTGCTGTTGTTGCTGCTGCTGCTGTCGCGGGTCAAAAGTTGGGGCTGGCCAGGACGGGGACACGTATCCTGGCTGGGCTGAAGAGAGGGTGGTGTTGCTGCTAATGTCGTACGAGTTGGCCTGAGGTGAGGCGTCTAGAGGCCAGACTCCAGCGTCAAGGAAGGCAGCCGAGGGATCGCCGCCGTAGTTGGGAGCATCTGAGATTCCATCGAGAGACACGGGGCCACCGCCTATGAAGCCGAAGCTTGGGTCGTCAAACCCAAGCCCGTTGGTGCCATCCTCATCAGCCATGGGAGGGGATTGGCGGCTGCAAAGACCGGGGAAGCTCGCGGATCAGCTCATGCAGCGACAGCCGGGCTCGCAGAGAACGAGAATGGAAAGACTGAGACCAGGCGGGAGTGCGTCAGGGCCTAGGGGGAAAGTGACTCGATAGTAGGCAGAGAATCGTGCGGTCGACGGGCCAGGTGGACTGAGTGGTGCAGAAGCTGTGGACGCTCTCACCAAAGGATAGCACGATGAGATCAGCTGTTTTTTCTCCTGCTTCCCTGGCGGGTGGACAGCTTAAAGCGGGATCTGCTGAGACAGACGCCCAGTGGGAGCTTGCCGAGGGTGTGGGATGGCCAGGGATGGCTGCGCGCAGGCGAGACGACGGATTTTTTTCTTTTTTTGACGGTCAACTAGCAAGCGCGTGCTACAGACCGAGAGAGTTACGAAAAGGGCTGGTACTTGGATCTCCGTAGCGGCAAGGAGAAGAGAAACTTGGAAGGAAAAAAGCTGAGAGATGACGATGGCTGGATCAGACAGGGGGCGGGTTTAGCCCAGCTGGGAATTCTCTTTTTTCGCCTCTTTCCCTTTTTTTCCTTTTGCTTTTTTTCTCTTGTTTTCCCGTTTTTCCTTTTTTGCTCGAGCTGGGCTTGGTATTCCCTGGTTATTCTCTTCCAGTCCAGTCCAATACCAAGGCTCAGGCTGTCGGGATGGGGTTGGGCGGGATTGCACGGGCTCGGGCTAGGCTCGCCTGAGTACAGCACCGTACGAGTATGGATGGATCGATGGATCGTCGGGACAATGGCAGATCGATGGGATTGATTGCTCTCTTGCTTGGACTCGGGCGCCGAGTGTTGGGAGCGTCTGGCTTGGGCCACGGCAATGCGGTACGGACAGCCGGAAAACTGAAAAAGAGGTGCAAGATGAGACAGGCAATGCACGACAGGAACATCGTACGATCCGGAGCCGATATCAGGCGAGGCTACGCCGCAACAAGCAAGGGAAAAAGCTAAAAGGTGAAAAGGCCTACCCGAGAAGCCCACCTGCCTAGCTGCCAACCCGCTGAGGTTTTGTTTTGCCTCAATCTTCTACTCTGTATGTACGAGTACTCGTATGGGCGGGCTCCACCGCTTGGCGATGATGCTGGGCTGTCTGTGCTGCTGCGTTGTCCAGCAGAGTTGCAGTTACAGTGCAGTGCAGGATTTTCTTCCAATCTCTTTTCCCTTTGCCCTTTGCCCTATTCCCTCCCCTCTCTTCGTCCATGCATGTAGAGTAGGGGGGATGGAGTCCATACCTGTACTGTCTCTGCGCAGACTAGCCCAAAGCACGCGCATATCGACATCGGCCACTGCAGCAAGCCAGAGTGTAGGTGATTGTGCAGATGCCGTCCCTCAGGTACTGGTACAAGTCTGACACCTTGACGCTGGGTGGATACGCGGCCTGTCAAGAGGTACCGAGTACAGCCACCTGCATGGCCATGTACCCATACTTGGAGCATGTGGATGGATCAATCAACGCCTTCACACGAGATGCCGCAAGGGAGAGGAGTCGTCTGCATGCACCAGGACAGGACTAGCGCCCGTGGCATTTTCGTAAAGTACCCAAAGTACTCCGTGCGAAGAGCACGCCACGGCAAGTGGGATATCAGCAATAATTCTGCCTGTACTCCGTACGAAATACTACTCCGTACTGTACCTATATGCTGTGCTCTCACCTCCCGTCTTCCTACCATGGACGCTCAATTTCAACCTCTTGCAATGCTCGGGAACTGGCCGACATGCCATCTGCAATCGACCTGGCAGGGCCCCTCTTCCAACCGCCCCAATCCATACCAGCAGAGTTGCAGCAATGTCCCTCCAGGCCCGGGTTATACTGTAACAAGACATCAAATTGCGATCTCGATGCTCAGTGGCATCAACAAGGCCAAGCGACGCAAGGCGCGCAAGCTGAGCCTCCATGGCGAAATAAGCCCCTAGCGCCCCTCGGCCTGTACACGCGCGAGCTGGCATTTGCCTTTTTGTGGCTCAGTCGCAAAGGCGCCAAGATTCACCGTGCAACTCCAGCCGGCCAGCCGAATACCGAGGAGCACTGATCAAATATTGGCATTGAATTGATGGATCCTGATGGATGAGCCCAGCAGCTATTACATACTCGTATGAGCAGCTACGGGAAGCTTCGAGTAGCTACGGGCGCCTACGACTAATATGTTGAGCAAGTTTTACAAGAGTCGAAGCCAGCAAAAGGTGCCACGTGAAGTCTTAGAGGCGGCCGCTCATCATTTGGCCGCCGTCGCCGCAGCGGAATGCCGCACGCCAATGGTAGTTATGGAACTGGCAGCTCCGTGCTACACACGGTGCTCGTACAGTTTCATCAACGTTTCTGCTCTACTCACCCCTGCTTAGCCGTTGGTGTCTTGGCTGAGCACAGCACAGTCTTTGGTGTCTCCTCAATCATCGCACAGAACAAGACACTTGCCGCCTGAGACATTGATTGAGACCAGTGCCGCATTCCAGACGTTCTAGCCTCTCAGCCACAGCATCGCCAGGACCTCTGAGTGGCTGCTCGGACTTCAAGTCGACTCCGGGTTCCCAGCAATTGGCAGCGCTCTGGTCACTGCAGCATCCTTGCGGTTTTCATCAGCTGCGGCGCCCTCCTGTAATTTTTGCATGTGCCAGTGAGCAACCCGTACAGTGCTCAATCTACAGTATACAAGCAGTTCATTGGCATCCTTGTACGCATTGCGTGTTTCAATTTCATTCATCGCCAATGTTCTGTGTTACTGTTGGAGTACTGCACAGTACGAGTATGCATCACATACCTACTAAAGATTGCCAACGTTATGTGGTTCTACCATCCCTTCAAGGGGAACAATGGCACGGACAATACGGGTCCAACTTTTAATCAATAGGCTATTCCCTACCTAACCGCTATGCAGTCCGAAATCCCGACGAAATCCCAATCCCGGATGCTCTACATCCATTCGCTCATTCACTCGCTCACTCACTCACTCACTCTCATTACGGCTTGTGGCACTTTGAGCCCGGCACGGCGTATCTGTCAGCGACTTGCGTGTGTCACTTATTCGTACCGGGGCCAATCACAGCCACCTCGGAGCCAGCGCCGTCGCAACCTCATGGCCTCTAGCACAACGTCCCGCTCCCCCAACGGCCGTCGACTTGATATCGCCGCTCGGCTAACACAAGCTCAATGAGCACACACGAGGGGCAACAGCCATCACTCCTGACATGTTACCTATCACCTTCTGACTAAGCCCACGTTTTCCAGGGCTCTCAGCCTCTCCATCCCTCCCTTGAGTCTGCTCGCTACCGTTACCGAGCTTTGTCGATTCATGTACCCTCACAAAAGAGTCTGGCGCTCCCTTCTTTGCTTTGATAGCCTGCCAGACTAGTCCTGAACCATGTTG
The DNA here is from genome assembly GCA_030015385.1 of Trichoderma sp. BMH-0061. Classification (NCBI taxonomy): domain Eukaryota; kingdom Fungi; phylum Ascomycota; class Sordariomycetes; order Hypocreales; family Hypocreaceae; genus Trichoderma; species Trichoderma sp. BMH-0061. The sequence continues at coordinate 1,198,623 of JARWZN010000002.1, forward strand.
GCAGGCTGTCTCCCGTGCATATTCCCCGCCTCCCGCGTGCGGGTCGATCGATATTGGCTGCATTGAATAGGATTCCTCACCCAGCCCGTGTGAGCAGGGAGTTTGTGCACGAGGGCGTAAAGCTTCTCCCAATAGCTTCTCCAGCCGGCTGCTCTTTGCACATCTTGCGTGTCCATCACTGCGGAAGCGACGTCTGCAGGATCAGGCCCCATGCTAGCTAAGTTCAAATTACTCGATTTCAATGGTGGGAGATACAGTATGAGGTAGTGCCTGATAGTTGGGTAGCAGCCCACCACTACAGTACTTGCAGAAAGCACTCACACATGTGCTTGGCAGAGATGTCATCGAGTCATACTCTCTACCACCAAGGTTAACCATTCCCGATGGGCATCAAATTTTAACCATGCCAAGCATGCCTACCGGCTAGGTGGTAGTCACCGAGATAGTAGCAGTACTATGACCTCAGAGCAGGACGTAGGTGACACTCTTTACGGAGCATGCTCAATTTAAATCGGCGCGGAACGCGATCCGCGGCATGGATCGACAAGAGCTTGAGCTGTCAGAACCGAAGAGTTGACGACACGATATCACATGGCTTTTTGTGCTCCTACTGTAAGGGGGGTTTTCTGATATGCTATGGACCAATCTCTTTTGTATTAGTGGTTTATGCGACCAGCTCGAAATCCGCGGGGCTGAGTTTAAGTTTAATTAAGTCTTGCCGCTTCAATGCCCCCATTGTTCTAGATTACCTCACGTTTGCTTTTGTGAGTTGCTTACAATGACAAAACGTGGTGATTGCTGGTGGAGAAGATGAAGAAGAAGCGAGGGCAAGAAAGGGGAGAAGAGGAAACGAAACGACAAGAAACGAAACAAAAAGTCTTTCCAGACGACGTGACATGGCTATGCGATCTGCGTCAGGTTAAGAACGTAATGACCTCTAAAGGCTGATGACTGCTATGCTATGAGTCTATCCTTTTGGGCCATATACTACTAGTCGCCGAGAAAACGTAGAATAGCTCTGGTGTCTGTTTCCAGATAGACTAAGGTGTAATCGTTGGATAGGTGTGCTTACCTACGGTATTTGCGGATTGCACCCGTCGAATGTTAAATCTGTAGCAACGATAACATCAGCGTGTAGCTGGCTGACACAGTTGCAAAAATAGACATGCAAAGAGTATTGAGCAATGGAAAAGGGGTGTCACCTTCTCCAGCTACGGACTTCGAAGATTTTCGTCATCATCTGTTCCAAGAAATCTTCCTTCGTCCAACGTAACACACCACAGGCAAACACACATTTAGACGACTACCACCTTTACACAATGACGAAAACAACAATCTTTAGAGATACAATCTTTTATTTCTTTCAAATACCAAACACTCAATTATTGATGATGGATTTTTTTAGATGCTTATAGGCTTATCAAGTACAAAAAAATCTCGTCAGTCGTGAACAAAATATGCGGGGGTATGAATTTCCTTCTTTCCTCAATCCTGCGCTCCTGGCCCAAGTCATTGGATATATGTGTGCAATAAAAAAAAAGGAAAAAAAAAAGATGAAAAGGCCATGTTTTGGGGAAAATGAGAAGAAAATCACGGCGACATGATCAAGGTGCCCTTCCTGGGACAGCCCCAGCAAATTATCTAACAGTAGAAGCGTGAAAAAATAGGGCGTAAGAGAAAAAAGAAAAGTTAATGTATGAAAAAGAACTGCTTGTTACTCCCATCACAACCAAATTACCAGATATCCTCAGAGCTCTTAACCATCTCCAACGTTGGCGTCTTGGGCACCATTCGCTTCATGCGCTTGCGATCTTCCCTGGTAACCAAGCCAGGGGTGATTGGGACGCAAGGAGTGTACGGCTGATACGGAGAGTACGGCACTGCGGTTCCGGTAAACGGAGTCATGCCGCCACCTGGTGATAGAGGGCCGGTTCTCTCAAAGACTGTCTGCTTGGTCGTCTGAGCAGTGACGAAAGGCGAGCCCAGCTGCTCTTCGTAGGCACGAAGGGGCAAGGCTCCACCGGTTCGGACCGCAGACGGCGGGTTGGGGCGGGAGAAGGAGGCACCGGGTCGGGGTGAAGACGGCAGCGAAGGGAACGTGCTTCCGGGCTTAGGAGAGGATGGAAGACCAACCAAGGGAGCCTGAGAGCTCTCCGTGGTGGCCGAGTCGGGCTCTCTCTCGCCGTAGGGCAGCGTAGTCCTCGATCGATTGGCGCGGCCGAAAGCATCTCCAATGCGCTCGTCGATGGTTTGAATGCTTTCGGGAGACATATCGGGGGTGATGGGAGCGCCTGACACCCTGCCGTTGGAGCCACCAAAAGGAATTTGGTCCGTTGGGATCGGAGGCGGAGGCGCGGGAGCATAGTGCCTTGGAGGAATGGCGCTCATCTCACGAGATTCATGCTGAGGGAAAGTTCCCGACATGGGAGTCATGATGGGGGACGAGATGTTGATGCCCTTGGCCGCCTTCTTCTTCGGTGAGAGGAGCGAGGAGAAGAGAGCCGAAGTCTTTGACTGGGACTTCTCTTCCTTGGCCGCGGCCAGGTTCAACCCGGCAGGCTTGGTCTTATTCTTCTTTGACAGCAGACCGGTCTTTGATGTGGCCGAGTCGCGCTGAGGGTTCGGTGAGGCAACTGGAGACTCGAGAATGATGCCCTTTTGCTTGGCCTCCTCATGCTCCATGACATATTTGTACATTTCTTCAAGCTGTTGTTGCGCCATGGCTCTGTCTGCTGCAACGACGTTCTGGTCTACAAGTGGCGAGACTCCAAGAGTAGAAGGAATAGCAGACGAAGAGGGTGATGGTAAAATGTATGATGCGGGATGCGCCTTGGGATCGAAGATGCGGGCGCTATATGGACCAGAGTGATAGTACTCGGACTTGGGGATGATCAGAGGAGGAACAACGTGGCCCTCGGGTTGAGCTGCGAAATCGAACTGCTGCTGCTGCTGCTGAAACTGCTGGAACTTTGGGTCTACCGGAAGTTGAAGCACGTAGCTGGGGATATCGTTCCCACTGAGATGTTCTCTTCGTCGTTTAGAAAGCGAAAGCAAGAGGATGGCGACCAGCACCAAGGAGACTCCGTATGCCGCAATGATACCTCCAATCTGCGCGGGTAGAAATTTGGTGTCGTGAATCGGAGTTGCAGAGGCAGACGAAGACCACAGAAGCACACAGGTCAAGAGAGCGAGGGATGATGATGGTAGACGAGGACGAGTTCCAAGAAGCATGATGGAGACCGGCCTTGCTCTTATGAAGGCGATCGCTGCGTGATGGAACCTCCTGGCGTTGAAATGCGAAACATGACCCAAGAGAGATGTGACATGAGTGAGGAGAAATATGCGGCATGTAAAGGGTATTTAGACTGATAGAGTCGTCACAGCGGCTGGCGATGCTGGCCGGAGCAACTTTGGCGCTGGCTCGTGGGGCCGGGCGAGGATTGACCTGGGAGTCCCCAGCTTGCCGGGCTGTGACTGGCTGGGTGATGCATTCTGGCGGTTACATGGCGTCGACGAGCTCAAGGCACAGAGAGCAAGAGGAGAGGCCATCTCGAGCCTGTGGTTGGGCGGATGATGGTGGTTAAGCGCCGAGCTGCTCTGTGACGGGCGCCACCGGGTGCTGATTGGCCGGCTGGAAGAGTCGATGCAAGGCACTAAAGCTTTGCTCCCTGCAGCGCCCCGCCAGCAGCCCACAGAGGGGGAGAGCCCTGAGTGATTGGAACTGGACCTACTGTAATCAATTAGGTGTAATCAATTCCACGATACTGGACCTCGATTCAACAAGCCACAGCCAACGTGCATGTCGGTTATTTAGCTTAATAGTATAACGACAAGTACAGTAGTATTCTTAAGATCTCTTCTGCCTTCTTTTCTTTGTTCAGTTCTCTCATATTCAACGGCATCGCTTACAGTATTATTCCCCTCATCACAGGCGACCATATGCAAGGCGGGCACCCGACGCTAATAAGGTGAGAAATTCCTGCTAGCAATAGCCGCCGGCGCCGGTGTTCACACAAGCAGGACATCGGGACTCACCCCTGCTTCTCTGCAGTGACACCGGCGACGATTCGTCCAAATGCCTCCCCAATTAGAGCGAGCCGGCGATGAGGGCTGCTTAGAATAGCAGCGATAGCACCGGCTCCCCCTTCAGCCACTCCTGCTAGTGGTGATGGGCGCCCTGAACTCCAAAGCCCGGGTCACCCAGATTCGACCAACGAGGTGCCCGTCCTGTATGTCTCGTCACATCGCCAGGCACACCGCCGGAGCGGATCCAGGTGCCTCTTGGGCATGGCTGAATTTCTCGTTCTGCAATCTGCAGTGACTGAAGTGACGATCGACAGATACACCAATCGTGCTGACGGACCTCATCGTTGAACACTCGAGTCACGCCATCTCTGCATTCTGGATTCTGGATTTGTGACGGCTTCAACTAGTCGTGTGATGTGAAGGCATTTCTCATCACCCGTTCTATCACTCATCACCCATCACAGATAGCACAGATGAGCGCGTCTAACATTCACAATCACGAAGGATCATCGATGGGCTCTTTCTTTCTTCCATTTTCCCATTCTCAAATCTCAAATTTCGAAATGGTTAAAATGGTTAAAATGGGTGCAGCTTCAAAGCCGTACCTAATTGCGTTTCCATATGCTTACTAAGGCGCTCTTTATGGTCACATGACTTCGCGATGCCGTGTTTCTTGTTGGTTGCGTCGACGCGTTTCGATAACGGCGTCTAGTATGGACGAGGTTGATATGAAGAGGCAAAAAATCGCAATGACTTGTTGAATTGAATGTCCTTTTTCTATGTCTGTTGTATTGGAAATTCGATCATCGTCATTTGCTTGGATTCGCAACATCAGCTTTCGATGCCTAATCTCTGCTTCCTTGTTTAATCACACACCTGGCCCGCTGTCGCCTTAACCACCACCATGACAGCGGCTCAGGCTGAAAACCCAATCTTAAAGTCACTGAATGCGGCTCAGCGCCGTGCCGTTACTTCCAATGCGTCAACAGTCGCCATTCTGGCCGGTCCCGGCAGTGGCAAGACGCATACTCTAACATCACGCGTCGTGTGGTTGGTTCAGCAAACCGGCTACCAACCGTCAGACATCGTCGTTGCTACATTTACGGTGAAGGCGGCCCGGGAAATGAAAGAGCGTATTGGAAAGGTCCTTGGCCCAGATTGTGAGAGAAAGATTGTGCTTGGTACTTTTCACTCCATTGCTCGACGGTACCTTAGTGCCTATGGGAAACACATAGGTCTCGACTCCAAGTTTGGTATTGCGGATGATGGCGACTCGAGGGCCGTAATTCAGCGGATTTGCAAGCGGCACGACTTCAACATTGATCCAGGATATGCAAGGTCATGGATCAGCAAGAAAAAGGCCAAGGGTCATGCAGCAGAAGCAGCCCCAAACAAGAAACAGCCTGAGAATCCCTCCTTAAACGAATGCTACAAGGAATACCAGGAACACTTGGAACGATCAAACTTATTGGACTACGATGATCTACTAGTGCGCTGTGTCGAGCTTTTGAGGGAATACCCCGCCTGTGTGTCAAACATTCAGGCTGTTCTCATTGATGAGTACCAGGACACAAATGGCATTCAGTATGAGTTGATGAAACTATTTGCGCAAGCTCGTCAACGAATAACAATTGTTGGCGACCCCGATCAAAGTATCTATGGCTGGCGATCGGCCGAGATCCGAAATTTGTACCGTCTGCTACGAGATTATCCCGACACCGATGAGATATCCTTGGAGGAAAATTATCGGTCATCTCAGTCAATCCTCGACGTCTCATTAACAGTCATTCAACAGGATAAAAAGAGGTATCAGAAAGTCCTTCTGCCAGTCCATACAAAAGGTGCAAGACCAGTTTTGCGAAAGCTGAAGAGTTCCGCCGCGGAAGGAGACTGGATTGTCTCGGAGATTAAACGGGCTGTCATGATGTTTGGGGACATGCTCACATACGAAGACGTGGCTATTCTACTGAGGTCTGCCTCTCTTTCAAGACACATCGAGTCGGCATTGGGAAAGGCGGGGCTGGCCTATCGAATGATTGGAGGCCACAAGTTTTATGAACGGAAGGAAATCAAGATTTTGCTGGATTACTTGCGCGCAATCTATCAGCCGGACAACAACGACGCCATTGCCCGAATCATCAACGTTCCACGTCGAGGAATTGGAGACACGACGATCAAGCGACTTATAGAAGAGGCCGAACAACTGAAAATAAGTGTCTGGTCGCTCTTGAGGAAGCACTGCCAGGGTAGTCGGAAAGCGACGACAAAGATACTGCCCAAGATGGAGCAAAAGCTCAACACCGAGCTGCTGAGAATAATTTCAAATCTTCAAACTCAAGCCCAGCAAATCACAGAGGACTCTCAACATACTCTAGTTGATCTAATTGAGAAGTTACTGTCACAGCTCGATTTTAAACAATACCTCGAGTCAGAGTATCCCGAAGACCGTGAGCAGAGGTGGCAAAACGTCCAGGAATTCCTCAGCTTGGCAAATGATTTTGTACGAGATGCAGCAAATCTAGAAGATGAAATGCTACCTGAAATCGACAACGTCGATCAGGTGAAAGATGACAGCATCTTGGGCCGCTTCTTGGCAAACGTCGCGCTGGCATCCGATGCTCAGAAAAACGACGAAGGGGCAGAGAAAAAAGCAGTGATAACTATATCAACTATTCACGCTGCCAAAGGGCTCGAGTGGCCCATTGTGTTTGTTCCGTCAGTCTATGCCGGCTCCATCCCCCATTCAAGGGCCGAGGACTTGGATGAAGAAAGGCGACTCCTCTATGTGGCCATGACCAGAGCACAAGCGCTGCTTTATCTCAGCTGTCCCTTGTACGGATCTCAGGGTATGGGCACAAAGGTCGAGCTATCACCTTTTGTCTCACCATTCGCCTCATCGGCCTTTGCCAAGCAAGGAGCATCGTTTAACAGACCAGTCCTAGAAGGCGTTGCAAAAATCCTTGGCAGGGATCTCCCCAGCGAGAAGGCAATCTTTGCCAAACTCCCAACCATGTTCTCCCCAGAGGACAATCTATTTCCCGTAGATCCAATCGATACTAGAGATGCGGAGGGTCTGGAAGACTCAGAAGAATATCGTCCAAAGGGGCTAAAGAGGCAGCGATTAAACAACCAGGGCTATGGTAACGACGAGGAAGAAGCAGCCGAGGAGCGGCCATGGAAGAAGGAGTACAGCACAACCATGGAACAAGCGTCCAACTTTACCATGGCTTCCTTGCCCGGATTTATGTCGGCTGGAGCGCATCAAAACGCCCTCTCTGCGGCCGCTGCTGCTGAAGCAGAAAAGGCGGCGGCAGCCAAGAAGATCAAAATGGGAACAACTCGTCGAAAAGCAGACCAGTCCAGTCTCCTTGGATTTGTAACCACGGCGTCAAAGAAACCGGTGGCTCCTGGCGGCGGGTTTGGTGGTCCAGATGCGTCCATGGCTCGATATCAGCTTGCAGCATCTCGATACGCAGCTAGAATGGCGGCCGAGACGAAGGCACCTGAGCTCCCAAAGCTACCTGCCGTCGACCCATCGTTGGCGAAACACAAGCTCGCCAGCGGCAATGCCTTAAATCGTCCCAGCGTCATTAAGAAGGAAGATGACGAAGCCTCTAAGAAGCGGTATCACTGCTTCTCCAGCTCTCCACCAAGACCAGCTGAAACCGAAGAGGTGAAAGAAGAACAAGAGACAACCACACAAGAGGTTTCTGCTCCCGATCGCCCTGCCACGAGCTTTCACAGGACGACGTTTATTTCTGCCGCTTCTAGGGGCGGCGTAAGGCGTCCGGTGGGCTTGGGTCCACCGCCGGGAATGGATAGGCTTCGCAAGCCGTTTAAGCCATTGACGATAACGCGGCCCACGAAGCCGCAGTGAATGCTGAGTTATATTAGGTTATGTATGCGCATTTTTGGAATGCTTGATTTTACCTGAATTGATGGGGCGCGTGGAGAGTGTTATTGTGGCGCTGGGGCATAATGGCAAACCTTACGAATAAGCATAACGGCTGGTGCACCGATGCGGGAGTAAGAGTGGCGTAAAACATGGGAGCAGGCTACGTATATAAAGACCGTATGAACTGAATGAAAATAGAGTATCGGCATCAAATCAATTCATTAAAACAATAGACTCAGCATCAAAGCACACAATCAATTGCAAAACCACTCAATTACTCATTATTTTTTCTTGAAGAGAATAAACCAAAAGCACATCATGTTCTCAACCGTCGTGTCGAAAGCCACCCGCGCTGCCTTTTCCACTTCGGCACGCACCTTCAAACCGGCCGACGCAAGCATCTCTGCGTCTGCACGAAGCTGGAGGAATTTATCGCCTCAATCTCGCCGGTACATTGCATATGGAGTTGCGACGTGCTTGGCCGTGGATGGATATCTCGTGTACAACTATGCGCCTTGGATCGTGGGTTTGGAGAAGAAGGATTAGGTGTAGGGCATGAGCGAAAGGTGTACTATTTGGATTGACAGAATCAAACACTGGTTATACATTAAGTCGGATACTATGAGAAGAGAATAATACATCGATTAAAATGCAATCTTGATCTTGTCTCCTTTGCATCTTTACCAGTTTAGGCACTAGGCTAAGGCGTTGTTGGTCGGAAAACTCTCCATTGATATTTTTTGAAATGGTACATGTCACTTCAGATGAGACCTTACCACTCAAGCGGGGACCAAAAAAGAGAGATGAAAAAGCAAGCGTACGCACACAACGGCAAAATAAGAACATCTTTTCCCACTAATAGCCATTAGTGTTGTGGTGTGCGTAGTGGTTACATTGTGTGCCGACCGCTGTACAAAAATCCGGTTAATTTTGGTCCCCGCTTGCCACTCAATTAAGACCCATCTCAGCTTGGGCTCTTGCACAAGCCAAATGACAAGGGTTTTTTGTTTTTGTTTCTTTCCGGATGCAGAACCGAGGCTTATGCCGGGCAATCGGACATGATACTGTTCAAGGCGGTGGTAGAAATGCCAGTGTTGACACCCCCGCTCGGATAAGGCATCGCGCCAATTCGTGGGATGGTGGCGGTGATGACGATGCCTCGCCTTGCACACCGGCCAAGACAACGGGCGGCATTGGTTGCGTGTACCTGCTTCTAGAGATTCACGTCTGACATACGACGCTCACAATGACGTGGTGATCTGTCATTGTCTGTATCCGCTGTCTTGGCTCTGTATGCAGATCTTTGACTCGCGCAAGGAGAGCCAGATTGGCCGGTTTTCTTCCCTGCTCCATCGCCAAAAATACTCGAAGTCTCGGCAGACACAGTGGATTCGGACTGGCATTTGCCCAATGGAGCCCGCGGATGGCGGGTGACCCAGTTCATCTATGTTAGCGGCCCTCCCCGCACTTTCAAGCTTGACCTGGAGGGGGCTGCCGTCACACAACCAACAGCTCAGCACGCCCAGCACTTTGTTTGGATCTGCCATTCAGGTCTGTCTCGCTGCGCGATGTGACGACAATCGGCTGGCCTAGCCGTGCTCAACTGCATGTCCGGACTCGTATTGGCTTTCTCTGGGCGCTGCATGATGGCTAAGAAGCTGAGCTGCTGATGCTACGTTGACCGTCCCACCGGCCGGTGCCCTCCTAGATGTAAGGTGTCAATTGTAAGTGCTGCACAGAACGGGGTCGCATGAATGTTGATAGCAATCAATACGACCTTGACTGTGTCGCTTGGAGTTGCTCGTGGTTCTTTCGTCTGTTGTCGATATGATGAGGGTTGACCCGACTCCGAGTATTTGTCATTATATGGACATGCAGTTCGAATCTCGAGTGTAGAATCCTAAGTGTAGAAAGGAGTTGAAAGAAATAGCTGGAGAAGGCTACTCGCTTAATACGGAGAATAGTTAAAATAAATAAAATACTCCATTAAATATCGTAATTACGCATCATAGCTGCCTTTTTTACAACGCCAATTGTATTGTCCCAGGACAGCCTTCCCCAGCGGGATCTGGACTGCCGCTGCCACTAACCCCGCAAGGGCAGTATAGCTCCCTGTATCGGGACTAGCGGTGCGGAGCTTAAAGTTGGAGGGCAGCCGGGCATGCCGCCCTTTCCTTGGATGGCATCGCCATGTCTTAATGGGCAGGAGCGGAACGCAAGCTGCTTCCCTTACAGTCAAGTGATCCGTGCCGATACTACAAGCAGAAGCATTGATAGACAGTTCACGATTTTTGGGCATTAATTTCACGTCTGCCTTACCTTAACCTATCCTATACTAGGAGAACTGCACAAATAAATAAGTACTGCATGGCGGACTCCTCACAGGGAGAGCTGGAGAAACTGGCTCCTCTCCCAACTTCGGAGAAAGTCAAGTCGCCAGCTCCGGCTCTTGAATCTCCAACCATGGCGTTGCTCTTCACTGGCAGGGCCCGGTCGGCGCTCTCCATCTTTAGCATCTTTGCTCTCCTCTCCGTGGTGCTCTTTGGCGCCATCGCTACAGCTTCGCCCGGCGGGAAACTGCACAAGTTCCAGAAGCTCGCCGATGCGGATCGCCAGTCGTATCTCATCGGCGTGGGCAAGGCCGATATCACAGGCCCGGTGGTGGAGATTGGCTTTGCTGGATATGCCAACCTGGACCAGACGGGATCTGGCCTTCGCCAGCGTCTCTACAGCCGTGCTTTCATCATTGCGGACAAGAACAATCCCAGTGACCGCTTTGTCTACCTGGTCCTCGACACGCAGTCTGGAGACACTGCTATGCGGAATGGCCTCCTTGACGGTCTGAAGGCTCTAGGCAGTGACTATGCCGTCTATGGTCAGAACAATATTGCTCTGACGGGAACTCACAGCCACTCTGGTCCCGGTGCCTGGTTCAACTACCTGCTGCCTCAGATCACGTCCCTTGGCTGGAGCCAGCAGAGCTACCAAGCCATTGTCAATGGTGCTGTCTTGTCTGTTCAGCGCGCCCATGAGAGCCTCCAGGAAGGCTATCTCGATGTCGGCACAACTGACATTCCCGATGGCGCCATCAACCGTTCGCTTTGGGCGTATCTCAACAACCCAGAAGAGGAGCGAGCCCAGTATGATGCGGAAACCGATATTACCATGACTTTGCTTCGCTTCCAGCGCGCTTCTGACGGCAAGAACATCGGTGTCTTGTCATGGTTCCCTGTTCACGGAACTTCTCTTCTTGGAAATAATACTCATGCTGCTGGTGACAACAAAGGTGTTGCTGCATGGCTCTTCGAGAGTGCTATGAAGAATGACGCTACCGCTGCCGATGATTTCGTGGCAGGCTTCAGTCAGGCCAATGTTGGCGATACTACTCCCAATGTTCTTGGTGCTTGGTGTGACGATGGCTCTGGTCAGCAGTGTAGCCTCGAAAACAGCACTTGTGCTGATGGTAAGTCGCAAAGTTGTCATGGCCGAGGACCCGAGTTCCAGGCCTTGGATCTCGGCGCAAAGAGCTGTTACGAAATGGGCCGCAGGCAATTTGCTGGAGCCCAGACTATTTATGTAAGTGAGATGTCTTTTTTGCTTGCTCGTTTGCCAATAACTTCATTTATATCCACTTTTACCTTCTTTNNNTGGAAAAGGAATTGCAACTTACACAATCATGACAACTTGAAATCATCTACTACTGCAGTTTCTGGATCCACGGTCAAAGCCTTCCACTTCTTCCAGGATATGCGATACTTTAACTTTACGTTGCCAGACGGAACCAAGGCTCAGACTTGCCCGGCCGCTCTCGGCTTCTCTTTTGCTGCTGGAACTTCTGATTGGCCCGGCGCTTTTGATTTCGTTCAGGGTGACTCTGGTGCGCCGAACAACCCTTTTTGGTCACTTGTTGGTGGTCTGCTCAAAGCACCGGGCCCCCAGCAAGTTGCGTGCCAGCAGCCCAAACCTGTTCTTTTAGATGTTGGTGAAATATCGACGCCATACGCCTGGACGCCGAATATCGTGGACATTCAGGCGCTCCGCGTAGGCCAGCTTGTCATCATTGTCAGTCCTAGTGAAGCTACCACTATGGCTGGCCGACGCTGGAAGGCCGCAGTTGCAAAGGAAGCAGCCACGTTCCTCGATGAAGACCCCATTGTCGTCTTGGGTGGCCCAGCAAACAGCTATTCTCATTACTGCGCAACGCCTGAGGAGTACGATATCCAGCGCTACGAAGGAGCCTCAACCCTCTTCGGTCGGAACGAGCTCAACGCCTACATCAATCTCACCGTCAGCAACTTGCACTACCTTGAACCTAGCTCGACCAGCACCCCCTCCCAAGGTGTCCTCCCTCCGGACAACCGACAGAACATGATCTCATTTATTACCGATGTTGTCCAGGATAACGCACCGCTGGGCAAGAGCTTTGGCAACGTTTTGGTGCAGCCCAACCTGACGTATAATATTGGTGATGTTGTCAACGTCACTTTCGTGGGTGCTAACCCACGTAACAACCTCCGCCAAGAACAAACCTTCGCAGCAATCGAGCAACAAGGCAGCGGCGGAACATGGACGCAGGTCCGTGACGACTCGGATTGGTTCCTGGTCTACACCTGGCGAAGAACCAATTTCATCTTGGGACAGAGCGAGGTGGACATTACTTGGGAGACGTATGGCAATGCACAGCCGGGAACATACCGTGTCAAGTATTACGGCGACTCCAAGGCATTGTTTGGAGGAGTGTCGTCGTTTGTGGGAACAAGCAATAGTTTTACGCTCAAGTAAAGTAGAAGTTTGTTTAGGAAATAATGCTGGAACAGCTGAGGTATGCTGCATGAAAGAAGGCCAATGTGAATACATGTTTCTGTTTTGACTATTAATCTTCAAACAGGACATTGGATTAAGCAGTGAATATTGATGGCCTCGTATGCGTGTTCTCTCTGACTCTATGCTATAATTGGAAAAGTACATCACCTAAGGCTATTTGCTGATTATGACAAACTCGCTTTGCTACATGACGCTAATGGCACGGGTAGTCTCCTCTTGTAAGGACCAGACAAGAAGAGGATTTGATAGGTTCATGGTACAGACATGGTAAACTGCGTCCCGTTTCTCCCGTCTCTTTCGTATACTTGTTTACCTGACGCTCATGGCGGTTGAGGCTTCGTGAAACGGGGGGTGTTGTGTCAGAGACCTGACCCGGAAATTCGGGACTGGCCTCGTACGACGGGATTTTTGAATGGAACAGTATTTTCAAAAAAGAGATTTTGTTTGAATTGAGGATTGTTACATTGCTTCCGTCGGTTGGTGGACTGAATGCACTTGGCCGATATTGCTGCTCTTCATGTATACTCCCGTCTAGTCTACTGAACTTGCGGACTGAAGACGGGTAAGGATGAGACGGGATCTAGTATTGTTTTGATTTAAGCTTACACTACAAGGTTACACGTGATGGGCGGTGGGAAATTATGCTTGTTTCTTGTACGGGGCCGATAGAAGTTGTGATTTTATCATGTGGTATCTCAAGGGTATGCTTGGTCTTGTTGTTTCCTGTACATGATTTGGCATGGATGCTTCTTACATTGATTAGCACAACTTACTGATTCTCATTTTCATATATCGTCTTTCCCACGATATCGAGTTCGATGATTTCATGACATCTTACTGTAAACATCAGTACATGCCGTGTGCATCCGGTTGTGTTGCAACAGGTGAGGTTCTCTCAGGATGGCAGGGGGCATGTCAGTACGAAATATTATGTGCTGCTTGGATATTCAAAGAGAAAGACGAATCGATCCCAAACTGATGCCCTGACATGTACTTACTTGCTGGGGCGACTGATTCCGTCCATCTCAAAATTAAAAGTGCACTTCCGGGACGGCTGTAGAAGCCCGACGACGACGGCACAATTTGCGTGATAACGTTTAATCCACGCATATTATCCAATAGTCACTCAGAATTGTCCGCACGAGTTCTTTTTTGCGGCAGTGACTAACCAGTCAAGCATATGCAAGCCACCTTTTCTCTTCCCACTCCCTGCGCCGAAGTCGCCATGTCTATTGGATGGGCACCAAGCGGCCTGACGGCACCCAGACGGGAGAGGGTGGCAGCACGCGGCGAAGAAGAAAAAGCCAGCAAACTAGCTGAGAAAAGGGGGAAGTTAATTTAGATTCACGTCAAGAACATGATCTTGTGTTATCCCGACAGCAACGGGATGAACACGGAGAGCTCTTCTAGTGAGAGTCGAGAGGCATATTCCCGCTGGGTTTCGAAGCCTCACTTTCTTTGGGGTGCAGACTGTCCACTTGCGGCCGCATAGATGGCATTGTTCATGTCAAACATGATGGAAGATGGCCACGTACAAAAACTTTGGCCAACACAACCTGTGTGACTTCGTTGTTACTGCAGTCTGTGGAACCAGCTATTGTTAGACATAGTGCCGTGTCTTCCTCCTCTCTTCCCCAACATAGCCAAACCGAATGGTTTTTGACTCCATGTGACTGGGACGAGGCAAACAACAACAAAAGTGCGAAATCCAGCTTGGTTGTGCAGCTTTTGGGGTTGCCAAATCATGTGCGCCTCAACCAAGGCTAATGAGGCGAGGGGGAGCCATGGGGTGAATCCTGCTCCTCGGCAACTGCGTGTGAGATGCCAGCAAGAGACGATCTCTGTAGACGTCGTATTTTTCTTCCACTTCTGTCATCCGTTCAAACCCAGCAGCTCTGAGAGCTACATGATTCATTTGAGCACTTGGCCAGTTACGGGCAACGCACGTACAAGTCAGTAGCCAAGCGCGCCGTGAGACCAAGCAGATGGCGATGTGACATTTCGCTTTTCTGCAGGTCTCGGCTGGCTGCCTCCTGCAGAGCGTCCTGGCTCACTCGTGACGTCTTGCTTTCAGGGCGCCGCCTATTCATCACCGACTCTTTGGCCAAGGAGAAATCATGGCGTATCGCTTAACTGACTGGGACCCAATACTCTATCCAAGCCACTTCCGCCTCGCTCACCGACTGCAAAGAAGATCAAGCAGCAAACAAGCGGCTCCGGCTTCCGGCCCACAAGGCGGTGCCGCGAGCCGTCGTTCGGAAGCGAGGGGCCAAATGCCAACGGCATTGCCAAGTACACGACGGTTTGTTGTCAAGACATGATGCCCAAAGAGACAACAAGTTCAATGACGACGATGTAATCCGGCGGCCCAGGTAAATTGCATTGCCCCTTTTGCAGCCACCAAATGGATACTATTTTAGATGATAAAAAAAAGGAAGCAGTTCCCAGACCCGAGTCCCGTTGGTGTGTAATTTGGTGCCTAACAAACACCTGTACTAGTACGTACGAGTACGCCCAAAGATACGTGGATGCCAAAATGATGCCTTGTAAAGCAATCTGCGAGTTGCGTCAAGTGGGGGCCTCCTTCGCGGAACGGCTTGGAATACAAGGGAATGAAAACACGGGTGATTGAAGGCAGAGGAATAAGCTGGGAAAAGGAAAGAGAGCCATTACAAGTGGCTAAGCGCCGTCTTTGTGCACGCTCGGCCGTAAGTGTCAACCTACCTATGTGCTCGTAGTCATCTCATCCCACAGGTGAGACCCCAAGCAGCCAAGCAGGCGTGACCTGTACAATGTCTTGCGTCGTGCAGCGCGCAGATGATATCATGAGGGTCGTCCATTTCCGAGGGAACAAAATGGCCGAATCTATGAGGCGGCTCGATTTCTGGCGACGGGCTGCGGGGCGGGAGAGATCTTTGCGCCAGGGATGCCTTAGTAGATGGTGCGGTATGGTTAAGATTTGAGTTCTTCGCTGGGCCTGTCGTACTAAGCACCGCAATGCGACATGATTCCAGAGCGTCGGCGCCTCTCCCATTGTTTCAGTCGGTTGGTAGTCCTCTCATGATCTGCATCTCCTTTGGACGGCTCGAGTGTTAGTGCGCGAGCTGCGAAACGAAATTTCAAGTAGTATCAGGTACGTACATGGTTCCAAATGTCATATAAGCGCAAATGGTTACACCTGAGCAATGTCTCAAATCTCCTTTTCTTCTCCGCACCGGTGTGGAAGAGGAAGCATAACCCCTTCGCAACCCCAGCATCTTCTCTCCACGCTACTTACGGAGTAGGTCGTACGGTTGCGCGTGTACTTCTTGGTACTTGATCGAGGCGCCAAATCTGCGTCGTGTCGTCTCGTCGTGTGTCGTGTCAACAGTTTGGCGCAATGCGCAGAGAGAGAGACGAAATCTGCCTATCCACATATTGCTGTGCAAGAGATATCGATGCGTCGCACAACATATATGAATATTGTGCCTTGGGACGACAACAGGCATCATATAGCTCCCTGCCTGTATTTAGGTATGCATACTTTAGTCACGCACACACTCACATACCTATATACTAGGCTGCCTTCGTGCCTTACTTGGTCCTTTTAGGGACGCACACCAAGGCTGCGGTCCTTTTGAACTGAATGAAGCAGGAAAACAAGATCAAGAGACCCGCTCTGATGCCCAACTCACGCCCCTTTTCGGCCTATCGTCAGTCAGTCGTGTGTGCTTAGTTGTCACCGTCAGGATGCCCCGCCGTCATCCCGTGCTCACTTTTTTTTTTTTTTTTACCCTTCCCTGCTGCTTTCTTTTTTTCGTTGGCTTCTTAGCCTTTCCCTCCCTTCCTTCGGGGCTCAGATATTCGACCCTTTGTACTCCGTATTGTACCGGTATTGTTGCATGTATGTATTGATACACGATTCTAGGCGCAGGGTTGGAAGCAATGCGTTGGCACTTCGCTTTTAGATCCCCCAGAGTCGAATGGTTCAGACTTCGCGATGCCGCTTGAGTGGGTGGTAGTACATGGCATACAGCGACTTCAGCCTTAACACGCATTAAGTGGCATCACCGCTAATGCAGTCGTCGTGTGCTCCACAGACCTGCACCACAGAACTGTAGTACATTCGTGTTTAGCTGACATTGAGATCCTGCGGTATGGGCTCCAAACGCGGGTGGACCACCGAGAATAAATAACCGCTCCAAAAGGAAGGAGGTGGAAGAGGAGAGACAGTCTTCTGTGATATTCCTGTGATAGAGTCGTGCTGAAAAAGGAACTAATCGGCGCCGACGTGATGTGGGCTTCTCATCGCTGGACATTCAGACGCTGTTTTCCCATCTGCCACTCGTGTTCTGATGATATTATGGCCTAGCAGCACCGAGTACTCGTAATCCGCAATTTTGCTCTACACAGAGGTATCGACCAGCCTAGTAGGAACTAGTAATTGTCAGCTGGACCTCCCTCGATCTACTACTCACGTCTCCAGTTGGTTCGTCGCCTAACACATCCACGCCAAAGGCATGTGCACTTTGTATGTATATGTGCGCGTATGCACATATAACAAACGCCCATAGATGCACGCCCGCCCTGCCAGCAATCTCGGCATCCCAAGGGGGAAGCATCCTAGTGGCTGGCTCTTGCAACACAACCTCAGCGCATTCAAGAATACCACTTGGTATACGTTGACAGGTAGCCGATGTTGCAGACAGCCTCCATACCTGACGGCATATTGGTCCCAAGTAATATGCACGTATGCACCCATAGCTCAGGAGAGTGGTCCCTTTCAGGTAGTCTCGCAGCCAGAACGCCGGTTCGGTTCCTCTCTCTTCTTTTTTGTTTCCATCTCTTTCTTTCCTAGCTTCCCCATCCGTATTTTCATACGTACCCACTCAGCCCTGCTGCTTAGATGGGAGGGGCCATGTATGTGTTTGCCAGCAACTGGTAAGCTGGCGACAAGGTGTTGAGACAACTCATCGAGCCATGAACTTGGTGCCCGGGATTGGGATCCGGCGGACACGCCGGCACCACCAAACGCCAGCAATTCTGAAAGCTGTACTCCGTATGACTCTGTATTCTGGCTGACAGCGTGGATGGGACCTGCTCCGCACATGCATTAGCACTGCCTGGATTGCCTCGGAGTACAGTAAATGCTAATGGGTAGCAAACTTATAAGAGCCGCGTCACACGGACTGTCGACCGGGGAGTCAGTGGTTCACGGCCGAGCTGGCATGAAGGTGAGTACGGAGCACGGAGTGGCTGGTTGCGCGACAGCGCAGAAACTTGGCTTTGACGGCTGCACACCCCCAAAGCATATTGGCCCAAAGCAGGAGTGCCACAGAGCCACAGTCGTATGCTTTGGTCGGCAGAGATGATACCAAGATAGGCAGAAGAAGAGATTTCAGCAGTGAGAGGATGAGCAGTGCTGATTTGTATGCACCAATTGTATCGGGTGGGTAAGGGTATTGAGGATGACTGAATCCCCCTGGTCGTCCGGCAGACGTATCAAGGCTCAGAATCCAGCAGCGCCGATACTTGGGAAAATGGAGCCCGGTGTCATCCCCCTTGTCAGCCTCTGTTGAACGGCTGTTGTATTGCTGAAGCTGGTGAGCGACGGATCAGCCATCGTGCCCATTGTGGCCCAAGAAGTTGTTTTTTAGCCATCCATGCATGCAACGTGTATGTGGGTATGCTTCCTGGTGTGGGTGGTTTATATGCCTGTATGCATGGCCGCAGTAATACTTGGAGGTGAAGTCGGAGATGCTCTATCATGACATGTTTTGTCTGTCTATCTGTCTTTCTTTCTCCCTGTCTCGTCTCTATTCCTTTTTCTCGATACCTTAGGCATCCAGCCCGTCTTGACGTCAGTACCTCTACCTCTGTGGTACCCAAGACATCCCCGTAGCATTTGTCCGCATCTGTGGTAAATGGAAAGTACAAGTCGCAGCAGCCGGCAAGGGCGAACAGCTGCCTCCATACAAAATAGGTGCACTGACCTTAATCTGTCCGGTGTGGGGCTCGCCGGCAGTAGTGCCGCGTTTGCACGGCGGTGGCTTCCTTGTCTTCCTTGTCACTCCAGTAGGTCAAGATACTAAATAGGGCCTCTGTAGTACGGGGTAAGGAGTATGGAGAAGTACGAGGTACTATGAGGTACTGCCCTCCACGCCGCGTGGTTTGGGCTGGGACCGGGTATCGAGTACGGGGAAGATACCTATTCAGAGTTGCCAGGGGCAGGGGCAATGGCTTTGGACATCGTCGTGCCTCCCATTGGCATGGCGGCTGAGATCCGGCCTAATGGCGCTAATAAGATGCATTGTGCCTGCCCTGTGTTTTCACTTTGGGATATCACTTGGCGGTGCCGTCTTTTTACTCGTCGTGTGCTCTGCTGATATTGATATTGCCGAAACCTGTACTGTATCAGCAACTTCATTATTCATTCGGAACCTGGAGAACGAACAAACGCGAGTCTCAGACATCGGCCTCCAAATGTGGCCATGTCAAGCTCTCGCGCTGGGAATAGGCGAGCAACAAGACAGGACGAGATGAACGTCGAATGCTACCTCAACGCAGCACAGCACAGCACAGCACCTACAGCGCATCGCTCCCACACACACGCACTGACAATTCACACCCCACCCTCCTACTGGTAGACTCAAGCTCAACCTTGAAATTACATTGACTCCATCTATTGGTATCTCATACACCAATACTTTGCCGGTGCAGGGGAGTCAAAGTCGAGCCAGAAAAAGGAAAGCAGACAATCACCATCCACCAGCCCCAGCAAAATGATCCCGGCTCCATCACACTCGTCCGCCTCCAACGGAACAGCTGCTTGAATTGAAGCTTGCTTCTTTGGCCCCATGCCCGCCTTGTGCTCCCCATGCTAGTCGTCTTTTTTAACCCCCGGTCCTGGGCTACATGTGGCAGAGAATCCAACAGCAGCGTCAGAAAAGTTAATGACCCTCTCTGCTTTTGTTTCTGCTCGGCCATCATCTCCCCCTTAACGTCGCCGATGGACTAGAATAGAAACCCAATGGACATATGATGGCATATAGAGAGACGCCTCCTTGTACGCCTTGCCGTCCATTGTAATATTTGTACTCCCCTTTGCCTTGACCGTTGTCTAGGCCCTCTTACATGCAGTCTGCCGCAGCCGCTCCGTGTCAAACACGCCAACCCTGAGCTGCAAGCATTGACAGCGCAATCACCACCTCGACGCCTAAATTTGATACCAAGACTCTCGTTTTTTTCTCCGGCCCGCCTGCATCTAATTCCTACTAGCTTCTCACCGGCTGCCACATCACACATACGGCTGCTTCTCATCTGCTGGGGCCCCCTAGTCCATCGTCTCGGATGATTCATCCTCGTCCACTTGTTCTCTCCACCAAGCTCGAGAAACAAGACCAGCCCCCGTCTGGTCAGGCCGAGTCCACCACGATATAAGACATCGCGTCTGCGCCGTCTGAACCACAGACTCCTCTCTCTTTTCCATCCCGCCATCCCCAGACCAGTGCTTTGACTGTCTTGATCAACGCAAAAGTGCTCAGATTCACCCCACACGCCGCTTTTCCTGCTTTGGATACAGATACTCCCTTGAGAGCCGCCATCCATCCCTCATTCCAGCCTTTCGCTCGATCTGCCATACTATATAATACCTATATAAAGTCTGCCACACCTCACCTCTCTTCGCCCCGACCATTGGCCCCCTTCGACGCTCGACACCATCTTATACGCAGTCCTCCTCGCCTCTTTGCTTCCTCTCGACCTCGAACATTTACACTACCTTACACCAATCGCATCCATCCACTACCTATAACACCCACAATGTCGTCCACCACCTCCTCTGCTTCTTCTTACACCTCTGGCTCAACCTGGCAAGAGCGCCTTGAAGGTACGAATGGCCACATTTGCCATNNNTGGTCGCCTNNNCATGACNNNCTTGATATAGAGGCTTGCCGCGATGCTCAGATCATGCCCCCCACTTTCCAGATTGTGTCTGATCGCCGAGGTATGCACACATTCCCTCCTACTACCTCTNNNGCACTTGATTGTGTCCATTGGCTAACAGATTCTTGTTTTCTAGGCGGCCGAACAGCTTGGTCCAGCCAAGTCACAATCCGAGGCCAGACTCTCGCAGCACGATACTGGTACGATGGCAAGAATCTCAACAACGCCAAAGAAGATGCCGCCGAGTGCGCCCTGAACTGGCTGAGCAGGGCGGCTTGGTGAGCAGTCACCGCTACTTGCATGCCTAGTAGCATTGTTCGCTGGTGCTACGGAATTTTCGCCACTAGATGTCGAGGATGCAGCTAAATGACTTGCATCCCTGGCTTTTCATTCCTTCTCTTTTTCTACTTCTTTCGCTCTCTTTCCATTTTCTTTGTAGGGTTTCTCATCATGTTTGGAGTTGGAGTACAGAGAAAGAAAGCCTTCCACCATGGGGTTATAAAGAAGACGGCTATGGGAACGGCGCAATTTGCAATTTTGCCATGTTTGGGAAAATTCTCTCTTGATAGATCGAGAATCCTCTCTCTTGATAGATTGAGAATCTTCTCTCTTGATGGATTGAGAATCTTCTCTCTTGATAGATCGAGAATCTTCTCTTTTGGCCTTTGCCTTGATTGCTCAATACCCTTGGTGGCCGCTCAGTCCCGATCAACAGCATTGTCGGTGGAAGATAACAAAAAAGGGCGGCACACGACCACAGAAATCCTTGTCACGCTGTTGGCATCGCGATTGCGAAGGTGGAGTTTATTGTATTGGACTAACGAACTTGTTCATTTGTCGGGTTTGTTTTGCTTTTTTTGCTAGGGTTTTGATATGATTTTTTTCTGTTATGTTTTGGTTTGGTTTGATTTTAGCAGTTGGGAGGGCTATTTCACTTCGCATTTCGATCTCAATATCAGGAAACACCAAAGACGAATGCTGGATTATGACGAATTCAAGAATGATGGAAGAATGGTGACTGGCGCATAGCCCAATAACGAGAGTGGAAGGTTGATACTAATAATTACCATGTTTGTCAATTCAGTTAAAAAAAGAATCTCCGCATTAGAATCGCATGACCTAGGAATGGACCAACAAGTCAGCAGCTCCAAAACTGCTAGATGGTATACTTGTGCTTCGTACACCGTAAAAGCGACCGTATCAAGTGGTTACGGTAGGACGAGGTCATGTGGCCAAGGAGGAAATGAGAGCCCCGACCTTGGCGTTCAAGGGATGGGCAGCTGCCAGTCAATGCTGTGGAACAAGCTGCAAGGATTGCTCAGATTCATCCGTCAAGCCATCTCAGATGAGCGTGCAAGGATGGAGCATCGTAGCGGGATGACATAAGCAGATTAGAGCAGCGGGAGTTAAATTCGGACCGGGAATTGTTCCGATCGGCACAGCAATGGCGGGTGGTGGGCGGCTGTAATTTTCATGGAGGGACATTGAAAGGCGATCACGCGAAAGTGTCGACGACGACGAATTGCGCCTAGGGAGCCCATTCGGTAGCACGGAGCACCACCATGGCTTCAAGATTGAAGATTTGGGGTGCGTGCAGGACTCTGGCGGTCCGGACGCAGCCCGTTCGCCTTGCGGCTCAGCCATTCCGAGCCCAGGCTTCATCGACTCGATTCTATGCCGACGATGCGACCAACAAACCCTCCAATTCCCCGAGCGGTGCGAAGAGAGAAGCTTCCGGATCCGTTTCGAAATCAGAATCGAGAAGTTCCAAGGCTGCTGAGGGTGCCTCTGGAGAATTGACTCAGAAAGCCGCACAAGAGGTTGGANNNTCCCTCTCCCCTCCCCCACCAGTCGAGTGTACCACATATGTTGACCAGCTGGGAACGNNNGCATCTTCATCACAAGCGTCATCTATTGAAGCGCTAGACGATGCGACCTTGGAACAAATTCTATACGGCGGTCGACCCGTAACGAGTCAGCGGGAGGGCGGTTTGACAGAGGCGCAAGAGGAGGCTCTATATCGCGAGGGTGTCATTCCTCCACCAGAGCAGGCGGAAGCTATTGTTGCTGCCGGGTCACAGTCAATAGTCCCCGTTGGCACAGAAGTGCAAAACGCTGGCCACAAGTTTGGTCTTCCCCAGAAGCCTTATCCAGACGGGTTTCATGTCAAGAAGCGATACCACCCCGTGCTGGAGCAAATCACTAGACTCCTGATGCGCCACGGAGAACTCAGTGTTGCGCAAAGAGTAAGTCATGATACATGCCGACCGGCATATTACCAGATGAGAATACTGACAGCTTTAAACATGGCTGCTGTCATGAACTTCTTACGCACGTCGCCCGCCCCCATCTACAGCCCGAAATTCCCCCTATTACCAGGGACTCCGCCCGCCGCCCACCTCCCTCTTAACCCCGTCCTCTACATCACAATCGCCATCGACTCGGTTGCGCCGCTCCTCAAAGTAAGGAACATTGCCGGCGCTGGTGGAGGTGGCCGTGCCCTGGAACTCCCTGTCCCCCTCGCCGTCAGACAGCGCCGACGGATGGCGTTCCAATGGATCCTGGACGTCATCAACAAGAAGCCATCGAAGGGCAGTGGGCGAAACCAGTTTGCCCATCGGATAGCTGAGGAGATCATCGCCGTGGTGGAGGGCAGGTCGAGCGTCTGGGAGAAGAGAAAGCTGGTACACAAGCTTGGCACTGCGGCTAGAGCCAACGTGGGGTCCAACAAGCTGAAGACGAAGAAGAAGAAATAAACGACATGATGCGACGGCGGAACTTGAATGTATATTAGATGTGTATTCTACGGCAGCGAACTAGATGAACAAAAAAAAGAGGTGGGTTCGTGATGGGCTTTGAATAGGCTTGTACATTACATGAGGTAGTAGAACAACCTGCGAAACCAAGTCAAAGCAAAAACAGTGTCAGTTCCAGCTCTTCAACGTATATATTGTTCATTGAATTGATGCTTTTTATATGCACGCGCACTGCAAACACTGGCTCCATATCAAGTATAGATCAGCATATAAATGCACATCACGACGCCCCTCGAATTGGGCCTGCTGTAGGCCTATCGCCTGCATGTGACCAACAGCCCGGCTCTATTCATAAAATACGCACACCCAAAAAGAGAGCAACTGGGAGGCCGGCCCCCGATCCGGGTAGATCCAAGCCCATTTTTAAGGTTAATAGGACCAGACAGACCAAAGAATGGTCAGTCGCACGCAACATCCAAAAACACCCAATGAGAGCACTCTGAGGCCAGCCGTTTAGCGGAGTAGCACAGGGCAGTGCAAAACCGTCCAGTGCAATTTGATACAAATTTACTGAAGCGGGCACGGAGTTGAGCCCATACGATACTTGCACCCAGCCCATACGATACTTGCAGGTTACACAGTGAGGAGCGATAAGCTTCTGATTCTCCTCGTTTAACGGCGGTGGCGAAGAGGTTGTGAGGCTAGCATTCTCGTTGGCTGGAAAACCTACCCCCTTTTTTCTGACCAGGTATGCACGAGGGCATGCAATGCGACTTGCTTTTCTCCCTTGCGTCCCCGAATTAAACTTAATCGCGATGCTGCTGTGCTGCCGTGCTAAGGGAAAGCTACGGGCTGCTAACGAAAGGCCGGGCTGGTTTAGGGGTGTTGGGGGCTAAAGATGAATTCTCACGATGGCCCTCATCGCCTTTATGTAAAGCCTGGGCATCAAATTGTATGGATTGATGTCTAATAGCACCCGAACCTTAACATGAGTAGTTGGATAATAGGCTCTAGACTAAGCAGTATAGCAGCAAACCCGTCCAGTAGCTTCAGGGCGTGCTAGGAACAGCTCGTTCCGCTAAACGGAGCTTCGTCACTGCCCTACAAGCCCCTCCTCTCTCACTGGAGCTTTTTAGGCTGCCCCCAGGCTCTCCATCTTTTCCCGTCTCGGACCTGCTCCGGCTATCATCCATCTTCCAGACGTGCAACCACCGACTCCAACAGACCTGGTCAAAACAAAATCTACCAGGTAGCACAATTTATTTGACGCATTTTCACCCGCCCTCAACCAAGTGCCGCGGAGAGTATCGCTACAGCTGTCACCGCTGAGAGGGGACCAGAATATCAAAACTCGAAACTCACACTCCAAGAAGAAAAAAGGGCTCACAGCTTCCCCGTCTTCTCTCCCCTTCTCCCTCCCGGCTCTCCATCGTGTGCCTCACCGGATCCAAGTCCGCTCCTGAGCATCGTCCCATCGCCCAGCGCCTGCGCCATGATCTGAGAGGCGCCGCGCACCCGTTGCTTAGCCGCTTTCCTGCTCATGCACAATGCTCCTTTGGCCTCCAACTCGGACCCAATCGACTCGCCGTCGACTCAATCGAAAGCTGCCCCGCTAGGATTTGCGGCGGCCTCCCACCCGTTACACATTCCCCATCGAAGCTATCGCAGCATCAATCTATATCGGATCCTACCGCGGCCAGCAGCACGTGTCTAAGGGCGTCGAGAGCAATTAATTCGGCACATCGGCCATCACCCATTGCCTGCTCGCGGCCCATCGTCTTCCGTCTCCTGTCCTTAACAACAGCGATTGTCTGGACACATCTGCGATAACAATCGTCTCCTATCCTACAAACAAGATACAAGCCTGCCGGCTTCAACCGTCACCATGGCGAACAACAATAATAACAAATTTCTTCCCATGAGTATCGATGCTATGCTCGACATGGAGCGGCAAGAAGTTCTGGCTCTGCTGGAGCGATCTAATGAGGCTCCTGCTCCGCCGGCAAGGGGCGGTCGGTCAGATTCGCCGTACGCAGCGCGTTCTCCCGTTCGGAGCATGCTGGACATTGCTGAAGAGGAGATTCCCCCTGGCAGCACCTCTTCGTCTTCCAACAGGACTCCCACTGCCACTCAGGGCCCAGTGAGAAGCATGCTGGATGTTGATGCGCCGCCCTCCCCACAGCTGGTCCGCAGCATGCTCGATGTTAGTGGCCCTGTGCCGGACTCTCCTAGGCGGACGGGTAGAAGCTCAACTCCAAGCTCTCCTCTGATGCCCCCCAGTGAGCCCTTTAGACCGCAACAATCATCTAGTTTGGCGCCACATCCGCGAAGTAGATCTGATGCTAGCATCAAGTTCGCCGAGCCTGCACGTGGCCGCCGAAACGATCCGATTGCCAACTACCAGTTTTCTAGTATATACTCGCATGGCTCGGGTTCCCAATCCTCGGTGAAATGGTCGTCTTCAAGAAACAGCAAGCGAGAGAGCGGAGGGTCCCTAGGAGATGTCTTGAGAGGCTCTGACAGTGGACTTCAGCTTCCTGCGGATAGAGGCCGGTCTCCGTTTGGTGGCAATCGTCTTTTCAACAATAAGTCCAAGTCACCCCAGACTCAAAATCGTCGTTGGGGAAGTAGGTCTCGATCACCGGCGACCTTTTCCACACCACAGCTGCCCCCAGGCCAGGCTCTGTTGAATGATGGCAAAGTTGTTAACCTCAATAATGCCTACCGGAAATTGTCAGATGCGAATCTCATCCAGTCTAGCGGAAGCTTGGCGCAACTGGCTATGCGNAAAAAGTCTGGGGAAGCTGGGGAGGGCAGGCTGGTCAAAGACTATGTTGGACCGGATGGCGAGCAGCTTGGCTCGAGTGACGAAGAAGAAGAGGAGTCATCTGAAGATGAGGATAGAGGCCGCAAGAAGTCTCCTCGGTCTCTGATACACGATACCGAGCCAGACAGCAAACAGCCCGCCGCCGGCGGCAGCTCACAACCTGGGGGCGGCAAGCACNNNGCCTGCTCGCAGCGGCTGAACAAGAACGTAAGCGAACCGAAGAGGCCTCGTCGAACGCGGGCGGCCAAAAGANNNCTGACTTTGNNNACAGGATCGCAAGTGGCATCTCAACAAGCTCAATACCAGTACCGTTCCTTGTTTGAGGAGCCCGAGATCAAGGTGACAACCGCCACTGGAGACACTACAAAGCCCTCCAAGGCCAACAGGGGCGTTCATCCTGCTACCAGCTACGACCAAGGGCCGCCATCGAGGACGCCTTCTGTCATGGACTCAGATGAGGAAGCCGACATGGACGACATCAAGAGGGCACAAAACCTGTCCTTCAACATGACTAATATTCTGGAAACGCCAGAAGCGCACCGCGCCATTCGCATCATCTACCGCGGAGACTACACTAGAATGGTTCAGGCCGCCGAAGAAGAGAACCACAGGCTGAGGAAATACCTGGTTGCGACCGATCTTAGTGATGAATCAACGCATGCCCTCGAGTGGGCGATTGGTACAGTTCTCCGAGATGGCGATACCTTGGTAGCCATCTACTGCATTGACGAGGAGACGGGCATCGTCACGGGAGAGGGTTCTCTGGTGCCAGATGAGTCAAAGGCGATGAAGGAGCAGGCAGCGGCCATCAACCTGATGGCAAACACAAAGCTGGTGCCGGGGCAGGTGAACTTGGTCTCTGAGTTTAAGCGCAGCTCAGGCTTTTACCTACGGAGCGATTCTAACGCTGGCACTCCAAGCGGCTCGCCCGCGCCGCTCTATCGGGGTGATCGCTACAAAGCCGAGCAGGAGCGTAATCGCGCGGTCCAGGAGATTACAGATAAGGTGCTCCGTCTCCTGAGGAAGACTCGGCTCCAGGTCAGGGTGATTGTAGAAGTCCTGCACTGCAAGAACCCCCGGCATCTCGTGACCGAGGTAATTGACCTTGTCAATCCCACTCTGGTTGTGATTGGGAGCCGGGGCCGAAGCGCGCTCAAGGGGTATGTGTCCTGCTTGAGCTTTATTTCTAGAAGAGGAGGGTTCGCTAACCAAAGACGTAGTGTCATTCTGGGGTCCTTCTCCAACTACCTGGTTACTAAGAGTTCGGTGCCCGTCATGGTTGCACGCAAGAAACTACGCAAGCAGTCCAAGTACAAGCGGACGCCGGTGAAGCAGGTGAACAACATCAGCAATCCGACGGCCAGAAGCCTGGCCAACGCCAAAGTAGACTAGAAGTCCGTCAAGCGGCAAAGCCCTTGAGCCTGCCAAGCGTCGTGGATCTTGGCCGTCTGGGGCAAACGCAGAGAAGACTGATATCGAGGCTTTTTATTTTCCCCACGCCCCTCCATCCATTCCGCACAAGGGTGAGGGTGAGGATGTGAGGATCTGTGACCGGGGAGGGAGAGAGTGAGCCAACCACATCCTGAGCTGGTTGACCACGGGGGACAAGCGCACGTTACTATTGTATAAACTGGGTAGTTCAAGGGACGAACTAGCAGCAGCGGAGCCAAGGCGCGAGACGGCGTTGTCTTTTTTCTTTTTTCTGTTCTTTATCAAGTATCCTTCTTGCTCATTTTAGTCTCTCTTTGGGGACTTGAGTTGCTTTTTTATCAAAGGTGTGATGGGTTATGAAGTTGGGTGTGCTGCTTCAAGGGCAAATCGGGTAGGAGTTGAACCAAACAGGGCGATGATAAAACCACAAATGGAAAACATAGCGTCGATTTCTTTCTTTCTTAGCCCGCTCATCTGATACACTCTCACTAGCTTAATGCAACTGCGTCATATAGCATGCACGTGCTGAGTCCCTTGTATGTATGAGCCATAATCAGCAAAGTGCCGTATTACTGCTGCCCGTAAAAAACATTGTTGAGCGTACGGTGAGAGATGACTTCTCATGTGACTCTGTTTAGCTCGGACTGGGTGGGGCGTCTTTTTGGTGATGGTTGATTGATGCACGGGAATAGAGGTACTGCTAGGGAAGTAAGGTAAGGTAAGGTATCTGCTAAGGTATGGAGTACCTGCTTGGTAGATCGATGGAGCATGAGAGTGGAATGTACAGCGTACCTAGTCTCTACAAAGACAAGTCGACGGGGTGCTAAGATGCGGTATCTGTATATTTACAGGCTGCTAAGTGAAAAGGCATCTGGCTTTCCTAGACTTGCAGGGGTGGGAGGATTCTGAAGGGTCCGCACCTTGGGACGATCCGCGGGTGACGAGGATCGACTGCGAGTGTGGTGGCATGTCTTTTTCTTTCTTTTTCTGCGGGCGCCTCTCCCGTCCAGAAAGCTTAGATTTTCTGGCGGTTGTGGCACGACTAAGTGAGTTAGTTTAGTTTCCCTTGATCTGACCTCCTGCTGCTCCCTTTTTTGTCTCGCCCTCAGATGAGGAACAGCAAGCGAGGGAAAAAAGCAAAGAATGGACGGACGCCAGCTCAAGGGAGGGAGGGGGTGGTGTGGCATATCCATATCCCACGAGATACTGTAGCTTGCTGCTTGTCTGAAAACAATGGGGCGATGCCAACTGCAAAGTGCGTGCATGTACTTGTACTCGTACATATCAATTAGTCTAGCACGGAGAAAGTAGGCCGAAGAAGATGCTCAGGACTGCTTTTCATGATGGAGGGGTGGCGAAGCTCGGCTTGGGGAGAAGAAGATGATGCCCACTAATTGCGGGGTGATAAGAGATAACGGGAGCAGCCTAGTGGCTGGAAAGGGCCAGAGGGCGGGAAGATGGACGGACTGGAGCGAGCAATAGCATTGAAGCAGCAAAGAATAAACCGCCACCAGCCAGCCAGCCGTGTCTTGTCATTGCTGTTGATGCGATGCTGCAGGTAAGCTATGGCTGCATCGACGAATGAGCGGATTGCGCTCTCTCACGCTATTCCGGCTCTTTCTGCGGTTGCATGGAGGACACGGCACATACGAGTAAAGTACAGTACAGTACAGTAGTGCTGCTGCAGCCCGCCATGGTGGCATCCTGACTTGACTCTGCCCGTTCGGTTCTGGGGCCATGGCGGATTGACAGCAAGGACAGGCAGACACCAGCCAGGCATTGCATTTGCCAGGTGGGGGTTCGAGCTGGAGGGACCATGGACGGATCATGGCGGAGGGGGAGGACAAGGGAAAGGCAAGACACTGCTGGGTCCCCAGCCCAGGGAGCAGAGCAGAGCAGAGGGGACTCAACCAAGGGGAGGGGGTGGCCTGTTCAGATGGTCTGAAACGGCGGACGGAGATGTGAGCAGCACGCCTGATTGGCCGCGCCGGCTGGGTCAATGTCGTGCCACGAGGGCGGCCCAGCCTCTCACGATTGCTGCCACCCCAACACGGTCAGCCATTGCGCGAAGGGGAGTGGCCGCTGCCGGGGCTGGCGCCAATCTTCCAGTCACGACTGCAGGGCTGGGGCTTGGTTGCTTGGGTCGAGTCCCAGTGTTGGGAGAGGAAGCTCAGAGTTGGGTACGAAGGGGAGGGGGATCTGGGCTTTTTTGCAGAGGCAGAGGCAGGGAAAGACGATTGTTCGGAAACAAGTCCAAAACAAAAACAAGAACCGAACAAGAGGGGAAAAGAAAAGAATAGCCGACGCTGACGCCGTTGCAAGCTGGAAAAGAAGACGCCGAAAAAAAGCAAGGACAAGCCGACGATTCATCGCCCGTCTGCCGCTCTCCCGCACCATCGATCGCTGCCCACTTCCACTGCCAGTGCCAGTGCCAGTACCAGGGTTGTTCGGATTTCCTGACGTCTTCCCTCTCTTCTTTCTCCAGTTCTCTCTCCTTGCAGGCCCACGGAATCGACCGAGCGGGACTATCTAAGGTATTTAGCTCGTCGACCTTGGGAAGAAAGCCTGCCTGGGTCGACCGACCCTTTTCCCCAACCTGCCAGTCATTCCAACCACGCCTACGGATAACTAGTACCGTGTACATTCGCACATACTCCATCCAGACAGACACACGGCGTACACATACACCTACCGCACTGCCGGGGTCTGGACAACGCGAAGACTGACTGGAGTTGCAAGGCCAGGCCAAGCCCACGGCCGACTACCGACCGGTCGACACACCTTTCTTTAGTCCCATCCCGCTGGGCCTTGTCCGCCCTCAGACTCTCCCATGTATTCGCTTTTGACGGTGAATCAGCAGGTCTCCCTGATCAGCGTCACTGTCACTCCCAGCACCTTTCTGGCTGCGCTGCTTGTTATTCTCGTCTTCGTCAGCTTCTATCTTCCACAGCTGCCATCGTTCAACCTGCCACGAATCACCCTGCCGCGCTTCTTAACCGCCGCAAACACCAACGACAACACATTGCCGCCGTCGCCCACCTCGCCCTCCCGACAGCTTGTACTGCGCGACCAGTCGCTGACCGTCTACCGCCGCGACAGGAAGGACTCAACATCCTCATCATTCAAAGACCGCTTCAGAAAGGAACCCAAGGACCACTACAAGGACTACAAGGAGAGGGACTATTACGCCAAAGAGAGCGACCATGGCCGATCCCCAAGAAAGGCTCGACGCCTCATTACGGGATTTCGAGACTCCGGCAAGCCCGCTGCTATCTACGACGAGGAACTCATCCGTTCTCCNCCCCAGCGAAGCGGCGATAGAGGACGATCTCCTAGCGGACCTGGACGTCGCGTCCGCAGGTTCCTATTCTCCTCCAGCGTGGCGGAGGCTCGCCAACGGAGTCGAAGCAACGGTTTCTGGCGGCCGCCGTCGCATGATGCGCTCGGCGCAATGGCCCCGATGCGCCTGCACATGCGCAACACCCCGTTTAGCGATCGCGACGACGACGACGATGACGATGACGACCTGGACCACGACCTGGACAACCAGAACGATATTTTGCAGAGGGCGATCCGCACGAGGCTCCCTACCGGCAGCATGAGCCCGGACAAGGTGAGGAGTCGGAGTCCAGAGGGAAACAGGAGCGGCACATTGCGACTCGAGGCACCGACCCCACCCGTTCTCGAGAGGATACTGGAGTCGCCGCCGCCGACGGATAACGTAAGTTGCGCCGCGCATTTTCCTTGCCTGCTGCTGCTGCCGCTGCCGCTGCTGCCTGCTCTGCCTGGCGCGGCCCATCTGCATCTGCGTCTTCGTCTTGGTATCATCAGACTTAGACTTGGCGCCNNNCTGTGTTGTCTCTTTATGATAGACATCCGCTTCGCCGTGCGCGCTGAAGTCCAGCAGCGAACCGAACCAATTGAAACTGCCATTGCTTTCATCCGTAAACGCTACGCCGCTCTCACTGCGTCATGGACGTCGACCCTGTTTAGTGTACTCCTCGCCGTCTGCAGCATCACAATGTTCAAGACGCTCATCCAGGAGCCTGCACCGCGGCCGGTCGGCGATCTCGTAAAGGTCGCTGGCATCGCGCGCTCCTTTGAGCCGCTCATTTACTACTCGGAGCATGCCATTACGCAGGTGCACGACTTGCAGGCCACCAGCGTCGCTGTCTGGGACCTCGGGGAGACGGTACGGACCAGTGGAATGAAAGATGCGTCGCTCATCGTTTCCGACCTCGATGCTCTCAGCGGCGCAATGAAGACACTTGCGACCGAGATGACCAAGTTTTTTGCTGTTGTCGATGGTGACATTGACGGTAAGTCAATGGATAGCAATCCCTCCCCCTCTCTTATTCTTATCGTCTCATCTTTCTTGCATCCCGCCCCATCTCCCAATNNNGTCCTTCTTCCCTTCCCTTACTCCCCTCGTGTGACCCTGGTGTGTCGAGAGAAGCAAACAGCAGAAGTTGACATGGGCGTTTGCGCCTCGTTGTACAACAGCATCCTCAATGTCATGGATTGGGCCAAGATGCATCTCAATCGCCTCCAGAGCGCCCCTTCTCCTTCCACCCTCTCCTCCGCTTACGATAACATCCACAATATGCTTTCTGAGGCTCATGTCCTCGAGGACGCCTCCGGTGCTCCCACGCCGATCGGCACGATTACTACGTACGTCTTTGGACTAAGCAACCCGCAGCGCGAGCAACGAATGGTCCAGCTACTGTTCAACGAATTTCTGTCGGTTCTCGAAGAAAGTGTTCGAGAGGAGCTTCGCTATAGTATGAATCTCTACGGTCTCTTCAACAGCATCGACCAGCACTTTCTCAACCTTGCGCGAACCGTCGCGCGCGAAACTTCCGCTCAGGAGGAGCTTCATAGCGACATGTTGGCCAGCTTGTGGGTGCGCATTCTAGGCACGCGCGCTGCCGAGTTGCGCAAGTTTGAGCAGAACCGCGTGCTCCTGCGCGACGTGAGGGAAAAGACTGTGCGCAATAAGGGCATCCTAGTCAACCATCACAGCAAGCTCCTGTCGCTGCAGACTTCGCTCGAAGGGCTCCGCACCAAGCTCATCTCGCCGCTCGTCCGCGGCACAAATGCCACCATTCTAACTCTCGAAGACCAGATCGACAGCTTATCTGGCGTCAGGGATCATCTTTCCGAAATTCGACGTCAGCAGAAGGGAAAGGTTCTAGAGACGCTATACGCCAGCGTGCCGAGCAAGCAGCAGCCGAGGAGTCTACGACTCGAAGATGGCCGGGGCGACTTTCTCAGAGATTCGTAATCCTCTTCCCCCCTTTTGTGTGTTTGTTTTGTTTTCTTGTCTTTTTTTCTAAAGGCGTCGAATCAATCATTCTGTTCTGGGGGAGGGGATATACAAAACTTCTCTGCTATTTATCCTTATTTTTCATCTTCCATGTCAGGCACAACAGCATGGCCTCATCGCCAACAGCGTGTGTGTTTATTTGGTCAGCGACACACTCTAGTGGAGTTACTGTTCTTTCTTCTATTTTTAATTGTATCTGTTGTTTTGTATCGGTTTTAAGGCAACCAAGGCATGGCTAGGCAAAGGATCAAGGGTCAAGGAGATGGCTAGCTGGCTTGACAAACAAGCAAGGAAACCACCATTTTTACGGCGCTGCAACGGGGAACGGTAAGTATATACTATCATTTTATCTCTTGTTTCTGTTTTTACTCTTTCGGCTTTGGTGTTTTTTCATTTTCAGGAGGGCGGGTGAAATAAGGGAGCGCACATTTAGGTGAAAAGCCGGAACACTCAAAAAGTTTTTCACATAGATGTTCTTTTCTTCTTCATTCCTTTTTCTCTTCTTTTTTCTTTCTTTCTTCTCTCCTTTTTTCTTTCTCTCTTGCTGGGCGTGGAACTTTTATCTTTCATATGGCGTTTTCTCTTTTTCTGTGAGTTTACCTGCAAGCCAAGCGAAATCCTTTCCTCTCCTTCCTCAAAAACTCTCCTTACATCTCCATCTATCTATCCTGTTCTCACATATTGTAGTATCTCAAATGTACTCGGCATGTGTGGTATTTTGTGTATTTTCAGTATCGGTCAAAGGGCAGGGCGTTATTTTAATCTTCATTCTTCTTTCCTTTTTCATTTATTTACAACTCGGTGCCAAGGTTCGCCTTTTCTTAGATGAAAACGTGAACACGTTCTTGGTCGGGGCGCTGGGCTTGGTTGGGTATGTAACCAGTAGTTCTACCTTCTAGGTTTGGCAGTGTCAATTGAAAGCAATTTCGTATCATTCAAAACACCTCGTCTATACAAGAACTCTTCTCTCAATTAAAGAATGCGTAGTAGTGTTTGCCGGCCTGTATAAATCCAGCTGTAACAAGGTCATTTTGGGTATCTAGATGAAAAGGAGGTTCACAACTCCACACTTCACTATTCACATTATAACCAGGCACATACACACACACAAGTTGTTTAAGAACATGTTATCTATTAGAAAATTCCTAGAATCCTATCCGTTTCAGCCCCTGCCTCCGTTATTTTTGCCAGTGAGAGTGGACCATGTTCATGGGGGTATAGCCCAGAGGCAGCCTTCATAAAACCATCAACGCCATCCCGGTGAGCCTGATTTTTTTGCCGGCGACGTTTTTTCGTCCCGGCCAGGACAAGGCGGCTTTCCCGCATTCCGAAAATACCACCTTCCAAACCACACAACTTTTGTTCATCCTTGAGAAAAAATATAGCAAATAAGTCTATCCTTACATGATGCAATAGACTGGGCAACCGTGGCTATCATATTGCATCCCACGTTATCATTCGGTGACTTTTGAGTCCATCTCGCACCGTAGTCAAATTTTTAAACGACAAAGGAAACGATGTTGCGTGTCAAAGGCGGCAAGACCGGCTCTACCTAAGCCTTGGTCTCCTCCTCCTTCTTCTCGGTACCAGTAGCCTGGGACTTGACGTACTCGTCGTAGACGGCCAGCGCCTCGTCAACCTTGGCCTTCAGGGCAGCTTCATCCTCAATGCTAAGGCAGAAAAGNNNGTANNNCAAATTTGTCTCCAAGAAAAATAGGGTGAGGGGAGCNNNCAGGTTGACAAGCTCGGAGTTGTCCATCTCCAAGAGCATACCAGTGATCTTGCCAGCAAGTTCAGAGTTGATGGCCTGAATCTTGGGGAAGATCAGCTCTCCAAGAATCTGCTTCTGCTGGGCAGGCTGGGCCGCAGCAAGCTGAGACTGAAGCAGAGAGGAAGTGTTGTTGTCGCGAGCAGGCTGGTTAGGGAAGTTGCCGTTGCGACCAGCGTTGTTGTTACCGCCGTTGTTGTTGCGGCCCATGTTCTGGCGGTTGTTGGGGGGTAGCCAGGCATTCCACCCTGGACANNNNGGAGGCATGCCGGCGATGTTACCACGACCACCCTGAGGAGCGCCACCACGGCCTCCAGCAAGAGCGGCGGCCTGTTGCTGAGCCTGCTGCATGGCAGCCATGAACTGGGGAGTTCCGGGCTGTCCAAACTGAGGAGGGAACTGGCCGGGGATTCCGTACATGTTGGGGGGATTNCCCTGGGGAACGTTGCGGCCACCCTGCTGGGGGTATCCGGGGAACTGGCCAGGGCGACCTCCCTGGACGTTGGGAAGAGGCATTCCGGGCTGGGGGAAAGGCATGCCACGGCCACCCTGGGGGATGAAGCCTGGCTGCTGGCCAGGAGCATAGAAAACGGGGGGCTGCATGTACTGCTGCGGCATACCAGCTGCCGCCGCGGCCTGCTGCATCCGCAGTTGGTTGCGAGCCTGGATACTAGCCTCAAGCTGGCTCTTGCGGACGTCCTTGCGCTGGGCGAGAGCAACGTACAGAGGCTTGTTGTTGATCATCCTCTGGTTCATCTCGGCAACAGCCTTGGTGGCATCGTCGGGGTTGCTGAAGCAGACGAAGCCGAAGCCCTTGCTCTTACCGAGCTTCTTGTCGCCCTTCTTTTCGGCCTTCTTCTCAGCGCTCTCAGCAGACTCGGACTCGTTCTCGGGCTCCTTCTGGTTCTCCTTGTCCTTCTCCTGGTCCTTGACCTCCTCGTCGCCCTCCTGAGGGGTGTCCCTCATGACCTTGGCAGAGGTGATGGGGCCAAACTCGGCAAACATCTGGCGGAGCTTCTCATCGTCAACATCGTCATCAAGGTTCTTGATGTACAGGTTGACACCCTGGTACTTGTTAGCCTTCTCAAGGCGCGCGGCCTCATAAGACTTTCGCAGCTCCTCTTCACGCTCATGCTTCTTCTGGGCACGGCCAACATAGAGCTCCTGGCCGCGGAAGTCCTTGCCGTTGAGGTCCTCAACAGCCTTGTAAGCAGCCTCGTGGGTGGTGAAGTTGACGAAACCGAAACCGCGAGGCTTGCCCTCCTGGTCGCGGGCCAGAGAAGATGAGGTAACATCGCCAAACTTCTCAAACAGCTCACGGAACTCGTCGTCGGTGACATCAGGTCCAATGTTCTTCACGTAAACGTTGGTGAAGTTGGCCTTCATCTCCTCGAACTTGCTCTGGCGGTCCTTCTTGGGGATGTGGTAGCCGACGTAGACCTTCTTCTCGTTGAGCAGCATGCCGTTGACATGCTTGATGGCCTGAGCAGCAGCCTCATCGGTCTCGTAGTGAACGAAACCGTATCCCTTGGAGTTTCCGTTCTCATCCTGAGCGACCTTGCAGCTGAGAATGTTGCCAAAGGCAGCAAAGGTGTCGTGGAGAGCCTTGTTATCAATGGCAACGTCCAAGTTCTTGATGAACACGTTGCCCTGGCCGGTCTTGCGCAGAGCGGGGTCACGCTGGGACCACATGATACGGCAAGGGCGGCCCTTGATGAGGGTGTAGTTGAGCTCCTCCAGAGCCTTCTCGCCATCGGGGGTGGAGTTGTAGTTCACATAGGCGTAGCCAAGAGAGCGGCGGGTGACAGCGTCACGGCAGACACGGATGGAAGCAACGGCTCCAATCTGAGAGAAGAGCTCAAAGAGCATGGCCTCGGTGACGGAGGGGTCAAGCTCTCCAACGTAGAGAGAGGCCGAGTTCTGGGGGTGAGGAGCGGTGGTGGGGGTAGGAGCAGAGGCATCCTCAGCACCAGCGCTGACAGCAGTGTCGACGGCAGGAGCCTTGACATCGCCGCTGCCATTGAGGGATGTGTTGTTGAGATCGCTGGCGAGCTGGTCAACAGCGTTCGAGGCGGTGTTGGCGGCCATTGTATCGGTTGACTAAATCACGGGTATCAAACAAGGCTGCAAAGAGACAGGGTCAGCGGCTGAAAGGAGGAGGAAGAGAGCAACGTGGTTCGCTGGGAGAACTCTGCCAGCAGAATACCCGGAAATCAGCATAGACTTACTGATTCAGGAAGAGAATGAGAAAGAGGAGTGCTCGGCGAGTCAGAATAGACAATCTGCAGGCTGAGCGACTTGGTGATAGAGGCAACTGGGGTGAGTTGTCTCAAAGGATAGGATTTGTTTTGTTTTTTTGTTTTGTTTTCTGCGGTGACTGCTCGTCGACGTCGCGGGGGGCTTGAAAGTGGCGGGTAGGGTTTTTGGATTTTTCAAATTTTTTTGGTTTTCTTGATTGAAAAGAAAAGAGCAAGAACAGAGAACTAGGTCGAAGACCGTACCTCTGAACTAACCTGCCTTTTATGGGTTTGTGTTGTTTGGGATAAAGTTGGGCGTTGTGTGGAAGAAGAGGAAAAAAGAGATTTTTCAACCACTTGACATTTTTTTTTTCGCTGGGCTGCTAAACCTGTCTAGCGGTGGAGTGACCTTCCGTGCCTCCTTAGCGGCGAGTTGTGACTTCCTACCAGATTTATTAGGGTATCACAGTCCGGCACAGTGCAGGACACTGCCGGAGCTGCCACTAAAGCATCCTAAGAAGCAGCCAAAAGGTACCAGCTGCCGTGCATGGCAAAGTAGCCGGTAGCAGAAATCTCCGCTCTTTGTGCATCTCTTTGTTAGAGAAAAACCGGCAACCCCGCCTCAGCCAAGTCTCGAGGCTAACAACCGGCCTATCTGGAAGAGGGTGTGATGCAAAGTCTGCTCTTTGAAAATTTTGAGAGGCGGTGGCAGAAGCCTGTTCTCGTGCTCATGCCTTTGTCTCTGCTAGTTTGCAGCCGCAGTGGCCACCGGGAAATGTAAAGTCTGAATGAGCTGGAATTTGCCTTTTGGTACCACTTGCACGCCTTTGTTTTTGCTCCCCACGAAACAAGGGTAACAGTAGCTTCTCATATGCCTTCACACTGTGTTGGTGGGATGTCAAAGGCGGTGACCCTGATTGCGGTATTCGTCTTATCTTATCAGCACGCGACACTAGCCCGCCCAAGCCCGCCGAATGTTGCCCCACCAGTGATGATGCTATGCTATGGGCAGCCTGCAGCAAAGACGTATCCAGGTTGATGACTGATGAAAGCTTCAGGGCTGAATCTTCTAGAATCGCCACAACAACCGCAACACCACGGAAGCATCGTACAAGGTGTCTGTGTGGCATCTATATCCGTGTTCACTTAATGTCTGTGTGTAGCTACTAGCAAAGTCCAAGCCGCCGCCATGTTCTCAACCTTCACAGGCAACTCGAGGCGGCCGAGGAACGTGAACCTAAGCGGACAAGCCAGCAACCCGTTCTCCAACACATCATGGACGCCCTCGGCCGTTTCGAACGCTACAAAGACCGTGTCGGATGCCCAGGCCGACAGAGAAAAGCGACAGGCCGAGAGGCGGCGTCTGAAGGCAGCATCGCAGATACAGAGAACATGGCGAGGATATAGATCGCGGTCGACTTTGAGGGACCAGCACAGGCATGACTTTGATCTCATCTATCAGTCTCTACCAGATAGCGATGCCTCCCAGAGGATATATGCTTCTTTCCCTCTTCTATTGTCCTTCTTCTCGTCCAACCGAGCCGGCGACATGCAACGTCTGTCTTTATTCGTCAACGACTGTAATAGTATATCTCTACAGCAATTCAGCGACGCCAGCCGTCATCCTTCTCGCCTTCAAAAGTTAATGGTAAAGCTTGTGCAAGCTTTGGGTGTTTCAGTTTCCACAGAGTATGTTTATAATTGCCCCTCCGAGAGACATACAATGAGTGAAAAGCTGTCGCAAGCTTGCAAAACATCACAGACGTGCNNNCTTAGCTTGCTTCAATACGCCATTGGAACTACAATATCTCCTACTCCTGATCAACCACCTGGCCACCAACTTCCCCTTCACGATTCTTGGATCGGTCGACGAATACTATACGGCGCTGGCCAAGTTTTGCCAAACAAGGCACGACAAAGAATGGGTGGAAATAGTGGTCAAATCTCTCTCGGCACCATTGACTGCAAGCGCGGGAAACAGTATGTTGTCCTATTGNNNCTTCAAGTTTTTCATGTANNNCATGAGGCCGGTTACNNNCTCGCCTGTACACAGATTCGAATGCATATAGCGTTGGCGCTTCGATTCTTAACAACCCAAGACATCCATCTCTTTGAGGAAAACATTGACCGGATGGCCCCAAGCATCAATACGGAGAAGCTCGCAAAGGAGATACTGGATTCCTACAACTATAAATCCGACACCTTGCCCGAAAAGGATCGCCTTTTTTGGCTCTTGGCTCATTATATTGATTTAAGCAGAGCTCAGAAAAGCTCAACTCAAAACCTGGTTCATCTGAAGGTCGTTTTTACACAGTTATCCGCTTTGTCATCCGATATCAGTATTCGAATAAACCCCGACGCCCCGGCCACTGGGCCTCTTGTATTCCCCTCCTCATCTTACGTTTCCCGTCAACTATTGTGGCTCGTTGACAATCATGGCATTTCTAATCTGCTACATGACTTCTCCACCAGCCTGGCACAATCTACAAGCCAAGAGCTTGAAGGAAGTGAGCTCCTTGCTGGTTATATCTTGGCTTTGCTTCAAAGCTTCCCCAGCAGAGCCGACGATACGCGCATGAGGCTGTTTCTCGAGGAGATACCTGCTGCAGAGGGGCCGGTCCCCATTGTCAAGTACCTCTGGCAGATGATGACCAAGACCTCGGTGTTCCAAAAACTAAGGACAGAGTCAGAGCGACCAGCGAAAATACTCCACAGATACTTCTATGGCAATTCAGCTCAGTCCTCGTCGCATACAGAAGAGCAAGAGTGGAGAATTATTCTGTTATTCTTGGAGCTTTACACTTTCATCCTAAGGATCAGCGATGACGAAGACTTTTTAAGCGGCATTTATCCCAAGGTTATTAGTAGCGATGTACCAAAGTCACGCACCCGATCATGCAGCTTGGCATTGAAAGATGTTGAGGCGCTCATCACTTTCCTCAAAAATACTGCATTTGCTCTGCATTATAGTGTTCAAGAGATCACCCAGACTCAAGCAGCTCTTGAGGCATCAACAAAGTCCCGGTTGGACTCATACTGGGGAGACTCGTCAAGAAATACAGAGGAACCCAGGGGCTCCAGCAAGAGCCCAGCCTCAGACGTCTCCACCAAACTCGATCTAGAGAGCCTTCGCGCCATCATTACAACGACGCTGAAAATGCTCTACGAGAGAGACTCGAGGAAGCATTTTCTGTCGGCAGATCACTGGCTTATGACGAGCAAACTGGAGAAGGAAGACTTCGTTGGAGCCGTCATAGCAGAAGAAGAGAGGCAGATTCAAGAACAGGCTGATGATAGTGACATGGAGGCGGATGACAGTCAAGAGCCTTCGTTTGATGACGGTTACGGACTGCATTCAACTTTTGCCGCGCAACGGCTTTCTCGTAATGTCAGACTGGAGAGGATCAAGGCTAACCAGATGCGCGCCCAAAGGGAACGACGACTCGCCGAGATGGGACCTAAATTGGAGGTATTAAAGCACATCCCATTTGTTGTTCCGTTTGAGACGCGAGTAATGATATTTCGACAATTTGTCAACCTCGACAGAATCCGCAGGGGCGGGAATCATGTGATGTTGATGGCTCCTGTGGGAAGGCATCACGCAAAAATCCGTCGTGGCCAGCTGTTTGAGGATGCGTTTGAGCAGTTTTACCAGCTAGGAGAAGGCCTCAAGGACCCCATCCAGATAACCTTTGTCGACCAATTCGATACCCCTGAAGCTGGTATCGATGGTGGCGGTGTTACCAAAGAATTTTTAACGAGCGTTACGTCAGAAGCCTTTGGAAACGGGGCTGGNGGGCTGGGAATGTTCACATCCAGTGGTAAAGAGTTGCTGTATCCTAATCCCACGGCCATGGATGTGCTTCGCGAATCAATGCGAAAGCAAGGGCTCACGGAATCCGATCCTGAGTGGAGGGAGGCTGTGTCTGGTCTGCTCAGACGATATGAATTTCTCGGCCGCATTGTGGGGAAATGCATGTATGAAGGCATTCTCGTCGATCTTGCGTTTGCCGGGTTTTTCCTCTTGAAGTGGCCGTCGCCCAGTCGAAAAGAAGAGAACAGTTACAAGGGTAGCGTAAACGATCTTCAAGACATGGACGAAGAGCTATACAAGGGCCTCCTTCACCTCAAAAACTATTCCGGGGATGTTTCGGCCCTGGGGCTTGACTTTACGATAACGGACCAGATCTCGGCACCGGGCGACCCTGTTGAGGTTGTCACAAGGAAGTTGGTACCTGGTGGTGATGAGATGGTGGTTACCAACGACAATCGCCTACTATACATATCATACGCAGCTCGCCACCGCCTGGTCGTGCAGCCGGCTCCCCAGACGACTGCTTTCCTGCGCGGACTTCGCGAGATTATCCGGCCGTCGTGGCTGTCGATGTTTAACCAGTCTGAGTTACAACGCTTGGTTGGCGGCGACTCGCTGGCAATTGACGTTGACAACCTACGCCAAAACACAGTTTACAGCGGCCTTTATACCATAGGCGATGACGGGGAGGAACACCCCACGATCAAGATGTTCTGGAACGTTATGAACGGCTTCACAGACGCTCAGAGGCGCGATGTTCTCAAATACGTCACGTCGACTCCAAGAGCACCGCTGCTTGGCTTTGCGCAACTGAATCCAAAGTTTGCCATCCGGGATGGAAGCTCGGACCAGGAACGATTGCCAAGCGCGAGTACGTGTGTTAATTTGTTAAAACTGCCGATTTACGTCGGAGTCGACTTTACGAAAGAAATTGCTCTACGCGATAACGGCAGGGGCCGGGTTTGATTTGAGTTAGACTTTAAGGGCTAGGTCATCTTTTTCGATAGACGGGAGACTGAGTTGGATTGCAAGGAGTCGGTGTATGGCTTGTATATGAATTACAGTGTTAGAATAGGATCACTCTGGATAATGTCGCGCTCTTCCTGTGACTCGCCTTTGACTTGCTTTATCATGTATACCTACTGGCATGACGGGTGGTATACAGAGTACATAGAGATCTTCACAGCAATGAACTGCAGTCAACCCGATATCAAGATTATTATTATGATACTGACGTATGTTGAACAAAATAAGCATGAACTGTTTCAAGTCTAGGGTGGGATGGTGAGATGAACGGATGTGATAGTCAGCATGATGGCCCTGTGACGTTATGGGATCATCTGGATACACTCTGGATCCCCGTTTCGGATACTGTAGATTATTACGAGACATAATAAATACGCTGGAGACAAGATTCTTGGCCCTTTTTCAATCAAAATGAATGTTTCAAGTAATTGAACGCATGCTGATTGTTTACCACCAGACATACTAGGTAGATGAATAAGTTTCTTGCAGCGTGGAGTTTGGCTCCGAGACTACCCT
Source organism: Trichoderma sp. BMH-0061 (assembly GCA_030015385.1). Taxonomy (NCBI): domain Eukaryota; kingdom Fungi; phylum Ascomycota; class Sordariomycetes; order Hypocreales; family Hypocreaceae; genus Trichoderma; species Trichoderma sp. BMH-0061. The sequence goes on from JARWZN010000002.1 coordinate 1,240,992, forward strand.
GTACCTCGGGATTGAATATCTGGATTTTACTTGGCACCTCGATCTTATAGCTACGCATGTACGATTGCATAGGGAAATAGGTGAATATAGCAGACATTTAATGCACGGATTACATCACTGGGTAATAGTCTCGGCTTAAACTTGTTCTGTCTTGAATGGGCTGCAGACCGCATCTTGCGGACCGCGGCTAAGACAGACGGTCCGCCTTATTTCGAGCGAGGTACAAGCGGGTTTTGGACTTATAACCTTGGAACAGCTCAGAGCTCGACACGGGTACATGGACTTATCACGGGTCATGCGTCACATGCCACAATGCCAGCTCACCACGCATCCTGGGTTTGCAATACGGAGGTACCCTGATAGGCATTATTGATGCTATCTGGACTATTGTATCATTAAGATTAGCATTAAACATCAATCGTCCTATTCGGGAGCTTGTCATCCCCGCCATGGGTCGTTCCGATCGGTACGTGGGTACCTCAGGCAGCTCTACGAAGCTGCAGGATTCGATAGAAGACTAGCCGCACAGCTTTAAACGTACAATGCCGCCGATATCGAAGCCGGTGGGCTTAATTTGTGAGAATTTTTACCCTGGGTTTCACCAAGAGAGCATGGTATCTGCGGCATCGGTCAGCATTCAGCATCATGATGGGAAGATACTTCAAATCGTAGACATAATAAATATTGAAATCATATCATCAAATGACTTTCTGGGGTCGGTTATTACAGGCTTGTGACAGCAGCGAAACTCTGGAGAAAAAAGTACCTAGGAGCTACTTCATAAGCCGAGCTTAGCCACCAGCTCGCGGCCCGGGATCTCATTTCCCCAAGTACCGCACAAGTACAGGGCCCCTCCGGCTGCAATCGGCTATATGAGTCCCGGGTATCAGGTCGGACCTTGGTAGCCAATCGCTGGGCAGATAATAGTAACTCGGCGCCGGTCCTTGACGTCGATGTCGCAGCTTTTCTTCCCGGCCAGCTTCTTCCACTCTTTCGCCAATTGCTTGCTTTGGAGCTGCGAGTAATTCCAAAAGTCCAAGTCACCACAATGCCGGCTCCAGCGCCTGTGTCGAGATGCGCCCTGCGCACCACCCGCGCGATTCCAAGATGTCGGCCAGCAAGGTTCCTCGGGCCTGTGGCGGCTGCTCGAAGAGCTCCCATCACGATGCGGCCGTCAATAGCAGGCATGCCAATTGCCGCCGTCAGACCCTTCAGCACCGCTATGCGACTGCGGATGGCGGCCGAAGACGAATCCTTCGACCCCTCGACCATTGAGCGTGAGTCGGACCAGGTGGACGTCTGCATCATCGGCGCCGGTCCCGCGGGGCTGAGCGCCGCCATTCGGCTGAAGCAACTGGCGAACGAGGCGGGCAACGAGGACTTCCGGGTGCTGGTGCTGGAAAAGGCCGGCGAGGTGGGCGCCCACATCCTGTCCGGCGCCGTCATCCAGCCGTCTGCCATCAACGAGCTGATCCCCGACTGGCTCGACGAGGCCAACCCTTCGCGGTTTGAACATGCGACCCCGGCCGGCAAGGACAAGATGCGCTTCCTCACCAAGACGGCGGCGATCCCGATCCCGGCGCCGCCCCAGATGAACAACCACGGCAACTACATTGTCAGCTTGAATCAGTTTGTCAAGTGGCTCGGCGAGCGTGCGGAGGAGGTTGGCGTCGAGCTGTACCCCGGCTTTGCTGCCTCCGAGGTTCTCTACAACACTGATGGATCGGTCAAGGGCGTTGCCACCAACGACCTGGGAATTGGACGAGATGGCAAGCCCAAGGATTCCTTTGAGCGAGGCATGGAGTTTCACGCAAGAGTCACAATGTTCGGCGAGGGTTGCCACGGCAGCTTGACGAAGAAGGTGGTTGGCAAATTCGACCTGCGACGGGATAGCCAGCACCAAACATACGGCTTGGGCGTCAAGGAAGTGTGGGAGATTGACCCTGCCAAGTTCGAAAAGGGCCTCATTGTCCACTCCATGGGCTATCCCCTGCCCAAGGACGTATATGGCGGCTCTTTCATGTACCATTTTGGCGAGAATCTGGTGAGCTTGGGCTTGGTTGTGTCTCTGGACTACGAGAACCCCTGGCTCTCCCCATACCAGGAGTTCCAGAAGCTGAAGCTGCACCCGCTCTTCAAGAACGTGCTCGAGGGCGGCAAATGCATCTCTTACGGCGCCCGCGGCCTCGTCGAAGGTGGCTTCCAGAGCATACCCAAGGTTGCCTTCCCCGGCGGCGCCCTGATTGGTGATTCCGCCGGCTTTGTCAACGTGCCCAAGGTCAAGGGCACGCACAACGCCATGAAGTCGGGCATGCTCGCCGCAGAGGCGGCGTGGAACGCCCTCAACGACTCCAGCGAGGGCACCGTCTTCCTCTACGACTACGAGGACGCGCTGCGCAAGTCGTCCATCTGGAAGGAGCTCAAGGAGGTGCGCAACATGCGGCCGTCGTGGCACAACCCGCTCGGCGTCTACGGCGGCGTGGCCTACTCCGGCCTGGAGGCGTACGTCCTCAAGGGCCGCGTCCCGTGGACGTTTAAGCACGGCAAGCCCGACTACGCGTCGACTAAGCCGGCCGACAAGTTCCCCAAGATTGAGTACGAGAAGCCTGACGGCAAGATTACCTTTGATATCTTGACCAGCGTGTCTCGCACGGGCACCAACCACGAGGAGGACCAGCCCGTGCACCTGCAAGTCAAGGACTGGGATGCCCACACTGACACGACGTATCCGACGTTCAAGGGCCTGGAGAACCGGTTCTGCCCGGCTGGAGTGTATGAGTACGTGGAGGACGAGTCAAAACCGCACGGCGTGCGATTCCAGATTAACGCACAAAAGTGAGTTTGCATCCACCCCTTCTATCCTTGTCTTCTTTTGCTTTGGGGAGTTGAAGTGACTAACAGTGAAAAACAGCTGCATTCACTGCAAGACGTGCGATATCAAGGCTCCCCACCAGGACATCAACTGGCAAGTTCCGCAGGGAGGTGAAGGACCCAAGTATTACATGACATGAGAGGCAAATCGATTGGAGAGGAGGCGTGATTCACACAACACACGACCGATTTTTTTGAGGGTCTGGATGATATGATGTATTGATATGTACAATGTATGCATGTCCTGGGAATGGAAACTACCCAGCCAAAAAAAGTATTCTCTATTTTTCTGTTTTTTATAGGTGCTGGCGGGAGCGGGAGAGGAGTATCAAACAGGGCGGTCAGGCTGACATTTTCTTTTTATCTTCTTCTTTGTTCTTCGTATATCATAGTATGAGTCGAGAAATATAGTATATAGGTTGGTTACGTGTCTTTTAAGCAATCAAATATCAAAACAATAAATCATCTCACCGAAAGTTTGTAGTACACAAAATGGAAAAGCTAGAGTCCACTTCATCACCGCCTTGTTTTTTTCCTTCTTGCATTGGCTCGCGCAGATAGACCAGCCCCAAGGTACCTAAGTAGTGCTGATATGAGAGTGGATGCGGCCGCTTCTTGATTTTGCATGTGTCAAAAAAGTGTATCGGTCTGCTCCGCAATGGCTAGCGCTCACTGGGCTGTTGTGTGTGGGTTCGATTTTTTTTTACAAGTCTGGGGAACGTTTTTGGGGGTCCCTTGTCTTTCAGCAGGTTTGGGGTTTAATATCCATGGATGGTCATTTATACGTGATGCAATCAATGAGCAGCGTTATTGCTGGTGTCGTTAAGCCTCATGCTGTCTGTTGAGTCAGGCTCTTGCAGGAAGGGTGCAGCTACAAAGTACAAAGAGGATCGAAATTAAAAGAAAAGAAAAGAGGCAGCAAGCCACTTTGTTTGCTGGCCTATGCACTGTTGTCCCAAAGGGATTGTGTGTGCATTCTTTTGTTGCATTTCAGAGCTGCACAGAGGCCAGAATGCCAAAGGTACCGCTGGCAGTGAAACATGAATTCCTCTTGTTCGTTCCGGTCTGCTGCACAAGTGTCCCAAAGAGGCCCCGACTCGGCAAACGGAGCAGGATACATGCAATGTACAGAGGTAGCAGCAGTGCTACTTTCGACTACAAGCGAGTACGATGATGGACATCGGAGAGAGAGAAAAAGAGAGGCAGGGAAGAAAAGATTTTTTTCTCCCTCCCTAGCTCTTTTAGCACTCTTCGCCTCAAACTTCTTTGTGCGTGAATTATTGACGTCGTGACGACGATGAGAGAAATTGCTTGGACACGCTCAATGCTACACCAACACGGGCCTGGGCAGGCGAGAAAGCAAATTTTTTCTGGACCCAAAGGCGGCCAAAGTATCCAGTTCTGGCAGCGATGCGGCGCTAGGGACCAAAGTGTAACGTGCTGAGCAGCTGGGGGTCACTGGGTTGGAAAATTGTTAACGGGGTACTTGGGCCGCGCAGGCCATGTAGCAGTGACAACGATCCAAAACTTCCGCGATTGCGCCGGTGCAACAGGCTACGAAGGGACGGCGCAACGCTGTCGGAACACGGCCATCAGCTGCAACTCGCACTCGCTTATCCACATTGAATGGAAAAAAGTGAGAAGAGACGATGGGAAAAATGAGCAAAAATGTCAACAGGGCTCCTCATGGGTCTTGTACTCGTGCATGCGTCGAGAAGCCCGTTGTCGCGTCCAGTCCATTGGGCAGACACAGGTTACGGTGACAGAGAGGCGCGTCAAGCGGGCAGCCGAGCTGGTACCCAGTACTTGGCGTCGGAGCCACTCACAAGGCCGCAAACAGCAAGATTGCTGGGTGGATGCGGCTCAAGGCCCATGGTTGGCTCACAGGCAATGACTCACTAACGCCAGGATGCCGCCTTGTGCCATTTTTGCCTCCTCCCAAGCGGACTTTGCCCACCAGAACCATAGAAAATTCTGCTGTGTGCGGCCGTACGACGCGACTCGTAATCGCTTCCAGGTTCCATCCCAGACACAGACACAAGAGCACAAATGCCCTCGTCTGGCTGCCGCCGGACATGAGACGATGCTGAGACGCAGGCTGTTTGTAGCTGTGAGCACATGTCGCTTATCTTGGCCGGCCACGCAACAGGGGCAAAGGTGCGTGTTTCAAAGCTCGTGTTGTTCCAAGGCAGTAACTTGTTGTGGTGTGGCCGCTGAAAGGACGTGGTTCAGTGGGTGAGGGGGGCGGCGAAGACGCAATTTCAGGGAGTGGTTGGTGGGTAAAGCTCAGAAAAGGGGGGCGAATGGGCGCGACGCGACCAACCCGGGTCCACTGCCAGCCCCGTCGACTTGCCTGGGGCTGATTGACCGTCGCTCGCCCCAGCAACAGAACTGGCTGGAAACTCGGACACGGAAACCAGAGTCAAGCGAATTTCCCCGTCACCCCATCGGGACCAGTCCAGTCCAGTATTCGCCATCCGAGACGATGTGCGCTGTCGTTTTTGTCGTGGAAGAGGGAGGCAGTGAGCGGTACTAGAGAGACCAGAGGAGATTGACGGGTCCGAGACGGTTCGCTTTTTATCGTACGCTCTCTGTCGCTTCCGCGGACGGCAGCGAGCATGGCATCGCAGCTGCACGCATGGTTGAGTGGCAAAGGGGCCTGCGCTGCCCGTCAACTGCATGCAGCACACACAGTACAGTAAGGGACGACAAAAGAGCAGCAAAGAAAAGCTGCACGTCGAGATGCAGGCCGAAGGAAGAAGAAAGAGGAAGAAAGAGTGCAAGTGAAATGAAGCAGTGGTCGGGTTGGAAGAAGTGCGTTTGCTGGGCCTCAAAAGCCCTGGCAGCAGACACCGTGACCGCCAGCTGCCCACCCCTGCCCACCTTTGTCTCGCCCTCGTTCACCCCCGTTATCCTGGTGCCACAGCGCTGGTACCGCGAGGTTCTGCATGATACCGCGATACTTCAGGGGGCCTTGTGAGCCGTGGTGGGCAAAGGAGATAAAAGCACGGCGGCGCGGGCCTGTGATTGGCTGCACTGGGGCCTAGTGCACACGCTAAGCTGAGCTCGGGTCTGCCAGAGGCGACGCCACAGGTGGTGTTGTTGCCTGGGAGCCCTGCCTGGGCCTTCCGGAGCGAGAATTATAAGTACCCAGCCCTTCCCCATCCGCTGTTTCCTCGTTCTTGCGAGGAAGTTCCGACCGGCGGCCCTGCGTACCTCCCACACACGTTCGGCCCTCTCATTAATATTTTTCCCCCTCCAACGACGTCACGCCCCACATATCCTCAAAGGCTTCGCTTGCCACCTTTTTTCCTACTATCCACGCTCTCTTCTTCATCGGACGTCAACGTTCCTTGAACAGCCTCTCCCTTAATTCTAAAAAAGCGTCAGGAAAATCAACGAGCAGAATAAGCGAGTCTGCTCCGTTTAGGTCGCACGGTGTCGACGTCCTGCGACCAGGCAATAACAGAGAACTGGAACACGTTCCTTAACGCCGTCGCTCCCTAATCCCACGGGTGCAATCGATCTTGTTGATCGCCGACGAAGACTTCAAAGCGATACAAAGTACTGCCCGTCGTCGTCGCCCTTCGAGTCGTTGCCTCGTTCTGTAGAACGCAATTAAAAAAGAAATAACCTCCAAAAAAATTGCTTGAAAGTGAAGACGAGACGATCCGAGTCTCGGTTGTTGGACCAACGCTTTTTTCCAAGGCCCGACCTTCGTTCTCACCTATTCTACCCAACCTTGCTGTTTGCGCCCGGCATTCGCAAGGACTCCAAAAAATATCTGCTTGAGCAGCATTCTGTAGGGGAGACATTCACTTGTTCATCTCCCGCATTTAGGTAGGTGGCCACAACTCTGTGTTGTGTGTTTTTTCTCCCTCCATTCCCTCATTCACTGCACCGCCCTGCTGTGGCAAAACACAACACGTGTCTGCCAGCTGGCGCTGCAGCAGCCACAGCAACAAAACCGCGACTTCGCCTCCCTTCATCCAACTTCATCTTTCTTTCATCTCGCTTTCAGCCTGTGCAGCGCAGAGCTCTGCTTTTCGTGCCTGTCAGCAGCTACATCATCACTTGCTTCTTCTCTCTTTTTCATCTGTTGGGTTGCCTCGATGCACCAATAGTTTTCAGGATATGCAAGTGGCTAACATCATCTCCTGCATAGACCTGCTCAGTTTAGGGTTGCAGCTTCGCCGCAAACTTTCTGATCTCTAGTCGCGATCATGGAGGGCATTCAAACGCATCCGGCCAATGCCGCGCAGGCAAAGGCTTTTACCGCTCCTGGCTCGCTGTCGTTCCCCGGTGCCTCTAACGAGTTAACACCACCGTCCACCAACCCCGATGGCAGTCAGCGAATGGCTCCCAACGGTCAGCAGGCTGCAAATGGGAACGGGGTGACTCCTGCAACTCCCGCTGCCACGCCTGCAGCCTCTCAGGGTCCCAGTGGTATCACACCCACTCTGCAGTATGTATACACTNNNGTGCACTTGGTTCTGCTCCTTGAGACTTATCTCGCAATCAAAAACATCGTGGCAACCGTGAATCTCGACTGCCGATTGGACTTGAAGACGATTGCCCTGCACGCACGAAACGCCGAGTACAACCCAAAGGTGAATACATGGCGGCCCACTGAGATTCTCATGGAGGCANNNGGGTGCNNNCAGCATACACGTTTCGCTGCCGTCATCATGCGTATCCGCGAGCCCAAGACAACAGCTCTCATCTTCGCTTCCGGCAAGATGGTTGTTACTGGTGCCAAGTCCGAGGACGATTCTAAGCTGGCCTCTCGAAAATATGCGCGTATCATCCAAAAGCTCGGCTTCAACGCCAAGTTTACGGATTTCAAGATCCAGAACATTGTCGGCTCTTGCGATATCAAGTTCCCTATTCGTCTCGAAGGTCTTGCCTCTCGCCATCACAACTTCAGCTCTTACGAGCCTGAACTGTTCCCTGGTCTGATTTACCGTATGATCAAGCCCAAGATTGTGCTGCTCATTTTCGTCTCCGGCAAGATTGTCTTGACGGGTGCCAAAGTGAGAGAGGAGATTTACCAAGCTTTTGAAATGATCTACCCTGTGCTTCAAGGTTTGTCTATCCTTTTGCGACTACGTCATGTTTTTTATAGATGGCGCATTGCTAACCCACATGCTCCAGATTTCCGGAAAGTCTAAATGCACTTTATGGGCATGGTCAGAGATGTTTCATCTCGTGTACCAGTATCGAATTACTACTCCTTTTAAAAACCGACGTATATGACTAGACCATTACGGTCATGATACCACGACTACTTCATAGGACGTCGTTTGCCCCAAGATCTCGGTAGGCCACAACCGGGTGTCTTGTCGGGCTCCGCCTGTACCATTTGATTTCTGCTTGCATTGCATTGGCGTTGGCAAAGGGGGAAGGCCAGGAAGAGGTTCTATTGCGTTTTTTTCTTACGATGGATCTGGTTCACGGCAAAAAGAACAAAGACTACCCATCCCGCGACACAACATAGATTGCTCGTGGCCGCCTTCAGACTGCTATGCCAGTCTTTCGCGGCCTTTTTAATGCTTTCGAGGGGGAAGGTCAAGTTGAAAGTGGATCGAAGGAATGTTGCTGGTGAAGTGGGAGAGCAGCCAAGATGGAGTGGCTGATTGGTGCTGCGAGGAAGCTACAGCTCCATGACATGTGGTTGTGGAGCTGAACAAATTATGAGGACATCTTACGCCCTTTGGGGGACAAGATATGATTAGTTTACGCCCTTTTGGTCCTTGTAACAGGGCGTAGCTGTTACAAAAGTCTAGCCATGACTGGTCTTTTGCAGTTAGCATTATCACAAGAATGCTTGATTCTGTCCTCAAACCGTTGTTATATCGCCTGATCTCACCTGCGTTTGTGTGTCGATGTGATTCTACGTAGTTCTCTCTCCTCACGGCATGCCAATTTTTGGTGGGGGTCTTTGTGTGTGTGCGGGCTCGGTAAGCCGATAGTTGCCCGAACATCGGATGCCCCTCCCGAGAATTGACACCCCTCCTTGAAGTTGGACCTGTAGATCCTCTGAGTAATAGCAGAGAACCGATAACATGCGGCAGTCGTAAATAAAGAATAAATATCCGAGAAGTCCAAATCTCTGTGCGCATGATATTCGTTTTGGCCAAGACAAGTTTGAAATACCAGGGCGATCTCGAAAATGAGTCACTCTCCTCAATCCATCCTCATTATCGGCTCGGGAGTATTTGGCCTCTCCACTGCCTGGGCGCTCACCAAGAGGTCGTCTTTTGATAACACAGTCATCACCGTCGTGGACGATGCGCGTGGAGCATCTTTCCCACCAGGAGACTCTGCCAGCGTAGACTCGTCAAGAATCATCCGAGCTGACTACGCCGACCCGGACTATGCCGAGTTGGCAGCTTTTGCACAGGAGGAGTGGCGCAAGCAAGGCGATGATGAGCTTGGCGGCCAGGGACGATATACTGAGTCTGGCCTGCTTCTTGCGGCAAATGAGTCGACAGAGCCCAAGATGTCAGGTATGGGCTATACCAAGTCTAGTTGCGAAAACGCAACACGCATCGCCAATGAGAGCGGGCAGGCCTATAAAATTCGACGTCTGGAAACACCCGCGGCTTTGCAGCACGCCTTGGGTGTTAATGGCCATCCCGGCGATTGGGGGTATGTCAATGAGCTTTCTGGATGGGCGAATGCCGGCGAGGGCATGAGATTCATGTATAACCGTGTCAAGGCCACAGGCAGGGTCAACTTTGTGGATGGACGAGCGGAGGAACTCATTACTGAAGGCAAAAGAGTTGTTGGCGCACGATTGAGCGATTCCAAAGTTCTGACAGCGGAAATCGTATTTGTTGCTGCAGGCGCATGGACGGGCAGCTTGATTGACCTGAGAGGACGAGTAGAGGCTACAGCCCAGCCTTTGGGCTACATCGACATCTCAGAGGAAGAGCTTGAGGTGCTGGCGAAGCAGCCCGTTGCACTGAATCTCAGCACTGGCTTGTTTATCATTCCGCCACAGTCGCGCGTCTTGAAAATTGCGCGACACTGTTTTGGATACCTCAACCCAGTACTAGTTGAGACAGCACTGCCAGCCTCGCCCTCCGAGGAACGCAAGCCCATTGTAGTGTCGAGGCCACTGACACAACGGGATGGGAGCAGGAATGCTACCTCACTGCCGCCAGACGCAGACCAGGCGCTGCGCCAAGCCTTGAGGGACATGTCCCCCGTTAAAGGGCTGGACAGCCGGCCATGGAAGCAAACGAGATTGTGCTGGTATTCCGACACGAGCGACGGCAACTTCCTGGCGGACTGGCATCCGGGCTGGGAAGGGCTGTTTGTTGCGACAGGTGACAGCGGGCACGCGTATAAGTTCTTGCCCGTCCTTGGAGACAAGCTGGTGGACTGTATGGCAGGGAATGGAGGCAAGCTCGGAGAGAAGTGGAAGTGGAAGAAGGAGGCAGCAGCAGACGCAGGCCGAGAAATTGGTGGGAAGTTCAAGGGGCTGGTGACGATGGACGGGAGCAGGGGAGGGAGTCCAGGGTTGATATTGCAAGAGGAACTATCGGGGAGATGAGGCAAGACATGCCGTCATCTCGTCCGGCATGTCCGGGCTGGTAGCATTTCGGTATTGATGACCAGGGTCGAATGAATCGTCTGTGAGTGAAGATTGATAGATACTTGGTGCAGGCAGTAATATGAAAAATGTTGAAGTTGGAAAAAAATAATTTGTGCCCTTTTTCATTTTTGTGAATGGTTGTGGTTTACGGGCTTTGGTCTTTCCTATCAGCCAAGGCAGCAATATGCTACTATCGGGGCTGATGCTGTTAATGATGGGATTTAACTGATAAGTGCATGAATACGCTTCGGTGCTTGGTCGATGGCGCTATGACTTTTGTGTTGCTACTGCTGAGCTCAAGCTCGACTCAACCGAAAGACATTCCCATATCATGGCCTAGCAACTTTCTAGTGTCCTCTAACCTCCCATAATCTCGACGCACAATGTCATCCTCCAAAGACCCTGCCGATCCACTTCGGTTGGAATCCAAATTCCAAAAACCCACCAAGCAATCCGTGTTCGAGAAGCAAAAGGCCGAGGCTGAGGCCAAGCGTAAGCGCGAGGCTGCGGAAACAGCTGCCGTATACGAAGACTTTATCAAGAGCTTTGATCACGACGAAGACGACCATGCAGAGCATAGCGCGTCGGCGCAGCGGAATCAGCGGCCTGGGTTTGGCAACTTTGGTGGACCGCCGCCGCCCTCGGGTCCCAGCGGCGCATCGCGGCGACACTTTGGCACGTCGTCGGGGATGAAGAGCGGGCCAGGGAGCTTGGGGATGCCGCCTATGCCGTTTGGAAAGAAGCGGTCTTTTAATGACTTTTCTAAAGAATCAGAGGGCAGAGCAACGTTGAAATTCGAGGACAAGAGCGATGATGAAGAGATGGTCGACCGCGCCGAGGAGAAGGCTATAGCGAGGCCGACTCTACGGCTGTCCAACCTNCCCCCAGGAATATCTCCCGCCACGATCAAGTCGTTATTACCTGCGAACCTGACGGTCGAGAATGTCAAAATTCAACCTCCAGCCGGGCCTGGAGGGTCTGAGCGGAAATGCACGGTTGCCATCGTGACCCTGTCTAAAGAGACTCCTGCAACAGATATGGATGCTGCAGTAAGCTCGTTGCAGAACCGATATATGGGCTACGGCTATTATCTATCCCTCCACCGCCATCTTTCCTCTGCTGTTAGCAACTCTACGCTAGCGGGACTGGGTTCTTCTGGCTCTTCATCTCAACCATTTGGAGCAAAGTCAGTAGACCAAGAGTCTGGAGCTGGGCACAACGATCATTCACGCCATGGATTTCACCGGGGATTTGCACCACCGACTTCATACTCTGGCGGACAAGGGGGCGTGAACCGGACTGGCCTGTTATATGTGCCCGTCAAGCCACCTCAGGATATTCGAATGATTAGACTCATTAACAAGGTGATTGAAGGTGTCCTTGAACACGGCCCCGACTTTGAGGCTCTACTCATGTCCCGTGCATCAGTTCAGAGAGAAGAAAGGTGGGCTTGGCTATGGGATGCAAGGAGCCAGGGCGGCGTTTGGTACCGATGGACGCTTTGGGGAGTGATTACCGGCTCACATTTACAGCAGAAAAAGGGCAAATATGTCCCGCTCTTTGACGGAGGCCATGCGTGGAAAACACCAGAAACGGGTCTTCGCTTCGAGTACACCACCAGGCTAGATGAGTTCGTTTCAGACGGGGAGTATGACTCTTCAGAGGATGAAGACTTTGACGGAGACGCAAACCGTGAGGGCGGCCCGACTGGCGAAGAAGAGAAGACGTTTCTCAATCCACTGGAAAAGGCCAAACTAGTCCACCTTTTATCCCGCCTACCTACTACGATTGGCAAGGTTCGCAAGGGAGATATTGCGCGAGTAACGGCCTTTGCCATTACCCATGTTAGCCGCGGTGCTGATGAAGTTGTCGACTTGGTCGTCTCCAACATTGAACGGCCTCTATCATTGGCGGTCACCAACCAAGATACGAAGAAAGAAGGCAAGGGAGAGCAGCAAACAGCAGGCACCGAGGAAGGCACTGCTGCTACAAGTGAAAACACAGACGCAAGCGCGGCTACCTTGGTTGGCTTGTATGTGGTTAGCGATATCCTGTCATCATCTTCTACCAGCAGTGTACGCCATGCATGGCGCTATCGACAACTTCTCGAAACAGCCATGCGCTCCAGGAAGGTGTTTGAACGCCTAGGCATGATGGCCGAAAAATTGGGTTGGGGTCGATTACGTGCGGAAAAGTGGAAGCGAAGCGTTACACTTGTGCTAAACCTATGGGAAGGATGGTGCGTCTTTCCGGTAGAAAGCCATGCACTATTTGTGAGCGCATTTGAAAATCCACCGACGCTCAAGGCTCAAGGAAAGGTTGATGACTCCATCAAGAAGGGGAAATGGAAGGTCGTCGAAGCCAACCAGACCGCCCCCACAACGTCTGAGCCTGTTGTTACTGGTGATGCCGACGTAACGGCGCAGCAGCAGCAGGAGGAGAAGAAAGAGGAAGAAGAAGAGGAGGAGGCAGTAGGCGAGCCTATCGAAGAAGATGACGTTGACGGAGAACCTCTTGCGGACGAAGACCTAGATGGAGAACCGATTGAGGATGACGACGACGATGTAATCGGAGAACCTATGGATGAAGACGACGACGAAGACGTGGCTAATGTTGGGAAAAGTAACGAGGCTGAACAACAAGGCGCTGGTGATGCAAAGGCTGCGGATACATCGAGTGATGTGGAGGCAGACCCCCAAGCGGAGTCACACTCTGCAGGCCGAGGCCAGCCTAGAAGGCGGATGCGAGCCGCCGATATGTTTGCTGATTCGGACAATTCGGACGGCAACTAGTTTGAGGCCTGTCGAAGGAACTTATGGCAGATGATGATGAACCGGGAGTTGTATGATTTTGAGATAATCTACGGATAACAGGGCCCGAACGGGGGCACCGTGGCGTACAGGAAGGGTGTAATGGGATATTGTTTAAAGCGTCTTGTACAAGAGCTGCAGCCTCTCTAGGCCGTATGATGACTTTTTTTATTAGAGCAGATAGCCTACGTATGTAGTATACTATTGCCTATTAGATACCCGATGCCTTGGGGATTCCCATATATGGAGCTCTTCGGGAATCCGAGTTCGCCCATGTGAAGAGCATTCAGGTCACAAATGGACGTTTGGTAACCAATAAGGGCAACAAGGCTTACACAGAATAGAATAAGAGTCATAGAAGATACATGTGTAGTTGATTATGACAGCCGGAGTTAGGATCAGGATCAAGGCACGACGGCCGCACTGACAGACTGCCTGTCCCAGTCAGGCAGCTGGCTATTAGACAACATTGATAATCACATACAGCTGTGCGCCCTCACTAACAGCGGGAAGCATGCGCGCGGCTATTACTGTAGGTAGCTGGAGAAGAATTGGGAGGGAACAGGTGCATGAGATAGGCCGAACCTATTCGGAGCGCGTGAGAAGTGAGTGTCAACGCGGGCCTTGAGGCAGCCAATAGAAACTTGCTCAACTTATGTGCGGGCACGGGCGAACATTTGCTTCTCTGGGCGAATGTGGCCAGTGGAGAATGACAAAAGATAAAAATAGGCTTGAACTGTGCTGCTTGTGCGTTGGATGAAGATGCTCTTGCGAGATTGGCGAGATGCTAATCGTTGTATATGTTTCTTTGGGTCTGTACTGTGAAGTTTTGCGGTTTCTTGCCCTGCCTTTTCCGATTTGGAGTCGCACGGCTCCGGTGCTTTCGGGTTTTCGGGAGCGGCGTGAATGGGGCGGGTTTGCGGTGTGGATTAGACCCGGCTAAGGAGGGAAGACGGGCTGCATTATTGATTTGATGCCGTGGATTGGAGGGACAATTTACCCGATTACTCGACGGATGCATTGGAGATGCTGTGGTTGAAATTCTACATTTTTGAGCTGTTGCTGCGCCCAAGTACATGATAGAGCGCAGTTGATAGCATTTCAATGGAATCAATGACGTTGGACTGGGGGCTGATCCATTCGCTACATACTTGCTTGTACATCAACTCTCCGAAAAGATCCATTCATTGATGAATTAAACATCAATAGCCTTGGAGTGTGTCTGCTTCGGCGGGTACCGGGTATTGAGAAGCGGGTAACCGATAGCCTCATGTTCTCACTTCGTCTCAAGGACCCTCCATGACGACGATGGCTTCATGGATGTTCTCCATTTCCCGGCGCAGAGTAAACAGTAACTGTAGTTGTAATATCGATGTTCAGGCTGAAGGGTCAAGGCGGATCAAGACAAAGGCAGCAGAAACATTGGAAATGTTTCGTTTGACGCACGGCGTTTCACCAAGCACCCTTGCGGCCCCTGGTTAGCGCATGCAGGCCACTGAAGCTGCAGCAGATGCACCCGCTGTGATCACTGAGGCTAGCCGCTAAAGAAGCCCCTGGGAAGGCGATGAAGGCCCCCGCACGCCGCCTGGGGAAATGAGTGCAAAGTCAGCGGTTCCAGATGCGCAAGCCACAGAAGGCTATGTCCCTTTGTCGCTTCATTGTGGTTTTGCACTTAAACTTTGCCCTTTTCATCCTTCTTTTTGCGACTTCAAACGACTTTGGCGAGTGCGAACGCCATCAGGGCAGGGAATCGACTGCATGAGAGGATTGCTGGATACAATTGCTCTGGAAACCCGAGCCTTGGTTGCTACGGACTCGCACTCTTGATCGAAACGTCGACGGCTATTTTTACTCGACGGCACTTGGTCGAAATCGAACGTTTTTTTGGCCATTTTCTCCCCGCCATTCGCTGACTCCCGCCGCCGGGGGGTCTATCGTTATTCAGCGGCTCTGCCATCACGACATATTTGGGGGAAACTATTTCCGACGGGCTGATTCATCATTACACGATCAACAGGCCAATTCAACCTTCGATGTCGCTGTGATTTTTTGCGTCTACGACTACTCCTCGCCTAACTTGAAGCGCTGAAGCGCGCTGTTTGCGATACACAGAATTTTTTCGACTGCGGCGCATCGCTGCACTTGGCATTGGCTCAGGCGCGCAGCTGTTTTGAAATCCGACGATCCTAAGCGCAGAACCACATCCCGTATCTCGCCATGCCTCTGATAAACGGGCAGAAGATGGCCTGGTATGTGCCTTTGTTTTTTCTCTTCTACTTTGTAACCTTGATGAGCAGAGCCTCTGCGTCATTGTCTTCTCTGCTCGACTTTCATTGCGACTAACCGTCATTGTGCAGTGAGCCGTGCATCCGAGGCCATCGCTCCACCAAATGCACACACGCCTCTGAGCGGCTCATGGTCCCCGTGCGCAAGCCAGGGCGACCGCTCAGTTCGTGTCCGCATCCCTCGTCACAGCTTTGCGGCTGTGCTGCCGTTACGGCTGCCTTCCCCAAGAAACAGAAATGCCGCTGTGGCACTTCAGAAAAAGCGCCTGGCCGCAAGGCGGGAGACCAGGAGAGTCCAGAGACGTCCAACGGATTGGTCACGCCCCCAAGCCCGTCCACGAAAGGATCCGCAACAAAACCAGCATACCGCGTGCAGAAAACAAACTCCAAGACTGCCTCTGGCAGGAAACCCATCGACGCTGCAAGTTTGGAGAGAATAGATGCGAGCCAGCTGAACATTCTATCATCTCCTGAATCGAGGTCTCCACAATCGCCCAGTGGCAGCATACCCACAATACCTATCGGCCATGGCATAATGGGCTTTGTCCCAAATGGTAACGCTTTCAACCCTGGCCCAGCTATATTTCCACCATACCAGGAGGTAGCATCAGCGAATCCCATCGCCGACCACACTGCATCCAAACCGGCAGCGTCGAATGGCCACGCTCACGTCACGAATGGACAAACTGCNCCCCCGGCAACCGGAAGTTGCTGTGGGAGTGGGAAATCGACAGCCACCCAAGCAGATGAACGGCAGACGCCCATGCCAAACGGGAAACCCATCATTAAGAGCGAGCCTGGAAGCTGTTGCTCATCTGGAGCGGAAAAGCCCGAGATCAAGCCACACGAACACATGCCCAACCAGGTTAACGGCCTGATGATGCCGCAGTTTAATATTCCGATGGGCATGCCAAATGCCGTGTATCCTTACATGGTTCAACCCACTATATTCGCATATCCACCACATTACGGCTCTTATCTTCAACCTCTTCAACCTGATCAGTATAGGCAGTTGGTGATGATGAATATTCCCCAACCGATGGCGAATATCCAGGCTATGTCATATAATGCGGCCGGCCCGTTGCAGTTGTCTCAGTCCAATGGCTTGGAGGCGGATTCATGGACGGGCCACCAGTGCGACTGCGGAGACTCGTGCCAGTGCGTAGGCTGTGCTACACACCCGTACAACCAACCGACGCAGAATTACATACGGTCTGCCATTAGCATGGGGGAGGATGCGTATAAGCGTCACAGGCATTCTGAAAGTGCTCAGAGCATTCCCAATGGCAACTACGAGGCGGTCTCGCCCGCTAACCACTCGCCGAATGGCGCTTCGACGCCCATCATGGCTAAGGTGGAAGGAACCAAATCGCCGACAATGGCGCAGACGCCTTCAGACGCCAACTCAAGCCTTGGCGAGGAGCCAATCTTGTCGGCGAATGACTTTTTCTTTGTCAGCTACCCCTTCGGCGACTCATGTGAAGGAGAAATGGCCAGCTGTCCCTGTGGGGATGATTGCCAGTGTATTGGCTGCGCCATACACAATAGTTCCGCTTCCGCTGATTTCGAAGGTGTTGAACTTGGACTATGATGATAAAAGGGAACATGATAAAAGGGGCCACGGCATGATATTAGCCATGAGCCCGATGCTGAAGTTTTTGGAAGCGTTATATGAACCACGAATCCTATCGAGGCCGCTCGGGAATACTACGCAGTGTTTGTTTTGCTTGCTCCTAATGATAGATACCCAACATGTTATAAACAGTAGAAAGGGAGTGTTTGGAACTGAATTGCAGTCTAGTATTTCTGTCGTTAGGTAGCCAACGTGGGTCAAAATTTACATCTCGCATCTCTTGTCCTTGTATTTATACACCATATCTGTGAGAATCTATGAATGTCTGCCTATATAAACAAAGTACCTATGGACATCTTCAAATTGAAGAGGAGAGTTCAGCCCATCATGGTTGTCCTTTAACAATGCCAGGGACTAACGGCCACTAGGAGAAAAGCATGACTGCCGAGGACTGTGGGGCGCACTGTGCTACTCTACTAGGAAAGTTCTCACGCTTTGGCTCAGCTTCAGAGCTAAGACATTCAATACCTGGCTAAGCCTCACTACAACTCTTCCTTTTCAGATTTGCTATAATTGCGACACGAGCTGAGATTGGTCATCCGGACTATCTGCTTCTTTTTTGGGACCCTCGTCAGCATCCTATTGGCTTGCAGTGCCTCATATTACATGCTCACATAGTGTACGGAATAATCAACATGCCTCAGTCTTCCAGGATTTCGACACGCGACGGACATGAATCGCGTCATCGCCATTCACATCAAGAAGGAGGCTCACGGCGCCACCGCGACAATAGATCTCAGTCACCAGATGGAAGTCCGCAGAGACACTTGGGGGAGCGCAGGAGAAGGTCACCCAGGAGGAGAGACAGGGAGAGGGAGCCTCGAAGGCCGCGCTCATCCGATGGGCACCATGGCTCGTCGAGTCGTGCAAGCAAACAGACGAGCCAGGTGGCAGTAGCGCTGCCATATGGGGCCCGGCAACTTTCAAAGGATGACCTTGGGGCGTTTGAGGCCCTCTTTGGCGAATACCTGAGTCTGCAGAAGCAACGGGACATTGAGGATATGGATGATCGGGAGGTTCGAGGTCGGTGGAAGAGTTTCGTGGGCAAGTGGAATCGTGGAGAGCTGGCTGAGGGGTGGTACGATCCCGACATGTTTCAGCGTATTCTTGAGCGGGATCCATTACCCAAGAGACAGCCAGAACCGCAAAATGCACCACGGGAACGAGAAGTTGGGCATCGTGACAGCTCTAGGAGCGAGGACGAGGATGAGGATTACGGCCCTGTGCTTCCAGGCGCATTAGCCAGCAGTCGTCGAGCTGGCGTTGGGATTCCGACCAAAGATGACCTTGCTATACGCGATGAGCTTGTCGCGGAATCTAGAGAGGCTGATCGGGAAGATTTACGCGCCGCCCGCAAAGCTGACCGGAAGCTGCAAAAGGAGCGTCTCGAAGAGCTAGTCCCTCGCGCCGAGGCGGGCACCCGCGAGCGCAAGCTGGAGAAGCGGCAGGAAGTCAATGAGAAGATGCGGTCGTTTCGAGAAAAGAGCCCTGGCGGAGAAGTGCGTGATAGCGAGTTGATGGGAGGAGGCGACAGCTTAGAAGAGTACAAGAAGGCAAAGGAGAAGGAGCAGCGGCGGAAATCGGAGAGGGAGATTCGACGGGAAGAGATGGAGAGGGCGAGGAGAGAGGAGATTGTGGAGAAGAGGAGGGCGTGGCAGGAGAGGGAGGACGAGACGGTGAGTATGCTGAGAGAGTTGGCCAGACAGCGGTTTGGGCCTTGAGATGGATGCAGCGTATCGAAGGCGCTGGCTCCTCGTCTGTCTGTCTACAACGACCCGGAGTTGAAGATATGTGCGTCTATACATGCTCAACTTCAATCATTATTGTGGCATGCCATGGTTACGAACAAATGAAGACGACGATGATCGCGGTATCACGACTGCTAAACTATCAAAACAGGTGGCTGTCAGTCTTTGGGCTAGATCTCACACTGTGAGGGCGGCGCTTGCAAAACTCACCCCACCAACACCAAAAATTTGAGAGATGCGACTTGGACTCATCAAAGTTGGAGACTGATAGATCACAACACACCTGATTTCTTAGCTGCGACATCACAGAACCGGTCTCTTGGATTGTACTTTGGATAGCAGCACGAACTACCAAATCATTCGGAAAGAGAGTCTCCAGGCTCTTCGCACCACAGCAGCTAAAATTTGGCATACAGAGTCGGCTGTTTAGTTGCTTGTTATTTTGAACCTTGAGAGGCTCACTCTGCTGAGAATTCTTTCGGCAATACACTACTCTCTCTAATTTCTTATCACTTCGTCGACATGGAAGAGGGCGACGATTATGGCACNGGGGGCCTGATGGACGATCCCGAAGATTACTACCCCTCTACCCCTCCACCAACGAAGCAAATTTTCACCATGGGAAGCGGCAAGGAGGTTGTGTTGCACTTGGTTGGCTCCAGCCCTACGGAGGCACATCATTTATGGAACGGCGCAAAGATCATATCAGACTACTTTGAGGAGGATCCTGCACGGGTACGAGGCAAGACTGTCCTGGAGCTCGGAGCTGCATCCGGACTTCCTTCACTTGTGGCCGGTATTCTTGGAGCAAAAAAGGTTGTCATGACTGATTTCCCTGATCCGGATCTCGTCATGAACATGCAGAAGAACATTGATGAGTGTGATGAGACCACAGAGCCAAAGGGCCACATTGCAAAGGCGGTTGATGCGGCTGGGTTTGTCTGGGGTGGAGATCCGGTGCCTCTCATTGCCCGTCTTTCATCTGACGAAGATGGCTCAAGTTCAGCGACAGAGGAAAAGCGCTTTGATGTTTTGATTCTGGCGGATCTACTCTTCCGACACTCAGAACATGGCGCCTTGGTCAAGACGATCAGGGAGACGATGAAGGCTTCGCGAGATAGCGCGGCCTACGTTTTCTTCACGTCGTACAGGCCGTGGAAGAAGGACCTGGACATGGGCTTTTTCGATGTGGCGCGCGAGGCAGGGTTCGATGTGGAGCAGGTTTTGGAGAAGAAGCTGGAGAAGCCGCTCTTTGAAAACGACCCGGGCGATTTGGATGTGCAGAAGACGGTTAAGGGATTTATTGTGCGGTGGCCGGAGAGTGTGTGAGATGTGAAGGATGGGCATTAAAAGATGGGGGGTGGGTTGGGATGGTACGTTGCATTTGACTTATTTTAGAGCAGAACTATGGAGTTTGAAATAGCGAACTACTATGATTTAACTGTGTAAAACCCCGAGAGAATAGAGGGAAAGGATCGTATGTTGCCCCGGTTTTTTTACTTGATCGCTACGGAGTATATCGAACCGATATTCGGTGGCCTCGGTTCGGTTTGAGTCGGAGATGCTGCTGTTGCTCTTTTGGGATGTTGATCTACAGGCTGTGCCGTTGTGGCTGAAAGTTGGAGAAGGAAATGGAGTTTAGTTGTGAATAGAACGGACTAGTTAGTCGTGGAAATGCATGTGAATCTTGAGGGGCTTCGTATAAAAATCGACTTCCATCACGGTAGAAGGATTTAGCCAGCCCCGCATTCTATGATATAAGGCACATTACATCTCGTGTGTATGGAGTCGATATTCAACCTTTCCAAGAGATATTCGGGCTACAACTCTTTACTCATATCCACAATAAAAGAAATAAAGAAGAAACCGCCAGCAACTACAAGTCACAACCACATACATCATGCCTGCGCAAACTACATCTTCCCACCTAGCCAACCTCCAGCGCGACGGCTTCGTCGTCATCAAATCCATCGTCTCCCCCTCGAAACTCGAAGCCCTCCGCACCGCCAGCCTCAAAGCAGAGCAGCTCGCCCGCAGCGGCCAATGGCCTCACGTTCGGACCGTAGGCAAACAGTTCCCGCCGTGGAACCACGAGGAGGCGATGGAAAAGGGCATCTGGGGCGTGCAGCACCTGATGAAGCCTTCGATGCCAGGCCACGAGACGTTTACGGCGCTGTACTTTTCGGAGGAGATTCTGAGTATTGTGAGGGAGCTTTTGCAGTGTGAGGATGAGGAGCTTGTGATGGAGCTGTTTAACATGCTGGTGAGGCCGGATAAGGACTTTGAGTTGAGGTGGCATCGGGACGACATTTCGGCGGAGGCGTCGGCGGAGGAGGAGATGGAGAGGCTTGGTAGGCCTGCGTTTCACGCGCAGTATAATTTTGCGCTGTGGGAGGATGAGTCGCTTGTTTTGGTGCCGGGGTCGCATAAGAGGGCGAGGACGGACGTTGAGCGGAATGCTGGGCCTTTTGAAAAGGAGCTTCCGGAGCAGATTGTTGTGAAGCTTGAGGCGGGGGATATCGCGTTTTACAATAACAATATTTTGCATCGCGGGGTGTATGATTCGAAGAAGGAGAGGGTGACGCTGCATGGGTCGGTGGGACATGTTGGGGGAGTAAGTTACGGGCGAGGAACGTGTTGCAGCATGGGGTTGGGGGATGGGTTGATGGGGTGGATTTCTCGGGGTTGGAGGATGAGGGGAGAGGAGGAGGGCGGAGGGGATGAGGGGGAGGTTGGTGAAGTTGGGGAGTGAGAGTGGTGATGTTGGGTATTCGCTGCAGGGGTGAAGGAGGTTATTCAGGGGTGAGGGTGAGTTGGGGAAACGACGGATATAGTATATAAGTTGAACATGTAGCTATTGACTTGGTAAATAGTAGAAACATGTATTGGAACAAATAAGAGACTCTCCAATGATATATTTATTTACCTATGGGTAGTAGATGAGATAGATGAAGTTGATGTAATAGATATAGTAGATGTGATAGATGCGATAGATAAAGTAGATGTAATAGATGAAGTAGATATAATAGATGAAGCAGATATAGCAGACATAGTAAAGAAAATAGATATAATAGATAGAGTACCTAGATAAATTATGATGACTGTAGAAGATTAAGTATGTAGATATATCCTCGCCTTTATCTACTGCGACGTCAGGGGCAGTACCATTCACTCCCACAGGGTAGAACTTACCCCAGGATATAGCTCAGCTCAGGCTTGTGCTGACGCCATGTTGCGCTGGGATATGTCAGAATGCAGACGGGTTATACACTGGATCAAGGATCGACAGCCAAGGATTCAGCCACTCACTTGTGGTGGACGACCAAGCGTGGAGGTCCTTCGAACGGAGGACCAATCCATGCTGGAGAGACTTCGGACATGTTGTATGGCCGTTGAGGATCTAACAGCCTTCTTAGTGAAGTTCCGAACTGTCTACACTAAGCGTGCTGACCGCACTTATGGAAAAGTAGATATAGTAGACATAGTAGATGTAATTGATATAGTAGATATATATTACATATTAACACACTATTTGCTCACACATTACTCTATTACTCTATTATCTATCCTCAAGATGGTATATCCCCTTCTTCCTCCTCTAGCTTCTTCGCCTCCTTCTTCAACTTCTGTACCTCAATAAGCCCTCGAATAAACATTCGTGGCAACTTCAACAGTTGCTTTTGACCCTTGTTTTCAAGGATAATATCAGCCGCCCTGATGTAATTCCCAGTAAACGCATTCCAAGCCTGCTTCTCGATTTGGGAGTCTCCAAGAGGCTTTGGAAGATACGGATCATTAACCCTAGCCGCTTCAACGGCCTTTGCTACTCCATCTTCATCCATCGTAATCGGTTGAACTTGGTTAAAATCCAAGACCCAGAGCTTTGTGCTCCTCATTGTGAGTGATGGCCTCATCGGATCACTGCCGAGCACAAATTCGACATCGCGAGCGTCGGTCTCAGCCGCCCAATGCATAAGCGCCATGGCTACCCCTATCCTGCCGGCCATCATCTTGATGTCTAAGTGGAGGTCCACCATTTGGTTGAGATGCAGCTTGAAGTTTCGCAAGGAGAAGAAGAGTCTTGAGCTTTTTCCCTCTAGTGAACCGAGGTATACTCTCACCAAGCACTCTTCATTCGACACATCTGTAAGCGCGGCTTCTTTGATCCGTGGCGCGCAGTACTTGTCGATTAGTAAAGTTCGAGCACGCTCAGGTAACGGAGGGATTCTCTGTGTGACGAGGACGCTGGTAGGTAGATGGCACAAATCTTGAGCCGCCTGGGTAACATCTGGGCGGTTCTTGAAATAGAGGTTGTTCTCTTTCGGGGAATAGTAATAACAGCGTGGAATTCTGACTTCTGTAAAATCCCAATCTTGGAAATGTCTTTCGATCGAATTGTGCATGTTGAAGTCATTCCAGAGGGCCGTCTGATCGTTCTTGGCTAATTTGACAACAGAGCAACTCTTCTCCTGTGCAAGAATAACGCCGCAAGCACCGGCACCAATCTTTGTGCAAGAATTCTCTGTAGGTTGAACTTCTCGGGGTGCGTAAGACATCTTAAGTGAAAGCAGCCGGCGAAGTTCCGGATCTTTGGGGTCGAGGCTGCAGGGGTCTGGGCCGGTTGTTGATGAATCTTCAGCAAAGCCCTCAAATAGAGAGACCAGGCTGAGGTCAACTGGCATATCCTTGTCATTCGCAAGTAACGGCAATGCAGGACAGCCGTTTGTGCTGGCGAGGGGTCTTCTGTTTGGAGCCATTGTGTATGGAGCTGTAGTCATTGTGTATGAAGATTGAAGATGTTGTTGAAACCAGATTTGTATTTTTGGGGGAGAGCACAATAACAATGGTTTATATAGTCTATGTAAGAGAGCGGTAGATTCCGGTTTGTTTATAATGTGCAAAGGCTATACGAATGTGTGTCTTATACTTTGAACACCATATAAGCAAATCTGAGTTAAAGTGTCTTTGGCTGGCACTTGGAGCAACCTTCGTAAAAGCCTCCATAGTATATAATAAAGTACATCTACTACATCTACTACATCTACTACATCTACTACATCTACTACATCTACTACATCTACTACATCTACTACATCTACTACATCTACTACATCTACTACATCTACTACATCTACTACATCTACTACATCTACTACATCTACTACATCTACTACATCTACTACATCTACTACATCTACTACATCTACTACATCTACTACGTCTACTACATCTACTACATCTACTACATCTCCTACATCTAGGTTTTAGGGGGGACATGGGACAGTCTGTTCTGCCTGTTGTCTGAGGAGATTAATCATTGAGACGGGAAAATATGGAACTCAGATGCCGAACTTTGATAGTATCCTCAATTGATATACTTTACTCAAGATATCCGTCCTCCTGTTTACCGTTGCCATCTGAACTCCTATTCTACTACCCTATGTCGATTGTCTTCTCATTCAGAGAATGATCATCTGGTCGGCGAAGTGATGAGAAGAAACTTGGCCGTAGTATCTTGGCCACACAGAGGGGGATGGGAACCAGGCTATATAGAATATGCATCACAAGGTATGGCTCGACTTGATAAGGAAAATGCCCGGGTCACATAGCTGGAGATGGGAGCTCGGACGTATGGCATGTTTGTCAGCCTGGGGCACGGACAAGCAAACAGATGTCGTGATGCTCTCTTCACTTTCCAAAAACCTAACCCTCGCTCATATCTCAACTCTACTGTCCTATCCTATCATAAGCGACTTTAACGATTCATTGGACCATGACCTTCTCATATTCAGAGTATGACAATGACGAAGCGATTGCCGACTTCTTTACGAAGACCTCGGCCGCTCGTTCTACATGCGACGCTCGAGCAAGGGGACTTGTCGGAGGCAGTGCCATCCCTGTCGAAGGACAAGGCAACTGTAGCTACTCGGTCTATGCTGGACCTGACCTTGAATATGTCGTTCAATTCCGGCTCAAATCCCTGAAGCTCAAGACTGAGACTACCTCACTGGCACGCAAGATATTCGGAGCTCTAGCGCCGGAGGTCTCGTTCAAAGGCGAAATGGGAGATCATATCGAAGGAAAAGAACCTCTTTATGTATACGTGATGCGTCGTATGCAGGGCATCACCCACTTAGACTTCATCTTGGCACATGAATTTCCCGACAACTCGGAAGAAAAGGTTACCTGGCGCAAGACGTTCATGGTAGATATAGCACGGTTGGCAAACCTCGCGTTGAATAGTCATAAGGATATTNNNCTGATGGTCTATAGCTTCTTTGCGATCTCGTGGAAAACNCCCCTGAAAGTCGACTCTGCGTATCGGGACCAACTAGGCCAGACATACACGAAAGAGCTACGACTTTTGCTCTCTGCCTTGCCAAACCGATTCCATCCCATTATCGAGCATTGTATCAGGGCGATGGACGACGTTCTGTCTTTACCAATGGTGCTTCTCCACCAAGACTTTAGCACCTGCAACATCATGGTTGACGAGACATCGTGTCATTTGGTTGGCGTCATTGACTGGGCAGAAGCTGAGATCTACCCGTTTGGCCTAAATCTTGATTCTCTGCAATCTTTTACAGGCAAGCTCGATATTTGGAACGGCTGGTCACGTTATCAAGATTACGCCGACTTACAGGATACATTTTGGAACGTCTTCGCACAGGAAGTGGGAGGCTTGACAGAGGACAAGATACAAGCCATCAAGCTGGCAAGGGTGGTCGGTTTGCTGCTTTCTCATGGCTTCACCGGACGGCTTGCAAATGAGCCTCCTGCCGTCCCTATTCGTGACGATGATGACGGGCGCTATAACATGATGTCTCTAGACGGGCTCCTGATCAATCCAGCAACCAGATTCGAGGATCTTGATTGAGACGCCAGGGTTTCAGCTATTCTTGATCCCAGAGGAAATATGATGGAATTAATATGGTGCCCAGAGAATATTCAATTATCTAGATAGTTGTTCATTTGAGTTTGTATCGTAACAGTCATTAACATGAAGAGTCAAGAGAGCCTCAGCTCATCCTCAACCTCGTATGTAAACCAAATAACCCGCTCCTCGCATGCCTGAATGTGTCCAAAAGCTGGCATAATAGTAGTAGATGAAACAAAGTATATATATGTTAAGTCCTGCCACGGAAGCCGCCATCTATTCCATAGTCTGCAAGGCACAGGCCATGGACAGGAGACATCGCACCGTGAGCTAGTCCCCGTCTCCCTTTGGCCATATGGAACAACACTGCCACGTCTGCCCCAAAAGGCGTCGTTCTTGGAAGAACAGTGAGGTGAGGCGATGGCCTAGCTCTCTGATCTATAGAGAACTGCTTCCACTTGGCAATGGCCTCGCCTCCAATGAGAGGATCGACAACTTCGAAGAGAATGGCCTTGCCTTCAGGCGTAGGCAGTACCTCGTCGAAGACCACGGCACCGTACTGCTCCAGCCGCTCAAGAGGAGACAGGGATTGGTACGCCGTATCAGCTTCCTTCTCTGGACGGAGTGCGAGGCGGAATGTTTTCTGCAGCTTCCGCTTATCGCCTCGGCCGTTGACCATGACGAGGTCGTAGCTCCTGATTGGGTCTTCCGGGTCTTCGACGTGCCTTACGGCCTGCTGCATCCACAAGACAAACGGATGCATGAACCCCCACCAGATGGCGAGATCCGACAGAAAGATGTTAAAGTCCAAGCGCACGTAATGGATGTGAGTCCAGTTGAGCAGCGTCGGATCTCCGCTGCGAATGGAATCACGGCTGACGTCCTTTGCCTCGAGGAGATACGGCCAGTCCTGGAGGCGTTCATACGCGTTGAGCATGAGCCTGAAGCCAGGCCCTTGAAATGCGTCCAAGGACTCTTTGAGGATAAGAAGATCCAGAGCATTTGTGGGAATCTTCGGCTTTGTCCTCGCCTCGGCATCTGGCAGAGGTTTATCGGGAGGCGCCGTATCGGCAAAGTGAAGAGTATCGATGTCAAAGTTGAATAAGATGTGCGGCGATACATCCAGAGCAACGGGATATCCCCCAGCGTATCTGATGGGGTGATTTGCAAGGGTGTGAGTTTCCAGGATTTTGTAGTATTTGCTCACGATACGGCGAGACTCTGCGTTAACTTGAAGGGCCACGGGAGGACGAGCTGTGCTTTTCACACTCCATCGGCCTTTGCTGACTAGACAGGGAATGAGACCGACGAGGCGAGGTTCTATGGTATCCAACCATATCTTTTCACGGAGTTCATAGGGGAGTTGAGAGAATTTGACCATGGTGGCTGTTGGTTTTGGTGTTGTCGAGGGGAGAGATGATAGCATGTGTAGTGCGGAGTAGGCTCTCGTATATATAGAGCCGAAATAGCATATGGAGTAGATGGGTGTAACCGATAACAAGGACAGATATTGGAGACGACTAGGCGGCAGACATGGCGGACAAGGGTCAGGTCAGGTCAAAAGAGATATCGTACAGGTCTGAATTGATATACGAGTACTTCTGGGCCAATTGAATGGCAAGGGAATGTAAGTAAGAAGCTGACCGGTGGGCAGGGATGCGGCAGTGAGGCTGAATAGCGAGGCGCCTTGCATGGAGGCAGAGGAGCTAAAAGTAGATGCTGATTACCCACGAATTGGTCATGTGAAGCTCGGAATGTTTACTGTATCTGCCGCCGTGAGATGGAGATTGAAGCAATGAAGAAGTTGAAGATAGTCTACAACGTCCGTAGGTTAATAGCTGAACATCTTGTCCCCGGTTTTCTTATGCCAGCTCCAGGGTAGGCCAATGCCACTGCATCTCGATTGAGGGGCAGATGAGGTAATCCATTCAGCAGCTTCTGTACTGTACTTGCAGTGGTGCGTGTCCTGCTGAAGCCTTGCGCCCAGGCCAGCAGCTCGCTAGGCTTCAAGCGCCCTAGTGCTGGCCTTGCGGGAGCTCGAACAAGGTAGAAACACCATCACCAACTCCGTCATCCGTCTTCGTTCTCGACCATACTAAAAGCCACTCCCTCTCGACCTCGACTCCCCGAATCCCCGACAGCTTGAACCCTCAATCCAACATCTAGCATCCCCGATACAGCTGCCGTCACTCACCATGGGCGCAGATCCCCAGTACGTCAAGTGGCCTCTGCTGCCGCTGTCCCAGCACGTCTTCACCCTCACAAACGGCTATGCGTCCAAACAGTCCCAGCTGGCCGCCGTCAAGGCCCTGCAAGATGCCATCGCCCAGGACAAGATGGCGCCCTTCTACCGCTACTTGGCCCACCCCATCGAGGGCATCCTGAACGCTGTGGGCGAGAGCAGCTCCTCAGCGCCCGGCAAGCCTCCCAGTCGGAAATCCAGCATGGTGGCGACCAAGGCTGCGACGGGGGCCGTCAACCTGCCGTGGGACGAGGATCTATACAACAAGCTGAAGGAGGACAACGACAAGGAGCTGGCCGACTTCCAAAAGGAGCAGGACGAGGCCGAGGAGCAGGCCGGTGACACAGAGGTCATGGCGGCCAAGGGCAAGCGAGCCGACTTTTGGGCTCGAGTAGGCGACAAGGTGCGATTATATATATCANNNTGCTCCCATAGATTGGGGGCT
Organism: Trichoderma sp. BMH-0061; assembly: GCA_030015385.1. Classification (NCBI taxonomy): domain Eukaryota; kingdom Fungi; phylum Ascomycota; class Sordariomycetes; order Hypocreales; family Hypocreaceae; genus Trichoderma; species Trichoderma sp. BMH-0061. Next base: position 1,269,506 of record JARWZN010000002.1, read on the forward strand.
ACCGAGCTGAGATCTAACGTCATTCTACGCGACAAAGCAATTGCCGAGTTTGAGAGCTTGTTCGAAAAGACGGGCATCCTGGGCACCAAGATCGACCTGGTGCTGGCCATAATACGCATGGGGCTCTTCTACGGCGACAAGCCCCTCGTCAAGACGCAGGTCGAGCGGGCCAAGACGCTCGTCGAGACGGGCGGCGACTGGGACCGCCGCAACCGCCTCAAGGCCTACGAGGGCCTGCACCTCATCACCGTCCGCGCATACAACACCGCCGCGCCGCTGCTGCTCGACTCCCTCTCCACATTCACCAGCTACGAACTCTGCACCTACTCCAACCTCGTCGTCTACTCGGTCCTCACGGGCTCCGTCTCCCTCAAGCGGGTCGACTTCAAGTCCAAGGTCGTCGACGCACCAGAGATCAAGGCCATCATGGGCGACGGCGAGGACAAGCTGCTGGCCCTCAGCGGTGCTCTGAGCGCTGGGCCTGGCGCCGATGACTCCATGGGCGATAAGCTCCCCAAGGCGGCGGCCACCACGGCGGTCAACCTGACGACCCTGGGCACCAGCACCGACCAGCCCGAGGCGGAGATGGCCATTGATTTCAGCCCGCTCGCCCTGCTCGTCAGCAGCTTGTACAACGGCAACTACAAGACCTTTTTCCAGTCCCTCGCTTCTGTTGAGGAGCAGTTCCTCAACCACGATCGTTATCTGCACGAGCACAAGAGCTGGTTCATCCGCGAGATGCGCCTCCGCGCATACCAGCAGCTGCTGCAGAGCTACCGCGTTGTTGGATTAGAAAGCATGGCCAACGACTTTGGCGTCACGGTCGACTTTCTGGATCGGNNNGTTTACACACACACATTTCCTGCAAGTTTTACATTTTGT
>JARWZN010000002.1:1270393-1399353 GCA_030015385.1 Trichoderma sp. BMH-0061
ATTTTACTAATACACGTTTTGTTGNNNGATCTTGCCCGATTCATTGCTGCTGGACGTATCCCCTGCACCATTGACCGCGTCACCGGCAAGGGCGTCATTGAGACCAACCGCCCCGACGACAAGAACAAGCAGTACCAGGACGTCGTTCGTCAGGGCGACCAGTTGATTACGAAGCTGCAAAAGTACGGCCAGGCTGTCAGACTAAGGGGTAGCGAGAGAGCATGAGCGTAGCATATGGAAGTAATGAATGACTTTGATGGGAAAAGAGGAAGAAAGTGGCATGGGGACTGCAAGTTCGCCCATGAGTTGTATCGTACTCGTTTAGACAGAGTCGTTATGCAACAGATACAATAAGCAAACAAACAAAAAAGACACAAAGAATAAATACAAAAATAACAAGGGACTAATTTAACGCTGTGAATGTTTCGCCGTAAATGCACGCCACCCAGTTCTTTTTTATAAGACGTCTATCATTTTCTACTATATTATTCTCTATCCACCCACGCGATAAAAATATCCAAATCTCGCTCACAGTCCCTTTTAAGAAAACACCTCTACCCTATTTTTGAAACAGTAATTATCCTGTACACGGCATATTTACCTGTACTTGTCCATAAACTCCTGGTGGAACTTGGTGATCCGGCTCACCCACTCAGTTCCAGGGGCAAGGAAAGTAGTGCGGAAGTGCAGAGTGCCCTCCCGCTGGCCGAAGCCGCTGCCGGGAACGACGCAGACGCCGGTAGCCTCGAGCAGTCTCATGCAGTAAAACTCGTCAGGCTTGCGGCCCTCGGCGGCGGCAGCGTCAATGGCCTTCTGGGGAAGGGTGATGGTCGGGAAGAGGTACATGGCGCCCTGGGGCTCGCCGCACTCGACGCCCTCCATCTGCTCAAAGGCCTTGTGGAGGGCGTTGGCACGCTCGCGGAGGCCGTTGGCAATGCCGTTGTACTCCTTGTCGTACAGTTCGAACGAGGGCTCGCCGGGCTGGGGCGGGTTGACCATGAGCTCGACGAGGCACTGGCCGATGACGGGAGCGCAGAGCATGATGGAGACGAACTTGTAAATGGTGGCTTCGACCTCAGCGTCGAATCCGACAAGCTCAAAGTAACCACCACGGTGACCGCACTCGCCCACCATGCCCTTGGAGACACTGTGAAGAGAGGCCAGCTCGACGTCGTCGTACTTTCCGGGGTTCTCCTGCTGCAGCTTGCGCAGAACGCCCTTGAAGCTGTGGAACTGGCCGATGAAGACGTTGGTCTGGTAGACCTCGTCGGCCATGATGACGAGCTTCTCCTTGCTGGCGAAGTCGATCACGGCACGAACATCGGCCTCGGACAGAGAGGCTCCAGTGGGGTTGCCAGGGTTGATGATGACGATGCAGCGGACATCGACACCCTCGGACTTGGCCTTTTCATAAGAGGAGCGGATGGCCTCGAGGTCGGTGCCCCAGGCCTTGGACTCGTCGAGGTAGTAGGGAACGCAGGTGGCGTTGAGGACGGAGAGGGTGGCGGTGTAAAGAGGGTATTGGGGGATAGGGACGAGCACGCCGGACTTGGGGGACTCGGCGAGGATGTGAAGAAGGGTGTTGACGCCGGACGAGGCACCGGCAGAGAGGTAGATGTTGGCAGGGTTTGCGGGGAAGCCATCTCTTCTGTAAAGCAACAAGTTGTGNNNGTAAGCCGACTCAGCNNNGTANNNGAAAAGAAAGAAACGNNNCTCACTCTCGAGGAACTTGGCAATGCTCTCCTTAATGGCGTATACACCGCTGCTGGCACTGTAGGCACCAACAGAGCCGCAATTCTTGAGCAGCCACTTGGCACGCTCAACAACGTCCGTCTTGTAGCCCAAACCGTTGATCAGGACATCTTCCTTCTCGAGGAGCTGGGGGTTCTCCAGCAGACTGAGGACCTGGCGGAAGAAGGTGATGGGCTTCTGGTCCAGCTGCTGGGGGTTGCCAATGTTGGCCGAGATGACCTGGTCAAAGGGCAGGCCGGTGGTGCCCTTGCTCAGCTGGGCACGCAGCTCCTCCGACTTGACGGCGAGCTCGCCACGGACGGCGTATTCGGCCGCGCGGACGTGCGGGTTGATGTTGTTGATGTTGAGGCGGCCCATTTTCGCGGTAGTTGAGAATGATCGAGGGACGAATCTGCGATGGTGGGGTTGAGAAGTTGTAGATGGCGGGGCACAAGTTGTGAGTAGCGATCGCCGATGACCGGCGGCTTCTAGACCTTTTTTTGTTTTTAGTGTAAGTTGGCAAGAGGAATTCTATGAAACCAAAAAAAGACTCTTTCAAAATGATGGAGATATAAAAACAAGATCAAGCAGAAAAAAAAGGAAAAACACGGGGAAGGGTCTGTTGGAGGCGAGTGGAGCGTCTGGACCCCGAGATCCCCCAAACACACAAACGGCAGGCCATGGAAACTCTCGGCTGATGGCCAGGGAATCCACGGGATCTGCGCGCTTCTTTTGGCTGCTGTTAGGCCCAAGCCATTGCCCAGAAAGGGACTTGGGGGATTCACCACCACACCTCATCCAGTATCCATGACACGCAGAAAATAGAAAAATCAGCGCATCAGTCGCTCCACGCATCGTCTGGCACGCCCTATCGAGATTGGTGGATCTGGGGATAGCTGCGGCATTGGAGGGTTTTGTGGGAGCATGATGCATGGAGCGCTTAATTTAAATCGGTGGTTGTTTGTTGCATGTTGAGTGCGGACAAAAGAGAGGCTTCGCAGTGAGATGCAGCCATGGGCTGAAGCTGTTTTGCTCCCTTGGCCTGTATAATTGTCGTAATCCCTCGCTCCAATGGCCAGCTGAAGCATGATAATGACGTACCAGAGAAGTGAATAGAGGAAATTGAAGCGGCGCAAACAGGGTGAAACTGATGGCGAGAAAAAAAAAGGAAAGTCAGACACCTACCAGATATCCGCGACACACCCAGCAGTGCCCTCCCAGTAGGCAGCGCCGTGTTGCTCGTCAACAGCGCCCTCGACATGATGCCGAAATTATTAAGAGATTGATGAAAATCAAGTTGAAAAGGAAAAGAATGATGAAATAAAATGAAACGTAGTATAGCAGAGCACCGATGGAGGCCGCGTGTGTAGCTGGAGCGCTACCAGATGCCAAAAGGATTGTGGATGGATGGATTTTGTTGGCTTGAAGACGTTCCTCGTGGCTTTTTCCCCTACTTTACTTTGGCCTCCGCACCCTTTATCTCTAAACTACAGTGTGTACAAGGTACAGGGCTTACATACTCCCAAAACACCGCTAAATGGACACGGGTAGAGACCGCAAAAGAGAGACAATTCCTGCGCAAGGCTGATATGTGTAATTTCTTTGCTCCTTCACCGGTGATAATACTTGCGCCGTTGGTGACGGGATGGACCCCGAGCTGCAAGCCTAGCTCTGAATATGGCAGGATTCAGAGCACGGGTCAGCCGCTATCGGCGGGCGGGCTCCATAACGTAATTCGGGTTGCTCTGCAGGGGTTTTAAGCTGTCTTACTAAAAAATCGGATTGCCCAAGTTGTCGGAACTCGGCGGTACTTTCACCCGGATAGAATCGTCCCGCCATGCTAGGAATTTACGATGCTATCGCGAGAGACCAATCGAACGACATCTTTCGAGCGCTGGAGATATCGACACAATGGCCAAGAAAGGTGAGCTCCCGACTCATACTGCAGTGGAATCTTTCATCCCGTGCGAATTAAACAATAGACAATTGCTAATATCCTCGCAGCAAAGGCAAGATTGATCAACGTCCGGCTCATCTCCATGGCCATGACCGGCTTCTTCTACACCTTCAAGCGGCCTAGAACGGCGCCCATGATGGGAATGCTGAAATATGACCCGATAGGTACAAATCGTCTTCCGCCATACATACATCTGCTCTTCCCCGACGCCAATGCTAATTTCCCATCGCTCTTTAGTCCGCAAAAAGGTCCTCTTCCTAGAAACGAAAAAGCGATCCAAATAGAGACATTTCCGAGCAATGTAAAATTCAAACTATACACCTCAGGGACGGAAAAATAATGATTGGGTTGCGGGCGGTCTGGTTATTCGAACCTGCGGCCACCTATGTACATGTATCAATATGAAGAGCATTTCTGGAGTTTGGGGATGGGCTGGCATTGCGCTCGATGCGCTGACAGGTCACGATATCTGGTCTGATTGGAATAAAAATTCACTCCCAAATATTTCCACTTTTGATTCTTTTCTCATTCTAGCTGTGGAACAGTGAATTGCTGCCAAAATATGCTGCCAAAATAAAGTACCCGCGTTGAAAGTACAAACTGCTTCCACCCATAGTAGGAGTACACCCGTAAGCATCTGCGGACCAATCATCCGCCCTGCTTCCTCACTGGATTTTACTCCTCGATGTAGTGCTCAGTTCTAGGCTTCTTCGTCTCTCGGGGGTTGGACTCAAAAGATTCTAAAGACACCGGATTGCCCTGAGGTGCTTGCCTTTTCTTGCTGGATAATCGAATGTCTCTCTCGAAATCAGCAACAGTTGGGAATGCCCAGGTGTGGTTGTGCTGAATCAGTCTCGAGCGAATTTCAGCAACCATCTCCTGCGTCGAAGCCGATTGAGGCTTGTTGAAAGAGCCGTTCGCGGCCTGACCGACTTTGCTTTGGTCAGTCTGTGGTAGAGTGGGATGGCCTTCCACGCTGCCTGGTTCGACCGTGGCAGGGATGGCATGGCTTTTGAGAATCGATCTGAGTTGAGTGACTTCACGACGACGCTTTTGCTCTTGCATCACAGTTAGTGGAGGTGACGGCGATCTCTCACCTGGATCAGGACTGTGAACAGTGACTTTGCGGCCCATAACATCTTCCTTGGTTGATGGCTGGTACTCTGCCATGCCGTCGGATTCGGCCAGGAGAGGTAACAGTGTTGTACTAACTTCACAGGATGTCACTATGTCCGAGACAGCTGGGTTCGGCACTCTGTCTGCAATCGCTGACTGAACCCATTCCTCTTCCGTTGCGAGGTAGCTGGCTGATGATTGTATGGATCTACTGATCTCCATGATTCTGTTTAGCTTTTTGTCGCAATTTTCGACCTGCGGGATCCGCATCGCGATGGCCTTGAGCTGTGATCGCATCTTGTCAATTGTTTGAACATCCTTGAGCCATTCATCTCGCAGGATTTCAGTTTCTTGAGCCTTCTGCTCAAATACTTGGATTTTGTTTCTTAGCTGAGCAGCCGTCTCCCGCTCGTTTTCCAATGTCGCTTGTAACTCGGAAAATTTGTCGCCATCCTGAGTCGCGATTTGCTTCTGTTCACTTATATGGGTTGTTAAAACATTCAAGACATTCTCATTGACTTGAAGCAATTGTGCCGTCTTCTCTCTCTCCTGCCCAAGCCCCTGCTCCAAAGTGGCTCGAAGATCGGTAATGGCATTGTTCAACGGCTCCATGGTTTCTTCTCCGTTTTTCATTGCTTCAGATATCATTGCTTCCACCTTTTCAGTGAGTTCTTCATACGCTTGTTGAAGCTGTTGATCCGTTTCGTTGGATTTACTCTCGTGCGCTGAAATCCGCTGCAAGACATCTTGTAGCATATTGATTGTCTCGCGTTGATTGCTTTGTCCGTTGCCTGCGAGGACATCAAATCTTTGGCCAATATTTTCACAAGAGCCCACTGCCTTCTTCAAACTGCAATCAAAGTTCTGAAGATGGCTTGATAGCTCTTGAAATCTTGCGCTGGTCCCTTTCTCGTCTTGTTCCAATGCGTTCACAATCCGGCTTGCCTCCCCTTTGAAGCGGTCGAGATCTTGCCCAATCGATCCCCCCAATTGTGACACTGCTTTTGAGACATTTTTTTGCTCACTCTCCAGTGAAAAAATCACCGGTAATAAGCTATTTGTGTAAGCAATGAAAAGACCGCTGGANNNACATAATTCNNNCCTCTCAACAATGTTCTTTTCGGCGACAGCTAGCTTGAGCTCAAGATTCTCTTGCGAAAGCATCTTGGACGCGAGCTGATTTCCACCTGCGAGTAGAGCATCCAACCTGTCAAAATGNNNGAAGGAACGAACTTGCAGAGTAAGATAGAGAGTCAAGTACTTCGATTTTAGCGCGCTCATCATTTGCGTACTCGATCTAGCATCCAATTCACGTTGTTCGCTTTGGATGGTATGATGCGCCATCAAGGAATCCACCTTGGCCTCCAAAGCCCAAATGCACTGATGTACTGCGTCTTGCTCTTTTGTTTGAACACTCAGTTTGTCGGCAAGCGTTTTCTCGTGGGCCCATAAAGCTTCTTGGAGATGTAACTTTTCTTTAAGCTCTGATATAACCTGGTCCTTGTTGCTTGANNNGTTAAATATCACAACGGCATTCACAGGCAATGCCTTACTCCTTTTGACATCTTGTTCCATTTGTGTGCGGTACTCATCCGTGCATTTCTTCATCTCCTCGCGGATCTTGAGGCTGTTTTTCAAAGCTTCGTCGACGGCCTCCGAGGATGCTGTTTTGTGTTCGTTCTCTTTCCGCAGCTGGTCCATCGTGTCTTTATAATAAGTTTCCGCACGCCGAAAGAGAACCCCTTGCTCCCTGATGGTTTCGTTGAGCTTACGTCGGTAGGCGTCACATTTGTCATTAGCAAGCTTCCCTTGCTTCTTCTCTTCCGACAATTGCTCCTTCAGGGACGTGAGTTCAGAACCCAACCTCTCTTTCTCTTTGGTCACTTGGTTGTTATTCTCAAACAACGTGCTGTAACGCGCTTCAATGGCGGACAACTCCGCGTCCTTGGCTTTCAGTAATTTTCCTATATCTCCAAGCTTCTCCTGTTCACTTTGAAGAATCTTTTTGAGCCTTCTGAGCTCTGACCTAGTTACCTCGGTTTCTTCATCTGCAAGTTCGATACACTGATTCCAAAAATCGCCAATACATTGAATTGCCCGTTGATCGCGACTCACTTTTGACTTGTGCTCTGATTTGTGATCGCGCGACCGTTTCTTGGAGATGTTGCTGCTCGTGGTTGAGCCGGACCGCCGATGAGATGGTCGTTCATGTGAATCGCGAGAGAGAAAAACAACTTGGCTCTCTTTATATTTTTTGGGATCTTTTGGCCGAGATTCCAACGGACTGCGGTATGTAGGGAGTTCCAGGTCGCCACAGATGCTTGGGGTGCGCTGGCGTTGTACATTTTGGCTCTTTGTATCATTGAAAACCTTCATTTTTGGCGCACTGGATGGGCCATCTTGTTCACGAGTGACCATTTTGTGACTAATGGCCTTGAATAGATTGTTATTATTATGGCTTTGTGTTGGCGAAGATGCAAGCTTTGGTGGCGACGTCAGCCTGGTGGTCTTGTCCGTCTCGTGGCCCCGAGAGTCAGGCATGACTTTGGACTTGGTACTACCAGGAGACATGAAAAATATCGGCTTCTCACTTTGNNNGATATTTGGCCCCATTATNNNAAGGAGTGACTCATTCAAAAAAGAATTGCTGAGCCCAAGACATCTTACATTTTCGTCTCGCTGAGAGAACTCTGCTTTACCTCCATGCTTATGAGCTGCGTCTGCGTCTTTTGGGTTTCCTGAGAGACATATCTCTGGCAAGTCCAAGGGTGAAGCTCTGGCGGTCATATCCATGGTGTTGTCCTTTGGTGGCGAACCAGGTAGATTCAGGCTTGGCTCGGGATGCGGAGGACTCGGGGGCTTTGTAAACAGACTATGCCGTTGAATATTGGTGAATTGGCCAGGGCGAGGTAGATCTCTGGGTGGAAAGGTAAAGCCCTCTGACAATACTGCCTCGGAGATTTCTTTCTTGCTGTCAAGTGTACGACGGCCATCTCCCTTCTTGGGAGAGGACAGTACTGGAATCATTGGGAATGCATTGCCGATGCCTGTTTCGTTGATTGCCCATCCAAAGTCAGGCAACTTCTCGACGGCAGCTGAGCCACCAGATCCAGCACCAGGACCTGGAGGCGTGAAATTAATGCCCATTTGAGGAGCCATCTCTGCGTATGCGTGATGCGAGATTGTAGAATGTGACTGCCCGCTTCTGTCGTTACTGGGTAGACGCAATGAGTATGCGAATGTCGAAGTGTTCACTGCAATTTACGAGGATAAGTTTGAGGAGAGGTTGCAATTAAATTTGGCAGTTTGATTGTGGAATTTGCAGAATTAAGGCGGTCAATCTGCAGCAAGCGAGCTCATCTAGACGGTAGTTGTGGAAGGAGGTCTGCTGCTCCTTCCAAAGCTACTCCTGGAGAGACTCAGTCTCAACGCCTGCCTCAGAAGAAATCGACATTCAGCAAGGGCATGATAACAGCTTCAAAAGGAAATCCGCATGTAATACAATTCTATTTTCTGAGTCTCATTATTGCTCTATCAAGATAAGAAAGTTCATCTGTGGGTTTTGAGGTCAAGTAACAATTCGCCAGCTGCTTGGTAGGCAATGAAGCCAAAGTACACACCAAACTTGGCTATCCAGCACCCAGTATCTCAAACTTGACTGTGATACTAGAAATAGCAGATACTAGAAAATTGCAAAGATAATAGCAGATGCCAGAGAGGTGCAGAGATAGTAGCGGATACTGGAAAAAGGTAGCGATTGTAGCTATCTGAAGCTACCTATTCAAGTGTTCGCCAACTTGCAACGGCTACCAGTCATTCCCTTGAATCAACGGATCATGAAAGATGCACATAAATAGAACCCACGAGTATTTACGCGGCAATTGTCTCTTACCATCGCAATACAATGACCGAAACACACCAGCCGTCGTGGATACCCTCAAAATGCCTTGGGCGCCTTGTCTCACAGTCCTGAGACACTGCGAGTAATGACATCAAAATGTCCGCCTCGCGTATCCTCATGGCAGTTAGAAACCACGCTTCTTCCATCCAATCCTTCGCTTCTGCATTGAACAAAGCTTCACCGTCTCAAGCCCCTACATTACCAAACCTGCAATGCGAATGGCCGACTCCAAGGCTGCGTGGACCTGCCCCTCCCAAATCGGAAATGCCATCGTCAATCACAAATATCACAGTGATGCACTTTAGGCCTTCTCAATAGCAATAAGCGCGATGCACCAGCTCTCCCCAGTCACAAAAATAGGATCATTTAGTCTCACGTCGTCACAGAACCGTCACAGACAGAATCTGCGGGCGCGCAGTGATGCTTTAGCTGTTTGGCTCGCTGAAGTGATGCACAGCAGGACAAAGTTGCATCCTGTACACCTCATTGGCTGAGGCCCCTGCATGCACCGTTGGCGTCGGCGCTTGTTGGGTGAGACGAGGCCAATCATGAGGGCGCACCACCAACAATCGGTCATATCCAGGCACAGGCGTCACAAAGAAACTAGCCCAGGGCCACGCCAAAACGGGGCCGACCAGATGCCCAGGGCGTTTACTGATACATGGGCCTTGGCCGGCATTTGTATGCAGGCACTTGTCGCGAATGGAGAGGAGGCGAGGGACAAAGAAAGAGCTTTTGTAATAAAGGGTGGGCTATGGCGCAGTTATTTCCGATCCGGCTGTTGGGTCTTTCGATTGTTGTAGTTTTATTCTTATTCTGCTGACTGCCTACTTGGAGATATCTCGTACGATATTTCGACTTCTCAAACAAGCCGCCTGGCTGTGTATTGATATCCATTACTAAATACATACGATACGCATACGAGTAAAGACGCCGGAACCCAATCAAAGCATAACACCATGTCGCAGACTTCTGCATATTTCCCTCTGGCCACGGACGATTCGTGGCAGGGCCAATCCGGCAGCATCACTGCGCAAGACGGAACCGACGCCGGTGCCGCGGGCGACAGCTCTGCCAATTCCATTACCCTCTCGACCGGAGCCCTGGTGGCCATCATCATCGTTGTTGTGGTTGTCATCCTGATCGGCAGTAAGCAGAATCTGCAGTCCTCAGACTTATTTCCCAGCATGCTGACACCCTCTGTAACAACCGCTACTCTCTTCTTCATTGCCAAGAAGCGTGAATGGACCATCAAGGAGACCATTAGAAGATCAACGAAAAAGGTTGCAACCGCTCTTACTCCCAGGCGATCTGAATTCCCCCGCTCTGTCAAAGGCTCAACGCGCTCCAACCGACGTGGACGAACCAAGCTCGAAGAAGTGCCTCCAACCCCTCGACTTCGACCTGAAGATTTAGAGAAGGGCTTGGCTCGAAGCGAGAGCAAATCCATCTCACAAAAGTCTGGTGGAAAGTAACGATGACGGATGTGCGTGGATGTTGGTGCGAATAGGTAGTAAAGGCGTCAAGGCATCGATTAGGAACGACTAATGGCGAGTTTTGCTTTTGTGTGCTTTTTATGGATGAAATTATGATATCGCTTATGGGTGTCCGAATGTATATACATATATCCTTTTGCTTTTCTTTCTTTTTGGTATTTCAAATGTTTATGGGTATCACATCTTTCTAAATGTGTTTGAGCTGGCGCTTCGCCTGCCCTTGTTGGAACGTCTTTGCGGAGGAGGAGCTTCTTCTTCTTCCTCTTGTTGTCGCCCCTTCTTCCTTGACTCTGGCACGAATGTGACTTGTCTCTCTCCACGAATCTCGCCACTCTGTGATTTGTTGATGCGTGTAGACTTCTGCTGTCTTGAACCCAGTGCGGAATCCTTCAGTTGTCGGCCTTCGTTTTGCGTTGATGATACCTTCATCACCACGTCATCTTTAGGCTTAGAGATGGGCTCATCATCGCTAGACTCTTCATCAGAGTCTTTGCCTTGGTATTTAGTCGTTCCATGCTTGGCCTCCAGAGCTTGCTGAACCGCTGTGCTAGGGTTGAGAGCCTTGAATTCACCACTGGCTTCATCCACTGCAAAGTCTTCGTCTTCGAACAGCTGGTTGAATCGAGTGTCTCCCAAAAGACCGGCATCAGTATCAACCTGGGTTCTGTTCTCCTGTCTCTTGAGGAGTTTGTCGACAAGTCTCTGGTTGACCTTGACCTTCTTGGTGCCTCTAATGCGGCTAGAACGTTCCTTCTCAACCCTCTCCTTGACGCGCTTCTGCCTCTCGTCCTCGAATGCGTAAGGGTTCGCGATGAGTCTGGCCTGCTCGTACAACTTGGAAGCCACAAAGTATCCGTGCATATATGGTCGCAGCAGGTTGGTTTTCCCAATCAAGTGTGATAGACTGAGCTGCTTCAGCTCTGGTAGGGTCAAGAACTTGTAGTTGTCGTAAGTCTCGGTGCGGACTTCTTCCGCCATCTCTTCTACCATGTTGTCCAAGAAGGAACACCATTTGGGAGCGGCGCCGAGCTGTGGGATGAAGAATGCGTGCTGCTGCTTGCCTTCATTTGCCGTCAGCAGCATGCCAGTGTTCTTGCACCAAGCCACGTCGTTAATGTCGACCACAGGCTCAACCGATGTCCATGGGTCTCCCGTCAACTCGTCCCAGATCTTAATGATGCGCTTATCGGCCGACAGAACCTTCTTCTCTTGTGAGGCCGTTGTCATGTGAATCAATTTCTTCACGGCGAAGCCATAGCCGTGATCCTTCTTAAGTAAGGGAGTAGGGCGACGGAGATCGAATAGCTGAATCATACCAGTCGAGCTACCAGTCGCCAGCGACAGACCGGACGAGTGAAAGTCCAGCGCTGTCACGCCGCCGTCGTGGCCGGCAAGCAGCGCAACCCGTCCTCTTGATCGGGGATCCCAGAACTCTACTGTGCCTATTGACGTACCAAATGCAAGCAGGTTGTGGGTGTCCTCGGCGATGGCAGCGCAGTTGACGCTGCCAACGTTGATGCCTCCTTGTAGACCGCCACCCAGTTCGTCATCTCCTCCAACTTCGACCTGGTATGACTTCATAAACCTTCCAAGCTCAAGGTTCATGCGGAAGACCTCTCCCTTGCCGTCAGCGTCGATTCCAACAGCGGGAATGAGGGCCTCGGTGGATTGCCGATCGTATACAAGATCTCGACCGTATCTGGGAATGCGCGCCTCGTAGTGGCAGCCCATGGGGGTATGGAATTCGAGTTTTCGATCATTCTGAAGGTGTAGGGATTTTGAGTAGTCGGTAGAAAGCAGGACAAAAGTCTCGTTCAGCGAGGTCGTGTGCCTTGTGAATGAAAGAGAGAGTTGTGGAAGGTTGTGTACATGCAGCTGGGGTTTGTAGGTACCCGTGCTCATGACCCATTCGCCATCCTCACTGATTCGGACACACTGACTGGCTTCTTCAAACTCAAAGTCTTGCAGAAGCTCGACGCGATTCTGGTACTCGACATCGTTCTTCAGACTGCGCTTCCGACGGCGAGCCAGCCAATCTGGAAGAGGACGCGCAGTAGATGCGCCCGAAATTGTATAGACGGGGACTGTCCCCGGATTGGAGAGCTTCATGGCGGGTGCAGAATATCAGGGCTCCCTCGTTGGGATTTCGGCTGAAAATATCTGCAGTCGCAAATGCAGAGACAAAGATCCAATGCTAGACAATTTTGCGGGCTACCAGAAAAATCAAGGTGAAGAAAAATTCCAGCCCCACGTCGGTGACCGGTGAGCCGCCCCCACACAAGCACTATGCTTTGTATGGATTCGCCTGACCGAGCGATGGCCAGCCAATCGCCGCCACGCGCTGGATCCAGCACGCTTCGGACTCCCTGGAGACGTTCCGAGCCCTGTCAGTTCCGCGATGCGGTGCATTTTCAACGTTGCTTGATCATCATCTCCTCTTTTGCTCGACTGCCCCATGGCCTGAGGCTGCACATGCTGGCAATATTAAGGCATGTGGCTGATGTGCTCCTGAAGACTCTGCCTTCCCCTTAATCCCCGTGCTTCGGACGCCTCGTGACTCTATAACCAACCGGGTTCCTCGAGCTCGCGCGCCTATCGGGGCGACGCTCCTCGACAGCCTCATCGATCGGCGAAGACCCTCGTTGAGATGGAGCTCGGGCAGCACAGAGCATCAGAATCGCTTATCCTCCTAATCAGGGCTTCTTGAACTCGACCAGTTGCAGCACTGCTCTCCAGCCCGGCCCTCGGTCCGACCGTTTGCGCGAGACAAACGACGCCGTGGCTTCGTGTCGACGACGGCAAACTGCGCTGTCACCGGCTGCCACGAGCCGATCATCTTACAAGCAGTCGATATGGATACTGGGGAATATGAAACTAATACATTGTTAATTGTGAGCATGGCCCCTCGCTTGATGGTTCTCCCCTCTTCGGCTGACACCCGGTCCNNNAATAATGTCTCGTCGATCGCTTATCGTTTGTACGAACCGTCATCCAATCTGTCGCAAAACTTCGCCTCGGTCGCTCTTGAGATTGAAAACTCACTAAGGGAAAAGGGACACATTGTTTTATACGATGCGACCAAAAAGGCTCTGTGGCACTTTCAATTTCTCCCCAAAGATGAAAATTCGGATGATTTGGGCGACAGCCTTGAGCTGCCGCCCGATGTGACCGGGCATGGCTTAGCTTTGAGAGAACACGGTGTTATAGAGCCTCCAATAATACAAAAGTCTCGATCTCAAGGCCTTCAATCCAGTGGCACGCCAACGAGCCTCCTGTCAACTGCTTCTGCTCTGGAACAGGCCCACCGCCCAACTCTCTCATCACCTTTGCAGACCACCGCACCCATCACGCAAGACCCGGACCCAAAGACATCAACAGCACAGAGAGCACTCTACGAAAAATTCATTGCGTCTGTCCTGTTGACGATATCTACCACATTCTGTCGCCGAGTTGGGGCAGTTCCTCTCAACTACAGGACTGTTATACTCTCTCCGACGGCATACGATGCACAACCACATGGAGTTGCCATCGGAAGACCACAGATACTGGGCACTTTTAGGGCGTATTTGACGACAACGGGAGCATTGATGATAAGCCTGGCTCTGACGAAGTGTAGAGGGATATTATCACTAGATGATACTGTTCCCTCGAGTCTGGCCCCCTCTGGCTATTCTGTTCTTGCTGCTCCTTTTGGCATCATGACTGCTACTCAGAATTTTGTTCCTGGCGACGGCGGCTTGACGAGTTTAGCTCAGACACCCATGACACAGTTTTTTAATTTCCGTGGTGGTCTTGATGGACAAGAGTCGTTGTGGAAACAGGCTTGCTTGCGATTCTTGAATTTCCGAGGCATAGCTGCCTCGACGCTNGGGGGTTGTCTTTGGGTGAATCTCTTGGTCCCCAAACCGAAGAACCCAGATACTAGGGGCGACCAACGATCCTCCAGTGCAAGCTCTTCATTCACGCTGCCATGGCCAAGGCGTCTGTGTTTCCGCAAGAAGAACGTCGACGCATCTTCTACCAGCCGCGTAGTAGACACCGTTCTGAGCGGCCATGAAGAAAGCCATGATCCACTGGGTAATGCCAAGGGATGGCATGCCTCTATTACGGAAAGAGAAGAGAAGGTCAAACGAGCCTTGGAGCGTGCGGCCAATCTCCCCAAGGATCCTCAACCACAAAACACGGAGTCAAAGACAACACCCAAACCCAGCGGTCTATCACCCGTGGCCTTCCAGCGTCCCAATACGGCCACGGCTGGTATCATGTACCCGACGCCACCAGATGGGGTTCAACAGCCGAATGGTGTGACTCCGTCCATTGATGGCACTCTTTCCAGTCCAGGTAACCCATTATCCGCTCCAGTCATGGCGGAAGCGGATGCTGTTGTTCAAAATGAACCAACTGGGAGAGACAGCGTCGACCAATCTCCTGAGTTTGCAGATTCCAAGAGACACCGGAGCGATAGCAATGTTCTTGGTGATGGCGAGACCGTCTTTGGNGGGGAAATAGGAGGTGATATGTTTGACGACAATGACATTACTGAGGCCGATTTTAACTTCTTTGACGAGAAGCCAGACGACATGGATGCCGATCTTCCCATGGCTGATATATCTAGCTCAGAAATGGCACTTCCTCCACCACCCCAAGCCGTTGAAGAGACTGTAATTCCCGTCGAGACCACGCCGCTCCCTCTGGCACCAACGCCTACATCGTTGCCTCTTCATCCTCCTGCCACCCCCTCAGCCCCAACTCCGGCCCAGGCTGCGACTCCCGCTCCCGCTCCGGCCCCTATTCCTTCTTTACCGCCACCAACTTCTACTCCTCTTATTCCCCCTCCGCTCCCTCCTCCTCAGTCAGAGAGGGTAGTGTTTGCCAAACCCGAGCTGAAGCATGCTAGAAGCCAGAATGAAGACCCAGCCCGTCGCAGCCGGGGAGAGATACGGGTAACGCCTGCAAAGCGCGAGTCTAGCCCTTTTGACCCCCATGCAGTGTTTAAGCGTGTGAAGGCATCTCTTAAAATGCCAAAATACGATTCCACCTCGGCTTCTCAGCCCACGTTGAGAAAGGCCAAGATTTTTGAGAGCCTCGATTTCGACCCAGCGTTGCCTATGATTAACAAAAAGTACGAGCAAGGAGGGCTCTTTGACCTGAGCGCTCTTTCAAAAGTGGAAAAGATGGAAAGGCCAAGCATTGATCTTCGGGCCGTGCCCGAAACTGACTATCTGAAACGGCATGGCAAGCTCAGCAAGAGGCAGAGGGATCGGCCCATTACTCGAAGCACCATGGCCAAGCAATATTCCGCACTGGAGCCGCAAATATCGACGACTAGCCCGATGAAACTGGACGGATCGATCTCAGGAGAAGATAGTAGCGCTGAATCGGACCAAGACGACTCCAGCTACACGTCGGATGAGCCTGGTTCGCCGCACAAGGCCAGTATCAGGATATTAAACGCAGATGACGATATCTTGTCTCAAATCACCTCGCTCAGAGATTGCGATATTGAAGAGCCCGATCATCAGCTGGCCATGGAGCTACCGCGGCTATCCAAGTCTGACATGACAGGAGTACCCCTTTCTGCGTTGTTTTCAGATCCAGAACCCTTGTTGTTGGATATGGCCTTGAACGACGACGATTTGGTCCAGATTGCGCAGATTGTGACCGAGCAAGCAGCAACTGGTGGGCTGGATATCTTTAGAGCCTCGGATTTCGAAGCACCCACTTTGTCGGCCAGCCAGAAGCGTCAAGAACTATTAACTCACAGTCGGGACGCCTTTCATACACTGGAAGATATTATTGCGCAGTTNTTTGGAGACACCATGCCTATGCGCTTGAAGGGCTTGTTGGATATTCAAGACATACCGCTTCTGAGCCAGTTTCAGCCGCGGCAAATACCCGGCCGAGAAGGAAACCCCGAAGCAATGCGGCCAAGCAACCTATATCAGATCCCTAGCCCACATTTGGAGGTCCAAAGAGCAGACACGAAGCTGTCTGTCCTGCCGTCAGCGGTTTCATTCTGGGAGAGCTTGGGCCTCTCCCCTTCCTCAGGCAGCAAGAACATTAATGCGATTTGCGTCTATCCTGGATGGCCTGGAATGGGAGACAACGTCCAGACCTTTTTGGACCGTATCAAAAGTGTTTATGAGTTTTTGAAGTTGGGCACGTTTGAAGTTATGCCTCTTGGTGCGGATATGGAACCAGGACTCTTGCCATATGAGATTGATCGGATCACCACTTCTCCCGATGCCACTGTGACGGGACATGGATCGGCCATGATTGAAAGTATGGAAGTGCTGCGCGGGATATTCACCAACCTCGCAACTACTGAGACCAACTTTGTTATTTATTTCGTCTACTCGCCGGACAATCCTGGGACCATTATTGAATCTTGCACAGCGTTTCAGCGATTCTTTGAAACGTACCAAAAGATTTTGGCAACTCGAAAGGAGCCTCCTCAGAATGAACTAGTGTTGCAGCTAGTATCGGCAGATCTTTTGTCTTCTCCCTCGGCCTTGGTCGTCACTCCTACTTCCGACCTGGTTAGGCTCTGTATTGAGACCTATGATCGATGTACTCTCTTTGGAGGGCCGATGCCTGCTCCGGCCATTAGACTCGAGCAACTCCTACCACGGATCATTGATTTTAAGTTGACTACTAATCCGTCAGCATCGCTCATTCGCGAGAACTCTTGCATTCATGTTGCATACGCCCAGAGTGTCGACGAGCGATGGATTACCGCGGCATGGACGGACGATAGGGGGAACCAGCAAGCAACGGCTTCTTATTGCATGGGCAGAAAAGGGAAGCAGCCGTCTCGCAACATGAACGAGATTGCCAATGAGATATGGGAGACTACTCTTGAGTTAATATCTGCCTGGAAAGTCCTTTGGAGAGTCATCATCACAAAGTGTGGGCCAATGCCGCAGCACGAGATGGACTTTTGGGTTGACTTGGCTCGCACCGAGATCAACGCCAAGGTGACGGTCGCTTTGCTCACGGTCGATACGAACCCATCGCTTCAGCTTTTACCGCCGGTGGTCAAGCTCGCACCGCCCTCGGCTGCTCTTCACACACCAGCATCTACGCCGCTACCAAGCGCGTTTTCTCCAGAGCCCCCAACTCCCGCGACTCCTGCTCGCGAAGGCATGGCAGTGGCTACCCCCTCTGGTGATGGCGGCGCTTCTAATGCTGGTGCTGCCGATGCGGATTTGGATGCTATTTTGACTGATGTCACTGATCAGACCTGGGGGGCTATTGCCGGCCACCGGCTCAGCAACTCCACGAGCATTCTGGAAGTACACCCCGCATTGATCAGTGGCTATCTCATCAAGCGGACGGGAATCAAAGTGGAAGATGCTCCTATCGTGATGGAAGTCAATCTGGTGTACACTGAAGCCATGCCACGAGTGCATGAACCCCTTTTCAGAGAAATGTTGGGATACTTTAGAGGATTGGGCACCCTGGCCCGGGCCCGTGGAGTGGTTGATAGGGAAGCAGATGTGCGACCCTGGCATGTCGCGGCGGCCGAAAAAGCTGCGCGTGCATTGTATCTGTTAATGTGATTATCTGTTTGTTTTATTTTCCTTTGTATGAGAAGGGGGAAGGTGTCTGAAAGGGGGGTTCCATTTTTTGGTGATACCTTTGCAACGAGACACGTTGGAAAACCATACTTTTAGGCGTTCTTTTTGATGTTGGCGTTGGAAATGGTTTGGCCGAGGTTGTTGTTCATTTCCGATCCAAAGAGTGATAGAAGGGGGAGGGAAGCAAACCACTATTGTGGATTTTCTTTTCAGCATATGCATAAGTATACGGGTTGGCGATGATGATTATGGGTTTGTAGATAGGTTTTGATATATAGTATAGCAGGGGTATGAGACTTGGGGTACATATATGATTTGCCTTGTGCGTGAGAGTGAAGCATAGTGAGATTTGTGTGGTGTATCTGGATGGTGGATAGAAGCAATTGAGTGAGAATATTATATCGTGAACATGTGTTTTTAGCTTTTTAGATTCTACTATCAAACGTTATATAGATCTAACAACAAGATGTGTATTTTTGCCTACGCAGATATATATTTGATGTCTACACCGTATAATAGTACAGTATGGTGCGATGATGGCTGGTTCTGGTGTCTTCAATTTAGGCAGTAAACAGTGCTTACTGAGGCGATCGACCCGCTAGAGGCATATACCATCTACGCCTTGCAGGCAGCCTCTCCTCTAGCCAAAGTCATGCATCTCTCCTCATGATCCTCATGACTCTCCCTCTCCCTCTCCCTCTCAACCAATCATAATGGGGGTTTTGGCTTAAGAATCTGCGTACCCTGGAGAGAATAGAAGCCTGGGCGTGAGTCAGACTGTGGCTGCCACGTTTTGGATACAAGTTATTGCGCCACCGTCAAGTCTTAGTAAGTTTTAGTGGATGAATCATCATCGCTGCAAGGGCTGTAAAATGCGTCCATGAGGCAATGGAATCAAGAAATTGAAGCTGATTAACGAATGGACGACCATAAAGATGCAGTAGATGATAATTACGCGGCATATTCCTTCTTCTTTTCTTCTTGCTTTCTGCATTTACAATTTACAACAAACATAGACCTCTCTATGAGACTGCTTGAACAGTAATTCATAATGGACGTGGCATCGCTGGGGAGTCTTCCAGACGATCTCATCCTCGACATTGTCCAGCATCTGGACACGGCCCGCGATGTGGCTCATCTGGCGAGCGCATCGCGACATGCCCATGCCGTCATCAACCAGAGCGGGTGGCGCAGCTTCGTGAGGGCCAAGTTCCCTTCCATCAACATCCCCTTAGGCGCTTTAACGGGCTGGAACGCCGTGGCAGACCGCTTGACGTATCTCGACCGGTGCTGGGACAGTCGTGGATTCTATCTGACGGTGTATGGAGAAAAGCCTCCGGCGCGAACCAAGAGGAGGGAGTTTCCTAGGAGCAGGCAGTCTGTCAACTTTCACTCGGTCATTGATGCTACGACGGTCGTGGCTACGCAGGAAGAGCTGCTGGCGTGTGGCGCGGGAGAGAACTTGATTCTTCGACGAAAGGGCGTGAGCAGCAAAGGTCCGGATAGCTGGAGCAAGTTGGGAGGCCGTGAGACTGGATATGCGGCCGGGACGGGAGACGTGACGGCAATCAGCCTCATTCAGCGCCAGCAGTCTCCGGAGGTGGTTGTTGGAAGAGCTGATGGAAGTCTTCAGCTCTTGTCTGTCGGGGATGAGACATTGTCGGACGCATCTCAGAGTTTTATCCCTTCGCACGACGTTAATAACTCATCCGGAGTGCCTCTAAGCCGAAAGTCTCCTGGACAGAGGGCGATTTCGTGGACCGAGTGGGAGTCTGATGCCAAGTTGCTGGCAAGCTGCAGGAGCTCCGTCTTGACGCTATACAACCTTTCCGATACCGAGGAAGCAACACTGAAGCCTGTTCTCTACTACGACGTGGCTAAGGATGGTTCTGTCGACGAGGTTTCGCTTCTGCGCAGCGCCAAGTTCATGGCCAACGATGTGATTGCTTGCAGCATTGGTGGCACTACCGAGCCTTTGAGATGGGCCAAGATGAGGCCCAGTGGAATAGAGTTTTTCAACGCAGCAATGAGTTCCAGGATTAATGGCAATGCTTCTGCGGATTCCAAGAGATCGGCTGAGAAGACGACGGTTCGTGCTATTCAGCCGGTTACAAGGATGAATGATAATCTGTTGCTGAGCGCCTGGGACGACGGAAGCCATAGGNNNGATGAGAGACGACAGCATTTTAAACCCAGAGGAACTTTTNNNGCAGCTAACTCGAATGTGNNNTACAGGCTATCGGATTTACGAACTCCTTCAGCTCACGATGTCCTGTATCGTGATGGCTTCCAACCGTATCAGGCCAGTAGCTCATTGCTAGTATACGGATCCGAGCGATTCGTAGCCGGCAACAACTGCAGTCCCGATCTTCGATTCTTCGACTTTCGCTTCCCAAAGCCGTATCACCACACTAATGCCATGCCTTGTTCTGCAAACACGCCTCTTCCCGGGCGGCCCCATCAATACGGTGCCATCAACGAAGTCGATGGGCTTCAAATCAACCCGGTCGAAGAGTGCGATTCCTCATCTGGTCGAGCATGCACATGGCACCATCTATCACGACAAGATAGCTGGCGCCCAGACGCCGTCATGCACATCTACAGCACATCTATGGACAGAGTCCATTCCTTGGCCAAGGCATCCGACTTATCGACGTCCTTCTACTGCGGTGTCAGGGGAGCGGTTGTAGAAGCGACATATTCCATGGCTGAAGATGTAGACTTGGTAGTCTCTCGCAGGTCATCGCCAGAAGGATGGCAGGCTATCGATCCTGAGGGAAGAGCGTCCTTGATAGAGACGGGTGTTGGTCTGCGTGATGGGGAGGCGCAGCTGGAGGAGCAGACGCAGACGAGGATGCCGGAGCTGTATTACTATGAGCGGTGGAGGATTCCGGANGGGGAGACTGAGTATAAGAGGGAGCAAGGAAGGCGTTTAGATCCGGCGTTGGTGACTAGCCGAAGGAGCAGAGGATGAGCTTTACGGTGATGTGGTCTGCGTAATGTCTGTGACGCGGTTAATGGTTTGAGAGGATTTGGCGTCGACGATGATATGACTGATGTTGAAGTTGTTTTGTTGTCGGTGATTGGATTATAATAGATGGGACATACACGGTTTCTGAAGTTAGTTAGGTAAAGAAAAGCATCATGGGATATCGCGATAAATGGCAATGTATGAGACAGGATATGGTTTCTTTGATGGTTTCTTCTAAACTATTTGTATCCTGTGTGGTGACATAGATGGGACGAATGGCAAGACTACCTTGTACCATAACCGAACTCCAATGTCCTGTATCCATGATTCCTTAGTATCCTCCCGATATCATGATCGATTGCCTGCTAGTACTGTCACCGAACCCCAATGTCCTATATTCGCAAACCCCAACCCCCTCGCCAGAAACTAATGTATGTTTTCGTCCCCAAGACTTCACGCCTCAAACATCATCATCAAGCTGTCTATCTTAATCAACCTCAGCATCGATATCGTTCTCCATCTTAATCTCATAATTGACCTCTGCTCTCCACTGGTAGATGTCGAGATGGTTAATCTCGTCTGAAAGGGTTGACTTGATCTCGACGTCGCTATAGGCTTCCTCGTGATCGTCATCATCTGATAATTCTTCTGGCTCTCCAGAAGCACCACATATTGCAGCCATACGAAGAAGATTCCACGATAACTCCAGAAGATCAAAATCAGGAATATGATCCGGATTCTTCGACTTAAGGACGAATTCAGCATCGAATATCTCGAGACATACCCGTATTCCAGCCGCTCAGCGGAGCCCCGGGGCCGTTGAAGTCTGATCTGTAAGAAGATGCAGGCCACTTGCTCGATAGTCGCCGCCCATCAATATCATAAGCCAACTCCAGTTTCCTATACCCGTAAACGTCGAAATCTCCAAATGAAGCCATGTCCTCGTCGCTAAGGTTTCTTTATGGTTTTGCCCAATTTTTCGGTCATTTTCTTCATAAATATCGGCATCTCGTCCCTGTGTTCTTTGCCGTCTCCCTATTCTTGGCCCTGGATTTTACTTACTTCTAGTATTAATACTTTCTTCTAGTATCGCTACTTTCTTCTAGTATCGCTACTTTCTTCTAGTATCGCTACTTTCTTCTAGTATCGCTACTTTCTGCTACTATCACTATCTATTTCTATTATACAATAGCTACAGCTTGCATCTGTGTTATTTAAATGAAGCTAAATTGGATTCTAACCAGTCGCCAGAACTCTCACGTTGTCTATACCTAGTTGCAATAATAAAGGTATAGACAAATGCTACGCCCTATGTCGAAGCTAACAGCTCATGGAAAGCCTTTGACTGAATGAACCATGGTTTTATGATGCATGCTTCTAGTATCGATACTCTTTTCTTATATCAGTAAACGTTAGATATCTAGCAAACTTGGACCCCCGCATAGCTGCTCTCTTAAAGTGTATACTAGATGTTGAACCTCTGTAGATTATGAGTTGATTAGGCAATTAATTCCTACTAACAGATATTGGCAATATCTTCGTCGTCAGAATACCCCCATGATATGAGACCTGCCAGTACTGTAACCAAACTCCAATCCTCTGTATCCATGAATGCCAAGCCCCCAGCTAGAAATCAACTCCCCTTCTTGCAAAGATTTACTTGTTCTCAGCCTGCGCTGTCACACCAAAGGCTTTGGAGATTGCGACCATGAACTTCCGCATCTCCTCCTGGTGTTTTTTCTCCTCCTCCCAGTGCGTTCTCATCTCCTCCCTGAATTCCTTGTTCTTCTTCCCTTCTTCGCAAGCTTCAATGTCCATGTTGATCACCTTCTGGGCTAGAAGTGCCAGATGGATATCGCATTTCCCACAGAGCGCCGCCTTGTGGCTCTTCTTCCTCAATGGGGTTTGTTCTATAGCCCCCACCACCTTGTCAATGTCGAATTCTTCTTCGGCAGTGTATTGTCGCGGATGCTTGTCAAGAGACTGATCGCTGGAGGGCATCGATGGAGCAGCGCATTTTCCTTCTGCGTTTCGGGGCCTTGGGACTACCTCCTCTTCAGAGACATCCTTTTCGGTGGTGTCTTCGCTACTAGCTTCTCCTTCCCCTCTGTGGGAGCTCTCATCATCGTCCTCGGCTTGAAAAGCTTCGAGAATTCTGAAAAAAGCCGTGAAAAACTCCTTTCCAAACTCTTCATTACTAGTCGTCTCCATCACGGTGTTCTCGGCAGCAGTCTCTCCAATCTTGTGGCGGTTTCAAACTTGGAAAGAGGAGAGTGAAACAAACTGAGAGGTGAGAGGGGGAAAGAAGAAAAACCGGGTTGAATAAAAATTGAAGAGGTTCATAACGAACAGGTCATGTGAGTATGCATTAACTATAGGTAAAACCGAAGGGGTGGTAATATGAAGGATGCAACTGGCCACAGCTGCCAGGGGCATCAAAGGCAATATTCATTCAACGCGTTAGTAGTACCAGAAAAATCAATATTAGCGGATAGCTACCTAGTACTTGATGAGTTAGTTGATAAAGACACTTGTTCTGCACTTCATTCATAGTCACTGTAGCCATATTGAAAAGATGGAGAGGCATCATAATACAGGGAGGTGTCTTGGTCAACACTAACTTGAGATACAATAACGAGAAGCTCAGTCTTTGGAGATTGCCAATTCGACTCAATCTACACTTTCGTTCCATCCTCATCACGTTAGATTAGACATAATCAAGCTCTCCGTCTCAATCCGGCTGACCAGTTTCCCAAAGACCGGGATATCGCGAATGAGGCTTCTGATCTAGCCCATTACCCAGCCCTATACATTGCAAATATGGTTAGCAAACCGAAGTAATAAGACGAAAGAAGAAAGAAAACTCACTTCATGTTTGCACAAATCTTGCGTTCACCAAAGTAGTCAAAGATGTCGTCATCCATCGGGGCAAAAATCCTCATTCGTGGTTGTCATTGTCGCTTTCGTCAACGACTTCAATTGGCAGCGGAATACCTGCCGTGTTTGCGAAGGCAGTCATGAACTGACGCATCTCAGAAATGAAACCATCAAGTTTGGCCTCGTTCCTCATTGCAGTTTCTTTGGCAATCTTCACATCTTCCTTCATTTCGAGAAGGTCAGAGTTCGTCATTCGCGGCTTTTCGGCTGCTATCGAAGCGGGTTTAGCAGCGTCGGCAAAGCGTTGGATGGCGAGGGACGACTTGACGCCAGCGACTACATGGTCGATATCAAAACCACCATTGTCGGCTGCTCGTCGTGTGCGTTTGGGTTCGATGGCTGGAATGTCAGAGAGCGCTCGAGGGCGTTTGGCTTCCTCGAGAGCTACACTCTGCTTTACCTGTCCCACCGGGTCAAGGACGGCCACCTGTTGTCCTGCACCAGAAGGGACGTCTTCTTCGTCCTTATTTCGGATCGTCGCGACATTAGTGGCTGCGGCTGACTCTCTGGTCGCCTTCCAATAGTCTTGCGCATGATTGTTGACTACGGTGGTACCGAAACGATCTTTAATCAACTGGAGGTATTCTCTTGGCAACCTGATGTATAACGATGACAAGATGAGATAAATGGGCCTCGACAATCCTTCAAGGCCGGAGGCATCGAACGCTCGCATGGTTGCTTGGTATAATTTATGGCTAGTGGCGATAATTCTAGCCGAGGGTGCAGTATAAGAGTAGTAGTCGTGGTTCCGCAGGTATCCGATCATTTCTTCTTGTTCGTGAGTCTCGAGTTTGGTTGCCTGTGCCCAATACATGAGGACGCATTTCATTCCATCATTGTACCTTGGATCATCTGGCTCAAGTTTGAGATCCTTCTCGCCGAATCTGATAACATCCTTCCTCCCCTC
Source organism: Trichoderma sp. BMH-0061 (assembly GCA_030015385.1). Classification (NCBI taxonomy): domain Eukaryota; kingdom Fungi; phylum Ascomycota; class Sordariomycetes; order Hypocreales; family Hypocreaceae; genus Trichoderma; species Trichoderma sp. BMH-0061. Next base: position 1,294,990 of record JARWZN010000002.1, read on the forward strand.
AGTCTTTGCGGCTGACATTTTCTCGTCTTGGATTAGTCGAGGGATATCAAGAGGCGAGCGAAATCAGGTGCAGAGATGGAATAAGAGAGAAGTTTGTTGCAAGATCAGAGAGGGACGCGTCATTATATCTGGGAGTAAAGTGAAAATAAAACTGAGCAGGTGTTGGCAGCTCATTCGAAGGCTTTCAGCGGCTGTCACAGATGCTGGGCCTCGAATTCACGCAGCTGTCTAAGCATGTTAAGACAAGGTCGATAAGTTGCAATTATTAGTGTATGGCGTGAATCGGCACCGCTGAAGTCACTGGCAAGGCAATTGCTCCTTAACATCAACCAATCGATACCAGGGATTAACATAATTACAATGGTGGCTCAAGAAATCACGAGATAATAAAGGCCGTAGAATTCATATGGAAAGCTAGATGGTAATAACATTATGTGCTAACTATCGCTTCAAAGTCTATAGTTGTCATATAGCAGATATTAGAAGTGCTGAAAAGAGCAGTAACCATGAAGGTATCTGTACAAGCTGAATGCAATGGCCTAATAGTAAATAGTATATATAAGGGTTGTCTGCCTGACTAGAGTCCAGTAGGGATTCAAGCCAATTGATCATACAATTCAACAAGAAGAAATAACAACACCTAGCAGATGTCCCAGAAGGAGTGATAATAGTGGGTAGTAGTGAATAGTAGAAAAGGTAGCGAGCGATACTAGCAGATACTAGAAAAGGTATGGAAGCTTGTAGATATTTGAAGCGCCAGTTTTAAAAAGACACTTGTTCTGCATTTTTATGATACTGTAGTCTCCGGGACGCTGGACACACAACTTGAGATGCCGACTAGTAGAGATGTCATAACACACAATAAGTTGTTCCAGGTGGCATCAAAGTTGAGACTCAGTAAAGAAGAAACCGTATTTCATTCATTATTATCGACTAAACCCTTGCCATTATTTCATCCCTTATAGCTTCGAATCAGACACAATCAAAGCCAGCTTCTCCCTCAGCGCAGTCTCCGCCTCCTTCTCAATACGAGCAACCAGTTCGCCGCAGGTCGGGATATCGTGAATAAGGCCCATGACCTGGCCCGTCGTCCAGACCTTTACCGCAGCCATATCAGCAACTGAAGTGAGAGAAATAGACAAAAGAGAGAAAGAAAAAGAATCACTTACACCATGTTCCGGGTCGCCATTAATGAAGACCTCCTTCCCTCTCTTTCCGCTGACATAAGGTGCTACTTCCGAGAATTCGCCTGTCTTGCTCTCCCTCTCAATCTTTAGCGCATCCGTCGTAACCTTGTTCTTATACAGCCTCGTGGTGTTTGTCCAACGTCTCAACAACAGAGTCGTGTCCGTCTCCTGGCCCTTGACGATGGCCTCCTTGATATTCACATGAACAGGTGCTTCAACTGTGCATAAAAATCTTTTCGCAGATATTTCGTTAGTGATGGTGTCTCCAAGAGCAATCCATTTATGCAAGGTTGAAGCNNNCCGTGTGCCCATGTTGATACCGCAAGCTCCCAACACCAGCGCCGCCGCAAGTCCCTGCCCATCAGCAAACCCTCCCGAAGCAATAAACGGAATATTCAGCGTCTGCCTCGCCCTGCTCAACAAAATAAAATTCGTAATGTCGCTCTCGCCAACATGTCCCGCGCACTCAAACCCATCAATGCTCAAAAAGTCAACGCCCAGCTTGATCGCGCTCTGAGCATGGCGAATCGTCGTACACTTGTGCAGCACCGTGATGCCCGCGGCCTTGAGCTGGCGGATCACGGGGCCGGGCGAGTTTCCGGCCGTCTCGACAATCTTGACGCCCTCGTCGATGATGGCCTGCGCGTAGGCCGGGTAGTCGGGCGGGAGGAGGGAGGANGGNAGGGTCAGGTTGACGCCGAAGGGCTTGTCGGTGAGGGTGCGGCAGCGCTGGATCTCGGCGCGCAGGGCTTCGGGCGTGGGGGAGATGAGGGCGGTGATGATGCCTAGGCCGCCGCCGTTGGAGACTGCGGACGCGAGGTCTGCGGTGCCGACGTGCATGAGGCCACCCTGGATGACGGGGACTAGGACGAGAGAGAGNNNGTTAGCTGACGAAGGCAACAGCAACAGTAGCAGGAAAGAAAGGCACATACCGCGAATGCCCAGACGGCGGGTGAGCTCTGTGTTGAAAGGCATCGTCGTGGATGAGGTGAGGTCGCGTTTCTTGTTCTATGTCTTGTGCAAGTCCTGTCTGTTTCCTTGTCTTGTGTATCGTCTCTCTATTCCAGCATCCAAACCCAAAGTAATAAAAAACGCTCTCTCTCTTTCTTTGTCAATCGCAAATAAAGAAAAAAACACAAAATCAGCACTTCTTATAACGTCAGAAAGTCTTACGAGGAGCAGGTCCCCTTCTAGACCCCAGATTACCGCTCCCGAACAAATAGCCTTATGCCGAGGCAAGTCTATCATGTACGCTGACACCAGCCCCACCCTCCGATGGCCCTTTCCCTTGCATGTTAAGCTCGGACCCCATCCCATACTTTGGGGCTCTAGGTTATGGAGGCTAAGCCCCCGGACTTCACATGCCAAAATATGGACAGGTATGTATGTATGTACAGAGAGCAGCCAGATACAGTGAGTGGCTGCTATGGCTTCTTTGTACTGTATCCCTCCCTGTAGCACTCTGCTGTGCCTTGGATGGGCAAATTCATTGTTATTTTGTGTACGCACACCTCGCACTCTAGACCATCATCGTCATCCAACCGCATCACCCGGATGCCCAAAAGGAAAGTTAACGAGATGTCGTGCTTCGTTTCCCGGGGGATGAGTAATCCTGACGCGGGTGGAGCAGCATTCCCAGTTTAGTGTGTGTGCATCTTCCCTCGGTTCTCTTAATTGTCGTCCGACATTGAACTGGATTGAGTACTACCACTCCTATAGCAATACTATAAGCCTCTCTCGTGTGCAACGTACACACTTTATCCTCACTGCTCGTCAAAGTAATCGTTAGCTGTCGAGCTATCCATAATGGGCAATGCTTACTATTCATCAGCTGCCCTCAAAATACCCCAGCTTCCCCATCCCGAGTACCCGTATCGAGATCCCCCGCAATCTGGTGAATTAGCGATCTCACTTGTTGATTCACAGTATGCTACCTGAAGGTGTTACAGAGTTACAGAGAAGGGGGTATTCCATTCATTTGCGCTCAACAAACTGCATGTTACACATGTACAAACTCCTCCCACTCTCATACCCTAGTTCCGCATCCGGCGGTTATCCAAAATCTGCCTAAGCCATCCAATGTGTGCAATTTTGTCCCCTATATGCCAAAATCAAATGTCCCATATTCCCATTGACTGTAAGCCGTTGCTCGCCCGCTAGTGTGCTCCAGCATGGTATCTTGTATTCCAATAACGCCCGACGTGGTCATGGAAAGCCCGTCATACCCTCAAGACACCTAACAAGATCCGTCCAGCGAATCCTTGGCTCATCCTCAATTTATGTTCGCAGTTGGTGCCAAGGCTACGCGATCCCTCGGCTTGTCCACCAGATCAGCGTATCCGTCCAAGCTGGCGCCCATTGTCTTGATCATGTCAAAGATGTGCGTGCCCTTGAACGTCTCAGCCCAGAGGCGTACTACCGCACTCGCCAGCTGTCTCAACTTCATTGGGTCCGTAGTTGCAGTTTCCATCTGTGGGTTGGAATTTGCGCCAGCCAAAGATGGATCAACGGGGACGGCGAATTCGGTTTCGTCCAACATTCGCCTCACTGTTTCCAAGAGGTTCCTCTCATCAAGGCTGATGGGAGCATCGGAAGGTGTGAGAGACGCCAGCGTCAAGAGCCACTTGGCTAAAAGAAGAGCGCATTCAAAGTTGCATACTATTAAACCACGACATTAGTCTTCATATTCATCCAAAGGAGAAACGCACCAGGGAAGAAAAGAGGGGCGAAACTTACACGAATGCTGTATGCTCCATTCTGTGGATTTGGTCCTCGCAACGTAGTTGACACCCGCCTTAACCAGCATAGACAATGCATGAACAGCTTGAAATACCGCCCCATGGAGTCGCACACTGCGCACAACCAGTGGCGTGGAAATCATGGCTGATGCCATCAGCATCGAATCCCTTGTTTGCAGCTCTCGACATGGAGGGGCATCGCTGTATAGCCGAATATACGCGAGGCGCAGAAGAGCTGTCGCGTTGTAGGCCAACAGGCCACCAGGGGAAAAGTCTGTACTGGCAAAGGGCCCTGATCCTGTGGCAAGGAGATAATGGTGCTGTTCGACCGTAGTATGCCATACTCGCAGCGCCTGGGTGACTTCCTCCACATCCTCCGGCTTCAAGGTGCGTTGTGTTTCAAACGGCAAGCCGGCTGCCAGCGAAGTTTGCTTCAAGAAATACACGTGCTGGATGAGCACATGAATGAGCACATAGAAGCCCAGCGACGATAGATGGTTTGGCAGCCCCTGATTCGTTCGGCCAAACAGCCGAGCAATGGCCTCGTGAACGGTAATCTCCACCATTGGAGTAGACTGTCGCAACTCTTGCCACTGCCAAGCAGTCTCTGCCCTCCAGAGTCTAGCAGGGAGAGGTAAAGAGAGCCTGAGTTCCGACGTGACTAAGAGAGGCGGCAAGTCATATGCAATACTGCAAAGGTTAAAGAAGGAGTAAGCAATCAGCTTAGTCCTGGTGGCCCCTTCGCGCTTGATCCAAGCATCCCAATCCGTGACGCTTGCTTGGCTAATGTCTTCAGTAAGCCCTTCTTCTCTAATCAAGATGGCCAGGGTGCTCTGCAAAGACAGTGCCTCATTTAGGATTGTCTTGGCTCCCCACAACCCAACCGAGAATAGGAGTAAGACGGCCTGGATTGTTTCCAACCTAGACTGGGGCGTGTTGGGAGAACTGCAATTAGAAATCCACACATTAGCATCTTATGGAACAGTATATGCGAAAAATGGAAATTGTTCAAGTATATACTTACTAAGGCTCCCGATGCGTGTCTTGGGTAATCGGTCTCTCTGATTGCGCTGAAGCAAAGGAATGCCGGTAAGAAGTGCTAGGAGAAGGCCGCGTCGAGTGAGGGCTATAAGATGATGCGTTTGGCAAGAGGGCATGGATTTCCGAGCTATGTCTTCGTCGTATCTGCTCCATTGCAATGGCTTTTGCTGCATACCAGAGGGCATATCCTCTCTTACTCTCAAACCTGTACTGCGCTCCAACGGACAGGATGGCAAGAAGTAACTCTGGTGCCATCTCAGTGGGCGACAACGTAGGCAAATGCAAAAAGGGCAGTTGCTCATGGAAGCCCCCAATGTATCCCTCTAAGAAACGGGTGAGCGTATAGCGAGAAGGGAAAACGAAATCAGCCGGTAGCACAGACGAAAACTCTTCTAGACGATTCTTTATGACGCCGTGGTCAACTACCGATATGCGTAGGGGGGAGCGCGACGTCTCCTCGTGCAGTCGAGAGCTGGGCTCCTGTACATCAGGTGCAAGAGATCCGAAGCGGGAGGGAAGCTGTGAACTCGGCTTTGAGCCCCCCGTTGAAACACGGCCGGAGACCGAGCGAAGAAGTTCATCTGCTGGTCAGGTTCAAAGTGTGGAGGGAGGAAATGCTGCGGCGTCGTGTAATCGTCAAGGAACAGGTTGTAATCCTCGTACGCTGGTTGTTGAGGCTGTGGACCAAATGCAGCTGCGAGAATTGGCGGATCTGCTCGCGCACGATCTGCATATCCCTCAATAGTATCTGGATAACTCTTGACTCTGGCGTGAGTTGGAGGCTGCTGGGGCATGCCGTTGAGCAAAGGCTGGATAGTGTTGACCTCGCTTGCCAACGCAGCATCGGAAAGGAGATCAAGATTGCAAGCTGCAGTTCGCGCTGCTGCTTGCGGGTCTTGCTGGCCAAGATGATGACTTCCATCTGAACTCATGGAGCCGTGATGATATGGTGGTGGAGGCGCCTGGGGCTGATGCTGCTGCTGTTGTTGCGGCGGTGATGGCTGAGGGGGAAGCAGCGTGGTTGTGGTAGGAGGAGGCGGAGGGGTGGCCGCAACCTGTGAATCCCCATGACATCGAGGTCGACATGGCCATCGGACAGAGATGGCTTGTGCATAGACGTGCCAGAGAGCTTCCTTGGCCTGGAGACATCTTTATGCCCTTCGTTTAGGTGAACAAGCTTCTCGTGCCGGACGAGAAGATCGCTGATGTCCATATAAGTCAGTATAACCCAACGCAAGGCGGGGACCGTGTAAGTGCAGCGAGGAGGTGGGAAGTGCAAAGTGGATCAAGGCGAGCAAAATAGCAAAGTTGAAGCTTAGGCAAGAAGCTTAGGGTGAGGCTAGAGGTGACACTTTGGAAGAGGGGAAAGGGGGGATATGTAATGCAATGAGGAGGCGCGGGTACTGGTATGGGTACAAGCACCACATAAAAAAGGCACAGCATCGCATCACCTCATGCTGAACCACGCCATGGGTTATGTAGGTACTTACGGGCATACGGCTGAGGGAGGGGGAACTCGTTGAAGGTGCAAGGAAAAGGGCAAACAGGGTCGAGGGGGAACGAATTGCTCTTACCGTCGTCCAAAGGTTTTCCCACAGCGGTCCCAACCACATGAGAAGGGCTTCTCTTTGGTATGAGTCCTCTCATGTCTCTGGACATGTTCAACGCGTCTGTAACTCGAGGAGAAGAGGTCATGTGAGCAACACAGCACGAAGCAGCAGAGTTGGACAGATGCGGAGCAGGGCGGGCTAGACTGACCTGAAGCGCTTGCTACAGTACTTGCAAGGCAATGTCTTGGGCTTCTGGTTGCGATTCTCGCCCACCTCGGCAATTGCGAGGGCACTGGATTGGTCTGGCGGTGGCAGAACGACCGGGCCGTCCATGGTCTGGAGCGGGAGCATTACGAGCAGAAGCGAGGCCGTCAAGGTATGGTATAAGTGACAAGGAGCAACGAAGCAACAGCGGCGACGGGATTTGGGGGTGGAGGATGTGGGGGATGGGGGAATGGGAAGCAATCAAGGGACGGCAGCTCGAATAAACAACAGATAGAGTATCAACAGGATCCGTCCGACCTTGACAGAGATGAGAGACACGGCCCAGAGGAAACAGCAGTGTGGGGTCAGCCGGGTTTCGCACTCGGTCTGCTATCTGCAACCACAGTGGCTAGGAGGAGGAAAAGAGGTGACCGACTATGTAGCCGACTGGGGAGAGGGAGAGAGGCCGAGCCCAATCAACAATGGAACAAGCAGCAAGCAGCAATCGAGGCTGGCTCATCAGACAGACGAGTCGAGTCAAGTCAGTCGAGGCGAGCCGCAGGCGTGCTTCAGCAAGGTTCGGCTGGCCGCGGGTGTTTGTTTTGCAGATGAAGGAGCGAGGCGAGGCGAGATGTGATGGAGCACACAGCACAGGCGAACAAGAAAAGAGCCCGGCGACTTGATCCGGCCAGGCAAAGCGAGCGATACACTTGAATTGAACCAGGACCCCAGGCGGCTACAGCGTGGAGCCGGCACAAGGTACAGCTTCCCCGATTTGGAGGCAGGCCAAGTGCAGTAATCCGTAGTATCGGGGCAAAGGACCAGCTCAACGGCGTTGTGTTTGGCTCATCGGTCGCGTGCCGTCATCCGTTGGGGTTGGAGATGGCAGCGAAAAAAAATAGTAAATGCAAGGCCGGGCGTCGCTTGGATGTCGGCCCCAGGGCTGTCAAACGACATGTGCTTTTTTGGCCGGCAGAAAACGAGCGGTGGCCGAGGCAATGACGAGCGACAATGGACGACACTGCCAATCCTGATGCTAATGTCCAATGCTAATGCTAATGCGAAATGACGGCCAAGTTGATGGACAGGAAGAAAGTACAGTAAACCGGAATGTCTTGGGATACGGGATGTACAAGGGCCAGGGTTGGATTGAGCGGGGAAGCTGAGGGGAAGCAGCTGGAGAACAAGCCACAGACACAAGCTAGATGCCGGCCGTGGAGAGGAGAGGGGGAAAAAGGCAAAAAAGGTGAAGCCCCGGATATGACACAACGACTAGGTATACTGTACTGTACGAGTACGCGGCACGGCTAGGCACTTTTGGCCCTGACGTACGAGTATTGATTTCGTACTACAAACGACTAAGGAGAAGCCAGCTTTGAGCCGAGCCTGCGGATTTTGCCAGGCCTGGTGCGCGTGCTAGGCCGGCCTCGGCAAGCTTGCGATCTCAAGCTTGACAAGGCGTCCAGCTAGTTGAGTCTATGTAGTAATATCTGCGTGCTTGCTGGCCCACCGTGGTGGCATGGGGACTAGTAATTAATCTCTGTGGCACGAAGGATGCAGTTGCAATGGCAGAGCCTCTAGACCCGGGAGCAGTGGTCATTTCAGAGGCAAATTGATCAAGATAGGCCTCTTGTGCATCTTTTTCTGTTTCCTTATCTGCCCTGTTTCTTACATGTAATAATTACAGACAGAGCTATCAGTCTAATGGACGGTGATGGGTTGTCTCTAGCTCATGGCCTGCCGTTTCCTGTGTGGGGGAGGAGTTGGAGTGGGCCGATGATATTTTACCCCACGGGGCAGAGGATCCCAGCATTCTCCGGTACTGTACTGGGCCACTCAGGTTTTTTCCTTTTTATCAGCCCGTCTTTTTGCTTTTAATTTCCACTGCATGTGCTTGGCGTGTGGGCGGACTTGCTCCTCCATCCCCATCCGTTATGTAATCACCATTCCCTATCTCTCATGTTCCCCCTCACACACCCTACAGACAAAATGTTGCATTTGGCAAAGAAAGTAAAAAAAAATTAATGGCGGTGCGGGCACGGCGGCAAATTCTACTCCAATTTGCCAATAAGGGGAGCGCTAAATTAGAGTTCAATATTTTATCCCATTTGGGTAGCTGAGTTGTGGCGCACAAGATGTTGCAATGAATGATGCCGTTTCTGTCGCGTGAATTGAACTGAGACGGCTGCTGCACGCGATGTGTCGAGTTTCTGTATTCAATGCTGCAGCAACATCTTTTTCGCTAGAAGGATAATTAGGAGAGTAGTTATTTAGCAGCTCAAGTTTGTTATCCAGCACCTTGAATCTCAAGTTAATTGTATGCTACTAGCTACCAGACCAACATGGCTATAGTGGCAGATGCTAGAAAAGCGTAACGATAGTAATAGAGAGTAGTGACAGCTACAGAAGGTTATAATATCCAGCAGAGAAGTTACTCATAGGATCGAACATGTAAGCAGCGGTAGATCAAGGGCTTTCCCTCTCCATCTTGTCATAGACACTCGAGCTCCAAAGCTACACTGGGGCTTTGGATAGCTAACCTGGGGCGTTGAATAGTCTCTCCCATAATTAACCAACTTCGATATGTACGTACAGTTGCAAGACAGCCTCAGTCACCGCTATCCAAACACAGAGTGAGGCTTCCTGCGGGACCAATGCAGGTATGTAATCAGCTTAATCCTGTTGCCAAGTCTCAAGGAAATGGCCAAAGCGTACTAAACCAATAAGTCACTGGAATTGAAGAATCCCGCAGATTAGGAATGTGAATATGGCCATTGAGGTCTCTTTAACAAGTTACTAATTTCACCTTTGACACAAGGTAAGTGTGACTACTTCGATCTGAATACATATAGCTCGTCATTACCCCAACTATTCGTAGATGCCGGAGGGAAAAAATATTCGGAGCACCCGATCACTCTCTCATTTGATCCTTTTCTCGTCGGCAACTAAAGACTATGGATTCAGACACGGATTCAGACACCGTCATGGATTGGGACAACACCAGAGGCCCCGCATATGATGTGCGGGAGGATTTTGTAATGACGATGAAAAAACTTGCTGACAGGATTTCTGATGCGGCAGAGACCTGGGACCGCCATTACGAGGATGTTGATACTGAAGGTTTCCACCGGAATCTGTCTGTTCCTATTCTAAGACCGCAGATGCCGGGCAGAGTCTGCAAAGCTAAAGAAGAGCTGATTGATTCAGCATTCAAGATCATTGAGCTAGCAGCTGGGCCATCCGGGATGATAGCGATCGCAATATCTCAGGTGAATGCAATTATGCTTCCCAGGAACCCCAGGAAAGCGAAGGAACTTTCCATGCCCGGTGCTAATGTCAGCTTACAGGTCCAGTTCATAGGGGCTCTTAAATGGCTCCTCGATTTCAAGATATTCGATCGAATTCCGGAGCGAGATGTAATGCCGTATGACTCCTTGGCTGACGAAGCCAATGTCCCCGTTTCTGAGCTCAAGCGGATGCTTCGAGTAGCAATGGCAAGCCATTTTTTCCATGAAGTGGACGGCAAAGCTGTTTGCCATAACTGATTTTCATGGAAGCTTCCCAGAGATGGAGACATCATTCATGGTCTACCCTTTTTCTGCGACACGGTTATGCCGGCTATAGGGAAAATGGTAGACAGAACGACAGAATGGCAGGTGTCAGGCTCTGAAGAGGACTATGACACAGCTCGAAATGTTGCTTTCGATGATAATTTAGGCTTTGACGAATTTTTAGCTCAGACAGGGGAAGCTCATGGATACAGTCGCCTAATGAGCCTATTGAGCTCTAGTCGGAGTCTTCCGTCAACCTGTTTGGCGGAGGTGGCTCATGGTACCATTGACTGGTACTTTCTCAGAAAAGGGGCACTTATTGTAGATGTAAGCATCTATTCCATAGCATATGCCTTTTTATTCGATGGTATGGGCAACAAGCTACTGACACATGTTACACTTACAGCTCGACTCACGTAGCTCATGGTCATGGGAGTTGGCCGAGCTATTCCCTCATCTTCGATTCCACGTTCATGCTCATCTGGACACAATCAATAATATGAGGGACTATGTGAACAACAATAACCCCGATCTTTTGAATAGAATCGAATTTCGTTCCCTGAATCAGGCCATCGATCGTTCAGCAGAGGTCTACCTCTTATCAGGACTCACACATCGTCGAACGGACAAAGAGATGGCTGAGGCGCTAACGAATATTTGCCATCATGGCATGAATTTTGATTCACGAATCATCGTTATTGAACCATTGCTGCCTAAACGGGGATGGTCAACAATGGCCTTAGAGAAGATATCGCAATGCCGCAGCATCACCATGTGGCAACTGCAGAATAGTGGCGAAAGGACATTGGAGGAACTCGAGATGCTTGCCAAGGGAATAAGTGAAGATTTTTTCATCGAGAGTCACACTCGTCGGCCAAACAGCACGGTGACAACGGTTGTGTTTCGCCTCTTTAACAGGGTAATAGAGTAGATTTACCAGGTAGTATGGAGACTATGCCCTTGTTTTTATTCTATCGCAGGATGAGCCCATGAGAATCGGGATCTTGTGTTTATTACCTTAATTATCCTTTACCTAAATATACCGCATTGATATTTACAATTTGTGTTTACATGCATGTGAAGAGGTAGAGTCTGTGTAGACAAGGTACATGATGTGGGCAGCAGGTGTAGCTGGAGCACAGGCTACGGCAGAGCTCCCGCTATCAGCCGCTTATCAAACTTGGGGCGGCAGAGCCTCAGTATGCACTTCATCCACTCAACAACTTCTCAAAATTTGCTTCTTCATCAACAAACTCATTGTATACATCCCCAATTGAACCAGAACCTCAAAAACAAATATCTGAATCTAAAAAAGAGACCGGACTCCATCCCAACATTGCATTTGGCAATGGCTAGCCGGTCCGACCCCGATTCCTCTCCCCCTGCGAGGAGAAGCCACAAGCGATCAGCTGAAGACGACGTCAACGACGATCTGCCCCAGCCATACAATGCCAACTCCCTCCAGGCACCCAAGCGACGTGCCATATCTCCCTCCGAGCAGCCGCGGAAGCTGAAGCGACCAGGAGCGCGCGCTCGCTTCTCCGAGGCCGAGCGAGAGGCCATCCGCCTGCGCCAGATCGAACGCGATCGTCAAGCCGCCCAGGCCGCTGCCTCTCAGGCTGCGGAGGAAAACAAGATTCGAGGCATCAACGATGTCGTCAGAGAACACTACAACAGCGTGCCCGAGAGAGGACGCGACTGGCGCACCCGCGAGAGCAAGATCAAGGGCCTGCGCGTCTTCAACAACTGGGTCAAGAGCTGCATTATCCAGCGCTACTCGCCCGATGAAGACCACACGCCTGGATCGCGAGAAATGGGCCGGTCGAGCGGCAGAGAACTCCTTGTTCTCGATATTGGCTGCGGAAAGGGCGGCGATCTGAGCAAATGGCAGCAGGCCCCTCAGCCCATCCAGCTCTACGTCGGACTGGACCCTGCCAACGTCAGTATTGAGCAGGCAAGAGACCGATACAGGCAAATGGGCTCTCGTGGAGGTCGAGGAGGTCGCGGTGGACGACATGGCAGGCCTCCGCCTCGTCTCTTTGATGCGCGGTTTCACGTCAAGGACTGCTACTCGGAGAGTATCGAGGATGTGGAAATCATCCGACAAGTCGGCTTTGACCCGTCTACTATGAACCGCCGTGGCTTCGACGTCGTCACCATGATGTTTTGCATGCACTACGCCTTCGAGTCCGAAAAGCACGCTCGCACCATGCTCCGCAATGTCGCCGGCGCGCTCAAGAAGGGCGGCCGCTTCATCGGCTGCATCCCCAACTCGGACGTGCTCGGCGAGCGAGTCCGCGCCTTCAATGCCAAAATGGCTGCCAAACGCGAGGCCAAGGAGGTCAACGGCGACGGCTCTACAACCCCTACTTCTACGCCGCCTCCCGCCGCGGAGGCCGAGGACGGAGAGCTTGAAGAGGGCGAGGCCGAGCCAACAGCTGAATGGGGAAACTCAATCTACCGCGTGCGATTCCCGGGTAAGACCCCCGAAGACGGTGTTTTCCGTCCCGCGTTTGGCTGGAAGTACAACTTCTTCCTGGACGAAGCCGTCGAGGAAGTCCCCGAATACGTCGTTCCCTGGGAGGCGTTCCGTGCGTTGGCCGAGGACTTCAACCTGGAATTGCAATTCCACAGACCCTTNTTGGAGATTTGGGAGACGGAGAAGGATGACCCGGAGCTTGGACCGCTGAGCGAGAGAATGGGAGTCCGTGAGAGAGGCGGCGGAAGACTTCTCGTCTCGGAGGATGAGATGGAGGCCGCGAGCCTTTACGTCGGCTTTTGCTTTTACAAAGTATAGTTTGTTGCTTTTACTTGCTCTACATCGATGCATTTGGAGCTTGCTTTTATTCTTTAATGCCGTGGAATTAATGCCAATCTTTGTTTCTTCTACATACTTATTCGTATTCAATAAAAACCACTAGAAAATGAAACCGTACCTAACATATCTGTATCTGAAATCGGGTATCATGAGCTCCAATCTAATTTCTGCTTGCTTCCCAGGAACCACCACCAAGACGAAACGCCGTCCTACACATAAATTACCAACACTACCGGTATCCTTGGAACTGGCTGGCACACAGCCGCTGCGACCATTGTATGATAGAGAAACGCTATGGATCCAAAAAGTTGTCAAAACTTGTACCACGATCCTACATGGCATTTGTGGATCGCCTCCAAATCATAACAGCTGCAATCGCCGCGCAAGCCGTTGCTCCCAGAGTAAGATACAAGCTTGTCCGATCAGGTGAGTCATCGTCAGTCTTGGGGAATGCGGTGCTTGGGTTCGCCGCGGCCTCAGCAAGGGATACAAACAGCTCACTAATGCTGTTCCATGTGACACTGACATGCAAGGGCGAGCTCATGTTAAGAGACGACGTGTACTGGTCCGGCTGCAGCTCGCTCCGCTGCATGGTTTTGTCCCTATCTGCCTTGAGAGCGGTGTAGACAGATGGCAGCTCATCTAGCTGGGGATGTTTCTTCCGTATGTCCACAATGTGAGAAAACGAATCGGGGTCGGATGAATCGTAGGTGTAGCAAAGGAGGTCACAAGCGTCCAGTTTTGCCTGGTTCTCTAGGATAGCCGGCTCAAGCTCTCCGAGCTCCTCGAAAATAAGGTAAACCTGCTTTCCACCGGGAAGTTCCACGCTGTTGACTGCTCGACGTGGCTTAATGGTGGGATGGTACAAGTCGTCAAACGGGCGATTGAGAAAAGCGTCCAGGAGAGATGATTTGCCAGCTCCTGATGCGCCGAGAATATAGCAATGGAAGACATTCCTTTCGACACGCCCTGGTCGCCTTCGCCTCTTGCGCGGTTTTGTAACCTTGAGTGCTGAGGTGATGGGTTCTTTTGGGTTGGGAGGCTCGAAGCCGAGGTATGCCAGGTACTCGAGAGTTGTCTTGGGTTCTAGAAACGTCGTCATGCTCCATTGGGCCAGCCAACCTTGTAAAGTGATATATCCGCCTTCGTTTCGAACCGTCGAGGATGGGAAAGAATCGGCCCAAGAAGAGGGCAGCCCAGGAGTAGGAGCGAAGAGCGCCTCAAGCTCTTCATCATTGAGACCACCATCATTGTCTTTATCGAATAACAGGAATAAATCCACAAAGAACCGATACCCCGCGGGACTGAGCTCGGCCGAGCAAAACTCTGGAACCTCGAATTTGGGATGCAGAAAGTTTTCCTCCAGACTCAGGCTATCCGTATGGTGGTACTTGCGCAAGATGATCCAGATGGTTTCGTGTCGACCTTTCTCGGCATACATTTTGTTCAGTTGCAGAAAGCCTTTCAGGTTGATACCCTTGGACAAGTCTACATCGCCTCTTAAGGATTTTGATATAGAGAGTTTGATGTTTTCGAGGTCATCGTCCGTAAGGGGCTTGTCGAAGCAGCGAGATTGAAAGTCTCGCATTTCATTATTATCCAAATAGCCATCCTGGTTTTTATCGCAGAGGAAGAAGATTCGTTTCAAGGCCTCGACGCAGGAAGGCTTTAGATGGCCTTCCTTGTAATCGAAGAGGGGCGCAATCGGGTGGGTCACGGCCTTTTGGCACAAAAAGAAGACTTCGTTGACGTTGCGATGCTCCCTTGCGCTGGTTCTGATGCACGAGTCGATCTCTCTAAACTCGGCCATGACGGGAAGCATCTCCTCCTCGACGACTTGCGATGTACTGCTCTGGCCCACCAGATCCGACTTGTTCGCACATAAAACGACTGGGACATTGACACCCAGTGATCTAAAGTAGGGCATCCAGAAGAGCGCGACACGCTCGTAGCTGTAATGATCGGCATACACAAGCAGAATGACATTGCATTTCCGGACCTCCTTACGCAGCGTCGTTCGGTCTTGGGGTCGAGCCGAAGTGTCAACAATTGTCGTAGTGACATTCTCTGGTGTTCCAATGCTCGGCGGAATGGTGATTTGAGGCAGGACAGGCTGGATCTTGTTGGTCATAAACTGGTCCTTGACGAGAGACGCAATCAGGCTCGACTTGCCCGTGCTCTCGTCGCCGCAGACGCAAATTTTCACTGAGCGAATAAATACATCAGGTCAGTTCTAGTTCAGTCACGTAGAGTACATGTAGATATTCCTAGCATCATGGTTCCCATGACCCTTTGGAGCACAGCCGGAAACGGGCCGGATCGAGTTCTCTCACCTGCGGTAGGCATCGCGCAAGCTGTCAAGACAATGCCGGGTTGCTAAGCCAAGTGTTACCTCGAGGCCATATCCTCAAGCAGCGAATTCCAGGGTATCTATCGAACAGCTCAGGCGCCAATATGTAGGAGCAGAAGCTTGGAGTCTTGTGGAGCCGGAGCTGCGAGATGAAATCTAGTGCTTCCACGTCACAAGCCGCATCGCTCGACGTGCAGCTAAATTGCCGCGGGGCTGTTGGGTGGTCGTGGGCTGATTTGGCAGGCGGTGACGCATGATACGTGGGAGAGACGTGCTGGTTTAGCGCTGAGCGGCCACCTGAGGTGCTACAAGGTATTAGCGGCTGCAGTTCCTGTTGCAGACCCCTAGCAGGCGCTGAAGTGGTGTGCACAGAGGCCCAATCAGCAGCTGGCCGATGCTGTGCAGATGTATGTACCTACGTGTATTCTGTGGCACTCTTGCGCTTCAATGCTAGAAAGAGCTACATGTGTCCAGTGAGGCAATTTCGATTATTTGCATGTACCTGCATTCATCGGGCCTCCACGGCGACCTGGGCTGTACTTGAGCCTGTTGTCTAATTTCATCCAATCTCTCAATCCCTCGACCTTCACATGGATACTGCAGCATCATCTCACGATGGCTTTGCCAAATACGGAGCACAGCACTCCATACCAAAGCACGGACAACGTCCCTATTTGCTCGCATCGCCCTGCATGAGAGCATCACTGGCCATCTTAGGGTTTAGTGGTTAAAGTGGCTGTCCAACCATTCAATCGTCAACTGTTGCATCCCCACTGCGAATTCGTTACCCCACACGCTATTCCTCCAACCTTGTCCTAGTCCGCCCATATTATCAGCTCTCCGGATAAAGACCCCCGGCGCAAATACGTCCGCCTTCTTTGCCTCTAGAGAATGTCCTGACCCAGCTCTCTCGGTTCATTAGGTTGGCCATCCCGTTACGAAACGCTCACGAGCACCTTCACTCGCCCGGCCACCGTCTCTGCGTCTCGCTCTCTTCATTTGTGCTGTAGATAGGCGGCATTTGGGGCGTACATCCGTGGTAGCGATAGCGATTAGCGAGCATCTTTGCGCGACAACTGCGATTCATCTCGACCGACGACTGCCAGACACGAGGCGCAATCCATATCTAGAAGACGTCACTGGGACGGACATTGTGCTTTACGACTCGTACTTCCAATAAACCGCCAATATGTTGTGCGTATGAGCCGCTTCCCGGCCTCTCAGGTTATGTCCGATAAGGTGTTCGCGACTGACAAGAGCAGTGTTCTACCACCGCCTCCACGATATCCCGCAGGCGCCTATGGCATCGGCCTCGGGGGAGTCGTGCCCCTGATCGAGACCAACAACACGCTGTCGAACCCGAGTGGTCCTGAATACCAGTTTCTGGTCGGAGAGGGTAAGTCGGACATGTTGCGGCTGTGCAGATTCGGGGTCTCAGGTNNNCCGAACGGCCCAGGAACATACGTACTCAAGGAAGACCTGCATCTGGCAACGCCGCCGCCTCATCCGTCCGAAGCGCCTGTGGTCAATCCCAATCCGCTGGCCACGGACCCAAAGCCTGCGACCGCGGGAACGAAAATGTCGATCCTGAGCCTGGAAACGCGACCAGCTCCTTTCTTCTACAAGGGCCCCTCTGCAACGACGCTGTCATTGGGCGGGACCACGAGCATTCAGGAGCACCCCAGCGAGAGATACTCGACCGANGGGGGTATGAGTAGTGAGGATGGCCGCGCGGCATCAAGCGAAGTGCCGACTGGCTCCGTGACCATGGGATCTGCGCCAGCATTTGGAGAGGGCAATTCGTTGCTGGCGCCCACCGTGTCCAAGGACATCAACAAGAAAAAGAAGCCCAAGAATAATGTCACCAAGAGCAACTCTTCCTTCATCTCGCGCGTCATTGTTAATGATAATCTCACGCGAAAGCTGACGGATCGCCCGTCGGATGGCCTCTTTGCTTTTGCCAACATTAACCGAGCATTTCAGTGGCTAGACATGTCATCACCAACCAAGGTGAGTTGTAGCTACGCANNNGTACTGGCTGCAGCGGTTTGCTTGGGTGGGCTAACACCGATTATACAAGATTACTTGACAAAGATCCTCTTCACCAAGGCTCACTGTTTATGCCACGATGTCAACATGGTGACAAAGAGCGTTTCGCATATTGATGTGATTATGGGTTTCTCCACCGGCGAGATCATCTGGTGGGAGCCCATCTCCCAGCGATATACACGTCTCAACAAGAACGTAAGGATGATTGCATGCCAATTGACTGAGAACTCTACTGATATTAAGCTAGGCATAATCAACAACACGCCCGTATCCGAAATTCGATGGATTCCTGGCTCCGAAAACCTGTTCTTGGCAGCCCATATGGATGGTTTGCTCGTGGTGTATGACAAAGAGAAGGAAGATGGCCACCTGAATCCCGAGGAAGAGGGACTAAATGCCAGCGGCAGCGGCAGCGAGGGCGAGCTCTCAAACGGATCCGCGAATGGCAATGGCATCAGAATTAACAAGTCGGTGCACTCCAAAAACCAAAAGACCAACCCGGTGGCTGCGTGGAAATTGTCGAACCAGCGGATAAATGCATTTGCGTTTTCACCTGATAATCGGCATCTCGCAGTCGTATCAGAGGACGGAACACTGAGAGTCATTGATTATCTCAAAGAAGAGNNNGCAGGCCTACAGTGCACGCGGGACATTTATTTCCATAGACCGGCATATNNNCTGATGAACAGGCTCTTGGATCTATACTACGCGTATTACGGAGGGCTGTCATGCGTCTGCTGGACGCCAGACGGCAAGTACGTCCTCACTGGTGGCCAAGATGACTTGATATCTATTTGGTCAATGGCTGACCAGGCCTTGGTTGCCCGGTGCCAAGGCCACCGATCTTGGGTATCTCACCTTGCATTTGACCCTTGGCGATGCGACGACCGAAACTACCGCTTTGGTAGTGTCGGAGAAGATGGGCGACTTTGTCTTTGGGATTTTAGCGTGGGCATGCTTCACCGGCCAAAGACCGCCGTAAGTNNNTACCTTGTCAGGGAATGCATGCTATACGATGAAGGCNNNCTCTTTTTCTTTCTCTTCGTACCGGCTCGCCATCGGGGATCCGTATCATCGAGAATCACGGCTCCTCACAGAACAGATACCAACACCTCTGTTAATTCCGGGGGCAAGGGTAGTTCTGGCTTGGAAGACGAGTGGGAGGAGAATGTGATTGCTCACCCCGTTCAGCCTCGTGCAGTGATACCAATGCTGCCGCCTGTCTTGNNNGTACTCGGAAATACACCCAGGGGATCTGCCACCAACNNNTCCCACCCATTANNNACGCACGTGGTTGATACCCACCCCGCGTGTTGGTTAGCGTTCACCGAGGATGCTGTTATCACGAGCTGCAAGTCAGGTAAGCGTGAAATCTTATATCTTGATAAACAGCACTGGTTTCATTGGCTGACGCAGGAGATCAAACTTTATAGGCCATGTAAGAACATGGAACAGACCGGGTGTTCAGACGGCAACCCAGTGAGGGGTGATAGATGATATATGGATGGATCAGGGCGTTTCGATGGCGCTTATCCCATTTTGATTGATTGATTGGCTTTATTTTGCGTGGCCAAGATTTAGGCGGGCGAGATAATCTTGCTTGGTGTTTCTCAGGGATGGCTGCTTTGAACTATTTGGAAGGAGCCGATTTTGCTGTCCGATTTAATTGTACATTTCTCTTCGACATAGTAATGTAGCCTGTTGGTTGAATGGATCGAGTTGAATTGACCAAGCCGTGATTGGCTGGAGAGCCTTAAACGTCTTTCAGATTCATGTGAAGGCCGATACTACGGTACATCTCCAAGGCAACTGACACACATACTACCTCCCAATACAGAGCACCAGGCACGGCATTCTACGAGTACGTGTATTATCAGAAGCCACCGGATCCACGGGTCCATCCACAACCTCGACATGTGCCGACGCGTACTCGGACGGGCGCTACAGTAAGTGATGGGTGCGGACCCGAATGGCTGCTCCCCCTTGTCCCATCGGGATAGGATGATGAGCTGATATGCAGTGGAGAAGGTGTCGTCAACGTCATTCGATGGGACCTCATGGCACCAGCACATCGCACGTGCGGTAGAGTTTACCGGTACTTGTTCTGTGTCTGTTTCGTATCGGGGACTCGGTACAAGTAGCATAAGACAGACATGTGAATATACGGCATGGTAGAGTTTGCCCGTTTACTCCGCGCCCGTCCGGGCTATCATACCTAGCAGGGCTCCCGGGGAGACGCCTCGAAGACTTTTCGGCTCGGTTTCCCATCTTCCCGAGCACCGGCCGAAAGAGCTGCTGCGGAACTCCGTTTCTGGAAAGCCAGGCGACGCAGACCGCGTGGGGGTGAGAGTGATGCGACGCTGTGTGGTAGCAGTAAGGAGAATTTCAGCTGCTGATGGGCGGAAATTATTGCATCTCATCTTGATCATATGTTGTAGCATGTCATGCTGCATTTTGTCGAAAAACATGTCATGGCACCACTTCTCCCTCTCCTTTCTTTCTTTCTCCCCCGTTGAAGCCGAAACCCGGGCTCGAGTATGATGACTTGATATCCTCGGCGTGTGTTTTACACTGCCGGAAGCCCAATTTGCGGGCTACTTGTAGACTCCGGGCTGTGTGCTCCGAGCGTCTGATAGTTACGGAGAGTCTAGCCGGAGAGGCCGCGCTACGGGGTCGGAGATTCTTGGAGATGAAAGTCGGCATCTTTTTCTGTGCCTAGGTAGAGTAAATACGTTTGAGTTGGTCGGCGGCTACATGTGGATTCCGGGCAAAGTTGCCAGAGCGATCAGTTCAACGATAATCACGTTGGTGCTAAAATCACCCGCTAGCAGGGAGAAGCATGAAACTAGTAGCAGGATGAAGCAAGAGAAGCGAGGCTTCGAGGCTCACCCGAGAACTCACCGTGCTGTACGGGAATTAACGGCGGCAAGAAGACGGAAAAATAGAAAATGGAAAAGAAAAAAAAATGTTGTGGGATCCAGTGTTCCAAGATTGTTGAGACGGGAAAAGTTGTCAATGTTGCAAAAAGCCAGGGTCTGTCACATCCCGTGCTCGAGGCGCCATCTAGGATTCGCAGATCACATCCACTATGGAGCATATCAAGGTAGCATTAGAGCATCTCTAATAGTGAATCTCGATGGATGACACATGAAAAGAAAAAAAAAAGAAAACTTTTCAAATAATGGGACTTCTTGATGTGGCATCAGCTTCGAGGCGGTGGGCGATTCAGCTTGTGATTTCCCTTATCTCTTGCGCTATTATGCCCCAAGACTCGGTCTTTTTTTTTTTATTCTCGTGCCCCCTTGCAAGGCCCGTTTTCCAAGGTGGACGGACGCAGGGTCCCTTTTTTTTGGACGGCCCGCAAGGAGTTCCACTGATAGCAGCAAGATCAGCCAGGGCGGGTATCAAGCTAGAGAGCCACTCATGGGACCCCCTGGCTGGGCACATGGGCTTGGTATCAGACAGCTTCGAGATGGCGTTTTCGATGCCGAAGCTAGTAGCAGCTGCGGGCTTTGATACGAGCTTGATATGATTTCTTTATCTGGTTTGACGATAGAGTGTTGCGGAGGAGGAAGGGTGGCATTGCGTCGGTAGTTGGTTGTTGTGGACTTACATGTAGGCAGAGTGAGGTGATGCTGATGCTGATGAGGTTATTGCGGCCTTTTGGAATTTGTCATTTTGCGGCTGATGCTTGATTTGTATAAGAGGAAGCCTCGGTAGCTAAGCCTTACCAGCAAGATTGGATCCATTGATAGCATCAGAAGCCAAGCCTCAGCAGCTCGAACTAGCAACAGTAATGCCTTGGTCACGTCTCCACCGCGCCGCAGACGGCCGGACAATCAGATATATTACAGCGGCTATATCAAAAGAGATGCGCTGGCCGAGAATCACGGCAGGCTGAGTCTATCGGGATGCAGCCCAAACGAGGCGGACTGTGACCTGCAGCGCGCGACGGATCCAGGCTCTCTGGTGAGAAGCTGACCTCTTCTCTCGCAGCCCAAGAGGGTCAGCTGGCGGTCGAGAGTGAGCACTCGATGAGATATTTATCCGCCGTTGCACTCGGTTGAGTAGAAGCACAGCAAAGTAAGCTGCGATACGCCATCGAAGTGAGGGGAGCATCGCAAGCACTGCCTCACGATGCAATACCAAGCCGTGGCCGATCCATACAAGCACTGCGATCGATAGTGCCAAGGGCTTGGAGATGCTTGGGAAAAGCTTGGATGACGCTTAGAGATGCTTGGAGATACTTGGAGTCCAAGTACCCAGCGGTACAGAAGCGCCGGGCAAATAGCCGTCTTGTCGTGTGCGTGCGAGAGCCGGTTGTTCTATTTGCCTATTAACCTGGTCCGATGCCGGGGCGGTATCTCGTGGGACAAGGTTTGTGTCGACGTGAGTTACTGCTTATGAGTGCTAGGAAGTCGTAAAGCTTGAAATAACCATACTTGAAGCGATACGGCAAGGGTTGGATGTTAATACGCATCGAGTATGAAGAATCTGTAATACGGTGGTTACATTCCTGTCAGTGCGCAAGCATCGAGGCGAGGCGTCTGACCCGCATTGGTACATCGTATGAAGTATTTTTTTACGCTTCTTGCTGCTCAAAGCGGCAATGCCTGTGCACGAAGGAACTCGCTCTCATGGTATCCATCCATATTATTAGAAGCAGCACTAACGGCAAAATAAAAAGAGGAAAGGCGGAGATGAAAAGAAAAAACCACAAATTGTCAATGTCATATTTAGTTTAGAAAAATGGAATTTACAAAACGCCATTCCGTTTGCAAGCCCTGGCGTCATCTTGACGGTGGCTTTTTTACAATTTTTTCTTTCCCCTTAAGCGCCACGACTCATGGCCTGTGGAAAAAGCCTTTATGCTTCCCGTCCGGTTTGGCGGCGCATCTGCTCCGTTTTCGGGCTTCCATTCGGGCTTCCATTTCCTCTAAACTAAAGCTTCGCTCGGGCTGGCATGTGTCAAAGCCCATGCGAGTCTCCCCGGCACTCGGCATTCGCCCGTCATCATGACCTTGATTGTGGCCTGTTGCCGCCTGTTGCCGCTGCACGTACGAGCATGTGCGCTCCGATGCTACGTGAAAACCCCCGTTGGAGCACGATGATTGTGATTTGGGCGGCAGAGAACGAACAATCAAAGTGACGAGATCGGTTCGACCTGCACGCTTCCGCCAGGCTCGTTCCACCAAGCCACGGCATTTCGATTGATACTCTATCGGGCGCCCGCCTCGTGGAGCCCCAAGCAGCCTTTATTCCCGTAGGAGTAATACTTGGCCGCTGGTACCTGTAGCCGAGCGTTTGATTGATACGGATGCGGATGCGGACGATGAAATACCCACGGGCTGAGTTCCTGTCATGTCGACCACAGTTCCACACCTCCCTTGGGCTCTCGTCCCCGATATCGTACATGCTTGTACATCTTAGCTGCACGAACTGTAGAGCCCTGTGATTTTCCCGAGGCTTGGCTCCAAAGCCTCTTCCCTGGTCTTCTCCTCTTCCAATCTGCCTACTTCTCTCTTAGTTTCCACTTCTTCTTCATCTCTTGTTCCTCTTCCTCTCTTCTCTTCTCTTCCTCCTTCTTCCTCCCTCCTCCAACAACATCCCACCAACAAACAAATCTCTTGCCACCCCCTAGTATTGCGCAATCTGATCGCAGGTCCCGAAGACTCTCTTCGCATTATCGGATCCACCAACCGGGCAACTAGCTGCGAGCCAACAACTTCCGGCTCTTGACGGAAGACCCTTGCTGCGGCGTTTATCGAGGCCCCGCCGCTATCAGTCTGGTCCCTTTTCTCGGTGCCATACGACCGAGAGCGAGGCGGCCTAGGGAGTTGCCCACAGCCAGTCAGCTTTGTCAGTGCGTGTGTGTGTGTCAGAGGCGAAAGGAACAAGCAGAAAATTTGGCGCGTGGCATGTCAGCCCATTGAATCCTAGACCCAACGATCGTCTGGTCTCTGCGTGCTGTCGTGCGTTTCCACCTCTTTATCGGCTCTGGCTTGGTTTTTTCCTTGCTTTTCCTTGCTTTTCCTTTCTCTATACCACTTCATCTCTCCTGATTTTCCCTCGCTGGGTTTTCTTGGCCGTTGTTTGCAATTGCGGCTTTGCCAAACCCGAATCATGCCGTCTTTTAAGCCATTTTCTTCGGTGACAGGACGTCATAGCTATAGTCTGTTTGATGTCAGGNNNGTTTATCTTATCGCAACCCGTCTCNNNGCACAACGCTCATGGGGGCACATTTTGGACAAACTCTCGCCCAAACTGCGCAATGCGTCTCTTGTCCTTTGGTTGGCTAAACTCTTCTTCTCTTATAGATTAGATGATGATTTCATTGTCTTTCGCGGAAACGAACAGGAGTCTTCCGGCCAGCTCCTCAAGGGCGTCGTCGTGCTATGTCTTTCTTCACCCCTCCGGATGGAAGACGTCCACTTGCGTCTGATTGGGACTCTCCGACTGCAGTATGATTCCCATTCCCCTACCAACCATCCGTGTTCGCCTTACCAGTGTGTAACCTGTTCTAACTCTGTTGTCTGCCATGTAGTTGGTCTGACCCTGGATCTAACACCAGGCGTGACTGGCCAAAGAGTCGACAGATCCATCACCATCCTCGATCACAGATGGCCTGCCTTCGTTGGCACGCACGGCAAGAGCATGACTCTGCCTGCTGGCAACTATGAATATCCTTTCGAATATACTCTGCCTGGCGACACTGCCGAGAGTGTCGAGGGCATCCCCGAAGCATCCATCACATACCGGCTAAAGGCCACCGTCAGCCGCGGAAAGTTCGCCTACGATCTGCACGCATACAAGCACCTCCGCATCATCCGGACGCTAGAGCCCGGCGCACTCGAGTTCCTGCACGCCATGAGTGTCGAAAATATCTGGCCCAATAAGATTGAGTACTCGATCGTCATTCCGCAAAAGGCAGTTGTTTTCGGCGGCACCATCAATATGGAGATGCGGTTTTCGCCCCTCCTAAAGGGCCTAGAGTTGGGGGATGTTACCGCCAAGATGGTCGAGATTCGGGATTGCTTCATTCAGGGAGCTACCGGCCTAAACATGCGAGAGCACCGAATAGAGCGCGATGTGGCAACCTGGAAGTTTGCAGTGGACCGCGAGGAGCATTGGCACGACATGATTGAAGACAGCGGGCAGGAGGGCTGGCTGCTGAACAAGCCGCTCCCTCTGCCCAAGAAGCTGCGCCAATGCATCCAGGATCTCAACCACCACGGAATCAGAGTAAGGCACAAGATCAAGCTCACCGTCGCACTCAGGAACCCGGACGGCCACATTTCCGAGGTAAGTGTTTCACAACGATGGGGGGTTGTGTGGGCTCAGCTCAGGGCGATGNNNGACATTTGGCTAACAATGCACGCAACATTGCGAGCGACGCTCCCGGTTTCCATCTTCATCTCGCCCAACATTCCATTCGACGAACAAGGCAACCTGGTCAATCAGGCTCCCGGAGGTGCGACCCTCGAACCAGATCTCGGATCGATTGCGCCTCCCGGATACGGCGAACATGTGCTCGACCAGCTTTACGACGAAATGGACGTTACCGGATTTCAGACGCCAGCTGTGCACTCTGGGTTTAACAGCCCCTTTTACGGCCACTCTCGGACTGGTTCTTCGGAAAACCTGTCGGTCCTGGCCAACAGCGCACCCATCACACCGGCTGCTCTTGTTTCTCGACTGGCCGATGTCTCTATCGACCCGTCGCAGCGAAGCAGCTCATATCAGTC
Organism: Trichoderma sp. BMH-0061; assembly: GCA_030015385.1. NCBI lineage: Eukaryota > Fungi > Ascomycota > Sordariomycetes > Hypocreales > Hypocreaceae > Trichoderma > Trichoderma sp. BMH-0061. Next base: position 1,320,223 of record JARWZN010000002.1, read on the forward strand.
TCTTCACGCTGCCTCTGGAAGAAACTCACCTACACACGGGACAAGCAACAGCTCCCACACACCTCATACACCCCATACACCAGCTCATCTGAGCCGAACGAACAGTGAGGAGGATGAATCTAGTTCAAGGAGCTCGGCCGAACGAGTCCAAGTCGACGTTGCGGAGTTTGCCGAGTTGAACAGAGTACCGAGCTATTCCACAGCCGTGAAAACACCAGCACGATCTCGCACTCAAACGGGCGTCTTCGTCCCCGACTACCAAACGGCCTTGAGCGCTCCGCGGACGCCACCAAACATGGAACTCAACAACAGCAACGATGCGCTGGCGACAATTACAGAGCATGCAACTGGCGAGGTGCGCGAGACACATATGCAGAGCGTTGCTCGGGCCCTGTCACCTCCCATGGCCCGTTCGAATTCGGATGACACCTCGGCGCATCGGAGGCTACATCTCTTCCGAGCCAGAGACCAGGCCGTTTAAGAGGGAGCCGATTGCACAGCCTTGATTTTGCATCACGAAACGAACCATCCCCTCTTTCCATTCCTTTTATCTTAATCTTCTTTCTATACAGCCACATATACGACGATTTCTCCTTCTTATCCTTCTTCATCATCATCTTCGTCTTCTTCTTATCTATCACTTTTGGTTGGGCATGCAGGTTGGTTGATTTTTACAGGCGTCAGCGATTTATGCGGGGCTTTCATTTTTCAGGATACAATCTATAGACTTTGGGCATCTGCGGGATAGAGGTTATCATGACTTATCACTTTTCTTCTCTGGACACGCAATTAACAGCCTGGTCGGGGCTGAGTATTTACGAAATACCCACCAACATTAGTATAGCAAATAGCAACGACGCTGATGGACAATCTTGTGGGCGTCTTTTCTTCCATCCTTGGATCTCATTTCCTTATGCTGTGACTTGTGTGCTGAATGCGATATCACCAAACAGACGCCGAATGCTACCAATCTATGCAAGTGGCGTTGCACTTCAGTCGGGCCCCTCATGGCTCAGGGGCAAATCCTACTTATGCAGGGACTACTGGATGCCAATTGATCCTTATTGGCCTCGATGGTGTCTGTGGCTTTTCGTCTGACGCAATGGATAGAGTTTGTTTGTATGTACGTGTACAGAGTGTACAAGCAGCCAGATCGAGTTGAACAAGAATAATTGAAGTCACAGCATCGACTTTTCTGCAGCCACGCCGGAAAAGTCTCTCCTGGAGACAAACACCTTTTTTGGTCTGTGCAAACTGACGTCACGGGCGACACTAAGGTGGACTATTGGATGCGCTCATGGGAAAATCAAGATTTCGAGTGTATTGGAACATGCAGCATCTTGAGCTGAACAGCTTGAGACTCACGATCAGAGAATAAGGGTGTTGAGTGAGTGAGGCCTCACGGGTGGTAAAGAGCCGACGAAATTACCCAGATAGGGAATATCGGCAGCCCAATACGAGTACGTGGTTGATTTCGTATCCCCCTGCGCTGCTGAAAACCCCCACTTTGGCAAAATGAGACGATGACCTTTTTTGCTGGATCTGGAACATGCAGCAGCGGACTTGAGTGCGTTCAATGTCTTAGATGTTGAGGCAATTGAAGGGTGAATTGTTTTCAAGTTTCGTAGAGCTGAAAGTGAGGTAAGTGGTGTGGTGTTCACATGTTCAATTACAGCATCATCGACCAGAGAGTTATCGGAGCTAATGGCAACCACTATGATCGCAAACCTTGGTCATGGATGATCATCGCGATCCAATCCAATGCTAAAACAAACCGCACCGCACATGGCGCTACCACAATCCGCCAAAAGTGGCAAACCCGCCCCCATGGCTGGCTGGCCCTCCAATTTTTTCCACTCTCCGATTGCACTCCACGATGGAGGCTGTGGAAGCTCTCAATGGCCCGTTTTCCCAAAATGCTGCGCGGCCTGGACCCCAGCTAAAGCAGTTTGTGGTTAAACATGCAATGACATGACAAGGGGAGGTGGGAAGTGGGAAACGCCAGTGACCGCCAATGGCTTTTTCTTTCTCCAGCTTGTCCCTCATTTAATATCCAATGGACTGCAACCTCGTAAATCAGTGACTCTCTCCTTTGCGCGCTTGTGTTCTCTTCCTACCTACCTATCTACTCCTTACTTGCGCTTGCTTGCTTTGATTCTTTTTTTCTGGATCTTTTTTAAACCTCAGGTTTACATCTTTTTTCTTAATACCCCTGCTAGCAACAAGAGTTACATACCTATACTTTTAACAATGGCTTCGCCTACAAACACTACGCTGCCGTCGCGCGCGACAACGGGGTTGAGCGATGATGCCATTCCCGAGGCGGATCCTTCTACTGTAGGTGACACTGCATATGCTCAGCGGGGAGAGGAGGCCTCGTTGTCGTTGCTGAGGTTTGAAGTGCGTGCGGCTAATCAAGCGAGATGTACCGCCGGATTGCTTGCAGAGCGTCTGCAGGCGTGGAAACACATGGTGGGATATCTCGAGGAGTATGTCGAGTCCGTGGAGAAGGTCCATGGCCGCCAGGCAAAGGAGTACGAGAAGGTCTTGAAGGTGAGATACGGCTCTGAATANCCCCCTTTCTACACTCCTTTGGCGGTTTGCCAATTCTTTCTCTCTTCTTCCCTTTTACTGACATGCGACGTTCCAACAACCATTTCGAATCCCCTGCGTGAGGGCCACCACTTCGACCAGAGCCTCGGCGGCATTGCGGGCTTCTTCGAGAACATGCGGGCCAACACCCAGGCCATGATCAACACCAACATCGAGACGGAGAAGAGCATCAAGGGCTCCGTCCGCCCCATCCTCGACCGCCTGCACAAGGAGATCAAGCACAAGGCCAAGGAGCTCGCGAGCGGCGCGCAGGCGGCGGCCAAGGAGGTCGAGAAGCTGCGCAATGTGACGCAGAAGCACATTGAGCTGCTCGGCTCGCAGGCCGCCGCATACGACTCGCACGGAGGCAAGCAGACCAACAGCCACGAGGATCCCTACGTGGTCCGCCGCGGCGTCACGCACCGCCTGCACAACCAGGTGCTGGCCGAGAACAACCATCGCAACGACCTGGTGTCGGTGCAGAACAACTTCCGCACGTTCGAGGCGCACATCCTCGAGGTCGTCCAGCAGGCCATGGAGGGGTTCACCCAGCTGGTCGGCAGCCAGGGAGAGAAGATGCGGGCGCTCAACAGCGACATCCTCGGCACGGTGCAGTGCATCCCGCGCGACTTTGAGTGGACAAACTTCCAACACCGCGCCGCCGACCGGCTGGTCAGCGCAAACGANCCCCCGCGCTCCGTCGACGCCATCCAGTTCCCTAACATGGAGCACGCCTCGACCAAGGCGCTGATCGAGGGCTCGCTCGAGCGCAAGTCGCGCAACAAGCTGTCGTTTGGCTACTCCACCGGCTACTACGTCGTCTCGCCGTCAAAGTACCTGCACGAGTTCAAGGACTCGGACGACACCCGCAACGACCCCAAGCCCGAGCTGTCCATCTACCTCCCCGACGCAGTCATCGGGGTGCCCAGCGCCGAAAAGTTCAACATCAAGGGCAAGGACAAGAGCGGCACGCTGAGCAGCAAGCTCACCGGCAGCTCCGAGATCAGCTTCAAGGCCCACACGCCCGCCGACGCCCAGCGCTGGTTCCAGATCATCCAGGGCGTTACCAACGCCGGCCCTGCTCTCTCGACCCCGGCGTCTCCCGTGACCACGTCGTCGCCCACCATGACCTCTCCCGTGGCTCCGGCGGCGGCTCCTGCGGCGGCTGCGGCTGCGACCAAGGCGGTTGAAGCCGATGCCAAGTCACCCGTGGCCACGTCCACGCCGGTCGAGAAGCACCAGGCGCAGGAAGTTGGTGTGACGGGCGGCGATACAAAGCCTGCTGCTTAGTATGTGGGCGGGAGTATCTGGGACTCGTGAAGAGAAGGGAGGAAAACATTGGGGGAGAATTGAGGAGTTTTTTTCTTGTTTTCTGATTGTTTTGAGTGGTTAATGATACCTATTCTGTGAAGGACACTGGAACAGTTGTTAATGCAAACGAATTTGATAATGAGTGGGTTGAGTTGCTTCTCGGTACAATGCGTAATGGCTGAGGCTGAGGCTGAACCGATGTATGTGTAAGAGTCAAAGGATGGTTTATTCTACCAATGAATCTGACAATTCTATTGATGTAAAATGATAATCTCCCAATGCAATGCAATCATATAAATCTATCCCCATTATCGCGCCACCCGTTTTCCCCCTCCCGAATAAGCAAGCAACACATAATCGCTCTCATGAATTGTTCTATGCAAAACTTAAAACCATCCCTTTTAGTGTCATAAATCGTCCACTTTGCGCTTCTGCGCCCTGAGCACGGCCTTGTGCGTCTTATTATGGAACTTTACGTCGTCGGGGTACAGCGGGTTCCAGACGGTGTTGCAGATCTTGCATTCGGAGAAGGCAGCCTGCGCGGAGATGTTGAGGGTAGTCTGGACGGAGGGTGTCTTCGATAAGGGTTTGGGGTTGCGAGAGGGTTTTCTTTGTCCAGGGGGCGGAGAGGGGGATGTTGAGTTTGATAATGTTGTGTTGGAGGTACCGTTTTGGAGAGAATCGCGGGTTGAGTGACAATCTGATTCTTGAGAGGATTGATCAGGGGTATCGTGAGTGGTGGCTTTGATTTTGAGGAGTCGAGGTTTTCGTTTCGAAGGTTTCCGTTTTGGTGACTCCTGGGGAGCGATTGGCTCTTCTGGTTGTATATCTTGTGCCTGGGATGGTGGATCGTCTTTTGGTTTTTGAGGAGCTGGTTTGAAGTAGCTTAGGATAGAACTCTTCTTTGGAGACTGGGCGCGTGTTTCCGCTTTGCTTTGATGAGGGCCATCTTGTGTTGTTTTTGCCTCTGATGCAACTGTTACCGCTGCATCATCGGGCTTGGGGACGGACTCTGAGCTATGAGCTGGCGAGATTGGTTTCTCTTCTTGCTGCTTAAGTGCCGATAGTCGTTGCCTCTTTAACGGCGGTTCGTTTTGCGCTTCAGGGGTTGAGGTTTGTCTGCCGTAGGTGCGAAGCGGCTTCTTCTCCCTTTTGCGCTGGTGGTGGTGCAGTCCCGGCTTTGTTCTGGTGAAGCGTTGCATTAGCAAAGATTCCAACGTGGAAGAAGGAGAAAAGATGAAAAATACAATGATAAGAACTTACATTGAATATTCGGGCGAAGAACTCACCATGGCTGCTCCAAGCGTATTGCACTTGTGTAACTCAGATTTCGTGGTGGTTAGTATCGACCAAATAAAGATTGGTGTATGTATCTCGAAGTATAACAGGGCTCCCTTGTGAGGAAATATCCGCAATTGGTAAATTGTAGACGATGAGTATCTCGGTATAGAGCTCAGGAAAAATAAACAGCCTGATGCTGGCGCCAAGCTTGTGGTGCTCACGAGAATTGGCCCCACGTCGAGACGCGTCGAGACGCGATTGCAATCACTTTACGCGATGTCACATGCACACCCGCTTCATCTTGTCGACGAGCTTATGTACCTACATACATACAATCCGGGCGTCATTATGCCTATTACTAGCGAATATTCTATAGATGGAATAAACTTTCCATGTCAATAATTTCAAGAGCTTGGCTGCTGAATTACTAAGAATGATGACCGCATATATCAGACGATTTATGGCAAGCTATCTACTTCGTACTACCACTAAGGATCGATGCAGCCATTTGAAGAAGGGTATTAACATAACGCTTGCAAATAATATACAAAAACAATGGGTGGCCGACCCAAATTTCATGAGTCTGAATTATCCGTTTGGCTTGTCGGGATTCTCCTCCTGACTTGCTCGTCCCCTTCATCCTTGCTTTCCAGCAAGAGGCTCTTGTCGTCGCCTTCTTGTCCCACAATCCACGTCTGGACAACTTCCTTAATCTCTTTCACTGCGCCCTGTTTGCTCTTCGCCTCGCCCATCCTCCAAACGTAGCTTGAATAAACGGCTACTTCTGCGATCGCAACCAGTATGCTCCCGCCAAGGGACAGGAATATTCGAGACGAGAGGCTCCACCAGCGGCCGGCAATCCAGAGTGTCACCGCGACTCCAGCAATGCTGACGAGAAAATTGATTATCAACATCACTTGGCGATGAATCTCATTGTATGTAACCTCATCGTCGCCAAGATCTTCCGACCTGGAGGGCCGGTTGGCCTCGGCAAAGGCTTGGGCGGCATTGGGGAATCGGTGCTGGAAAGTCTCGAGCGGAGGCGGCGGGTTAATCATGCGTTCGTAGGCTCGAGCATCTTCTTCGCGGCGGAGACGGGCCATGAGGGCCTTGAATTCTTCAGANNNAGGATACGTAGAAGTGTGAGTAGANNNTCGCCATCCTGCTAACAAATGAGACGGAAGAACAGGCACNNNCGGGTCGGGCTTCGGTGGAGGAGGTGGAATATAGACGCGAGATCCCTGGAGAAGCTGCTCCAAGCTGTATCTAGGCGGTGATGTTTCTGAAGCACCGAGCTTCTTGTAAAGGCTGATTATCTCGCTGTGGGAGATGGGATTGCCCACTGCTGGTTCTGTCGATGATTCGGATTCGGGCTGATTCTGGCTTCCATCGTCGCCGGGCTCGTCGTCTTTGCGCTGCTCGCCCAGCAGCTTCAGCGCGTCCACAATGGACGGCGTCATTGTCAAGAGCACCATGGCAAGTGAATGTGCTTTCTCCTGTTATCATAAATGACGTGCAAGTAGAATACCGTGTGAAGCCGTCAAGAAAAAGCATCCATTGATCACCTCAACTGCTATCTGCGTATGGATAGCCGAAGCCAATAGCGGGATGCAAGCTACGAGTTCGGTGCGGGGCATTTTTCTCTAGTGGAAGCTTCTTCGAATGGACGCTGCCAATTCTGATTGCCGACCGGGCTGACCAACGACACTAGCTCGTAATCGCGGGCGTTCGCACGGAGCGCTACGGGAACTGCTACGGGAACCGCCACAGCGCTGTCGTGCAGCAGCGTTACAGGGCTCGCGGCCCCTGTGCTCCAGGGCCTATCGCCCGGGGAGCACCAGCCAATGAGCAGCTGCGATAGGCCCAGCTGCCCCTCGGCCCAGAGCCGTGCAAAAGTTTCGGACGGCTGGATTTGCGACTCAAACCACCAGATCTGACGACTGATTGCGCGACTTTGCGGCCCTCGACCAACCCCAATTTCCCCCAACCAGCGCCCAGACGCTGCGAAAAGTGCAAAAGAACAGCTCGTCTCTCCTTGATTACGAAGAGACTTGCCGCAGACCTGCCGCAGATGAGGCTCCGTGCGGGAGCTTCGGCGGCTCTTCGCGATGCCGGCCGAGTGGGAGCGTCAACATGCCTCGTCTGCCACCGGCCCATGATGGCATCGAGCGCTGCCTGGAGGGTTTTGACCATCCAGCAGGCCGGGATTCACTCGAGCTCGAACCGCGGCTCTGCGTGGGCTGCCGCCGTTCAGGTGGCCACAAACGTGGTGGGCAATGTTGCAAAGCGAGCGGCCAAAGACTCTATGACAATTGATCCGCTGCGAACCGTCGCCAAGGAGATGAAGTTTTTGACGGGCAACATCCGCAAGCTGCTGGGATCAGGTCACCCAGCCCTCGATCGAGTTGCCAAATATTATACGCAGGCTGAGGGCAAGCATGTGCGGCCACTCATCGTGCTGCTCATGTCACGAGCCACACATCTGTGTCCCAAGAGCCCCCGCGATGTAGCTCCCGAGACGTCGAGGGGCATCGACACGTCAATATCCCCCATGCAGATCCTAAGCGACGTCAACCCAATGACAAGCTCAACATCGTATGAGAGCGAAGCGGCCGAGTCGGCGAACCTCGACATCCTCCCAAGCCAGAGACGGTTGGCGGAAATCACAGAGCTGATCCACACAGCATCTCTGCTACACGATGATGTCATTGACCACTCTGTATCGAGACGAGGTGCGCCGTCGGCCAATCTGGAGTTTGGCAACAAGATGGCTGTTTTGGCTGGAGATTTCCTCCTGGGCAGGGCATCTGTTGCGCTGGCACGGCTGCGCAACGCCGAGGTGGTGGAGCTGCTGGCCACGGTTATCGCCAACCTTGTTGAGGGCGAGTTCATGCAGCTCAAGAACACGGAGCGCGACGAGCGCAGCCCCAAGTGGTCTGAGGAAACTCTGAGCTACTACCTGCAAAAGACATATCTCAAAACCGCCAGTTTGATTTCCAAGTCCTGCCGAGCGGCGGCGCTTCTCGGCAACGCGGATCAGCACACGGTCGAGGCCGCTTACTCGTATGGACGGAACCTGGGCCTTGCATTCCAACTGGTGGACGACATGCTGGATTACACCCGAAGCGGACAAGACTTGGGCAAGCCTGCAGGAGCAGATTTGGAGCTGGGACTGGCCACGGCACCGCTGCTGTTTGCCTGGAAGCAGATGCCGGAACTTGGAGCCCTCGTTGGGCGCAAGTTTGCCCAAGAGGGAGACGTCCAGAGGGTGAGTTTTACACGCAGTGAATAGTAATCAGACAAGTGACTGACAACGTTATAGGCTCGCCAATTGGTCCTTCAGAGCGATGGTGTTGAGCAGACCCGAGCTCTCGCTTACGACTACTCCGAGAGGGCGATTGCTGCCATTGCCGACTTCCCCGACAGCGAAGCCAAGGATGGCCTCATTGAAATGGCTCACAAGACGATCCAGCGTCAAAAGTAACCAATCATATGCATCACAGGTCAGGGAGCTGATAAAACACCGCAGCAACCTGAATACAGACCACGTGGGGGAGTAGACCAACATACTGTTCCGGCGTTTGTACCATTATTCCACTCTTGGGCAAGAAAAAACAGGGTAAATATGTAATGAGAAGGGAAACGAAAAAAGGCATGAAAAAAGAATGGGAGAACAAAAAGGGCATGGTGTTTGGATGGAGAAAGGGGGGCCATTTGCACTTGTTTTTTTCTTTTTCTTGTGTGAGAGAGCAAGGAACCAAAAAAATTACGGGATTATTGAATCACCACTTATAGGGTACACATGCAGATGTTGATAGAAAGGCACACCAGGTCGGCTATTTGATTTGCAAACAAAAAAACATTAAAATGAAAAGGACTGCATGGGCAGGCATTGAAAATTACACAACTGAGAAGGACGTTTGAAATGGACATCTTCTGATTGACGGATGCGATGGATGCCCGAAAGGAGGGGAAACGGGAAGCCGGACTGTTTGATAGATCAGCCATTTTTGATAGATCAGGCAGTTCGTCAATGGGAAAACAGCGATTAATTACTAGGAGTTGATTCGTGTACGCTTTCATTCGCTTCGGCATCGTATTGCATCGATTAAGGTGCCATTCGCTTCTAAGAGTGGAGAGAAGACGTGGGATCTGGTGATTGGAGGCGTGTACGAGTATATCTGTATATCATGAGTTCAGATGCTCTACGATGCCAGGTAGACGCCCCACCAGTGCTTGGAGCAATGCAATTAATGTTCATTATAATTATACCTGTTCATTCAAGGATTATTGTCACAATATACTCGGATATAGCGAGATGGTATTGAAGTAACAGGGTAAAACGCTCTCAATTCATGTGCCTATTCGATCATCTCGACATCGGGGGTATAATAGTACACAACATCTAAAACAAAACAACCGTCTAAAACTCCTAATCTAAGTCGTGGTACCCATTTCCGACCTCTTCATCAGCCTAACTCTGACTCCGTTAATCTGGTTCTTGGGCTGCCCCTTAATCTCCTTGCCCTCCGCAGTGAGCATATCCATCTTCTCCCAGCGTCCGGGCATAGCAGGCGCCGCTGGTGCCGGGGAGCCGCCGTGATGTACAATCTCAATGCCGTTGATCTGTGATCCCGTGCCAAGCTTCTTGCAGCCGTTGTAATAGTATTTGCCCCGGGGAGCCTGGAGGTCTTCCCCATTTGACCCCGGGTCGCACACTATCACCACTCCGTTGATCTGATCAACTCCAGAATCGGCTTTGCAATCAGAATAAGAAGCGACGTCCCAACGTTGACCAGCAGCGTCGATCATGTACGGGAAATAAGCCGGAGGGGCACCGGCGGCGGCCCACACGGCCGGCGCCCCAATGGCATAGTTGGTTGGAAAGGGTTGCATGTGTTGCATGTGCGGGTGCGGTGTGACATAGGATGTCATCGACATGGGCCCCGGTGGCATGTTCGGCATATGGAAGGCACCCTCCAGGGTTCCATGTAGCGGGAGGACTGTGTCAGCCTCGGTGCCGTGGTGCATGTGTGTATCTGTGTTGGGTGTCATGGTTTGAGAGATCTGAGGTATGACGATGCTTATGCAGCAGGGGCTTTATTCCGTTGGTGGTGGGATGAAAGGCTCAAGCTTTATTTCTTCGAAGCAAGCAAAAGCTGAAAGAAGAAGAAGAGGAGACGAAAGGTTTCGTTAATGGTTGAGGGGATGAATTAGGAGGAAAGGATGATGGAAGGCTGATGTGAAAAGACGAAGACATGCTGGGTTCCCTGCCTCATATATAGTCAACTCCAATGTGCTTGGAAGGTCCCCCGGGTCTCGACCTTTCCCGTCATGACCAAGGCCTACTCTAGCCATCTTCTCCCCTCTTTTGACATAGATCATTGCCTTAGCCGACCAATGTCTCATAGGTCAGGCAGACAATCGCCATGGCGTAGACGCCCCCTCCTCCACGGCGCCTATATGGCCGCGGCCCATTGGACTCGTTCATACTCGCACGATGGACCACCAGCCAGCACTAGCCAATATGATGACATCTCCTGCTAAACTAGGAGCGATCGGGGAGGGCGGCTATCTTGTCCGACTAGCTGGTATGCGAATCCGGAAGAGTTGGCAAAGCAGTCTAACCCCCTTTCCCCTCCCCCTCAGCTCTAATGACTGGATGGGCCACTCACTCGCCCTATAAGCAAGAGCTGACTTGATGTTTCGTGCCACTAAACTGATGATTTCTCCAACCTTGAGTGAAGCTTCAACAGGAGACTGGGCCATACATTCACCCCTCTAGCTAGACTGAGGAGGATGAAAACATCTAACCCTCTGGATATGACACTCGGGCAGCAACGCTAAGCACAAGCTATCGAGAAGCTGGCAGGAAACAAGAGACGACTGAATGCCGCACAATCTTGTCAAGGTAAAGCGTGAACTGCAAGTCTGGGGATCCTTGCACACCGGCTGCGGGAGGCACACAAGACAATGACAATGGCCCAATGCAAGGGAGAATCTCTTGCAAAGCAGTCCGAGATAGCCATCACTAAACTGTATATAATCAACTAGTGTCATGTATGAGCACCACGTACATATGCTCATGCAAAAGAATAACAACTCACCGCTTCCAGCAGATAGACTAACATATCAGGTTCACATGCTTAAACAAGAGCGTGGGGGATCTGATGCTGGTGTGAGTGCGCGAGATGGTGAGGCTGAAGTAGGCGTGTACGCTAAAAGAAGCAAGGATGCGCAAGTAGACTGCAAGCTGAGGTTTGGAATTGGGCTCGACTCGAGCCACGACAGCGTCAGGTCGGGGAAAGGGAACAATATGTATACCGACTGCATCTTGATTCGGCACGATGAACCACCAGGATAGAAATCCCTCTGCGTCTTGGTGTTCGTATCCTGCTTTCTTTGCTAAGAGCAAGAGTACATCCTGTACAACCTTGCACTCCTACATCGTCATGATACGCGCCCAGCTGGAGACAGTGCCACCCACTTGGGTTACAAACCAGTCTCAGCAGCCATCATGTGTGAGCCGGTTTTCAGGTCCCTCTCCAAGCTAATGACTGCACCCCTGGACGTTGGGTTGACGGAACCATCCCAGATATCTCTTCCCAGCGCATTAACACGTGTTGCCATACCACCTACCTTGTTCCTTGATCAACACGTCCAATGGACTGTTCCAGCCCATCGTATTCGAAAAGCACGCACAGCTGCATATAACGTGAACCATGGTCATTGGTCTGTCTAGGAAGCATGTCATTTCAAGCAGTCCGCACGCCAAGGGAAATCAGTGGCTCCCCGGGTGCCTACGCGGAGACTCTAATATCACTGACAAAGACCGTAAAATGGGTATATAATCAGGCCGGCACTTCCATAGTCTCTCTCGCCGAGCGGTACCCCGTGCTCGTACGTGGTCAATGGAAATAACAGGCTGCCGGCATGTAGTTTATCATTCACTCTTCATAGCGGGGCTGTGCGAATCGGGATGATATCCGTTGCAGCTAAGGAGACTTTGCTGTCGTGAAAGACGCCCATTGGGTGTAGTGACAGTGATTAGGCCGAAAGGACGGCCCTGTTTATGCGGGGAACGACCGATTGAGGCCGTACTAGCAGCAAGTTTGGCGGCGGCAAGGGAGACTTCCCCGGTTTGGTGGTGTGTCCCAGTGATATATAAGTAGACCACGCTCACACGGGCTTCATCTCTGGCCCTTCCTCACCTGAGACATGGCTGATACTGAGAGCCTGATCCATCTTCCAACCAGGCACCACTGCCTCGTATTTGGGCCATAGACAGTTGGGCAACAAAAAGGACCGTGAACTGGACCGGACCAAAGACTTAGCGTGAGCGTGCTTCGTACTTCGTAGACGCGCGGAAGACGGCACTTTGCAAGCTGTTTCGCGTTAATTATGCCAAGGCGTCTATTGCCTGTCTCCAGCCAGCCTCGGGCACATCGTCTCGGGCATCTTCCAGGGATGTAGCGAATGAGCTGGACGATCGTTTGCATGAAGCTGCTCCGCAACATTGGTTGTTGTTGGTCCTAAGAATAACCTTGAACTTAGCAAGTTAGCAGCACTCCGGAGCTGTAGATGCTTGCATTAGCTCGACAATGCAGAACACGTGGAGCGTCTCCTCTCTTTATCGTCTTATGTAACAATTCTCGGCTCTACGGCACAACTCCTCCGATTTGCCTTTCTCATCTCATCTTTTCGTTCTGTTGATCCTCGTGATCACCTTAGTCAGCCTCACTATCACACAAGCCACGGCAATCACTGGCTACTCTTCTCAGCCACTTTGTGTGGCGCTCTCGATAAGGACCCTGATTCCATCGCTGATAACGCCTCCACTAGCCGTTCGCTTATCGTCAATCCCGACACCGCCGAAGTCGTTCAGCTTTATCCTCTTGTCGCGCCGTCTCGAGTAACTGTTACTCGATCAAATGCTGATTGGTCACGCGCTCCGCGCCTTCAGTCCTAAATGGCCTGGTAATCTGATCTTCATCCTCGCTCTGGCCCATCGGACGAAGCCGATAAGGGTGGAGATTTTTTTTCTTGCTCCCTTTGCTAGCGATCATCCGGGTTCTGCGAATCCCTTCACTTTCGCTAGAGAATTTTTTTCTTTTTTGCCTCCCCGAGATGTGAAAATTTTGCAACTCTGCTGAGGACCACTCCCGACAAAGAAGCTGCGGAGTTCGTAACATAGTTTGCCCGTAGAGAATGGAAGCAGGAGTAAGGAGGATACTCCAGAGTAAGCGATGTGTGATACATCTCCGGCCCCTCTTATCTGGCCTTTCGCCCCGGCTCATCGTATCCCACGATAAGGCCTGCCAGCCACTATCCACCATATGGCTTAGACTGCTCTGGAGCGTCATCGGCTCCGGCCGACGATGCGGCTTGCATCGCCTGGATGTCCCGTCTCTTTGCCTCCTTTCTTATTTCTCTTCTTTACCCCTCCTCATCCGTAGTTTGTGAAGTTGTCGTGCTCTGACTGTGCACCTCGCTTTATTGTCTCTCATCGTGAAGGACCGTTTAGGAGAGCGGTCTCTCATCCTCGGAGCTCATCTTAACTCACACAGGCCTAGAAGACTAAGCCGTAGTTGTCGCCATGACCGTCACGCACACCTCCAACGTCGGGCCGCTCACCGTCCTGGTTTCGACTCGAGCCGTCCTCACACTTCCAGACAACTCTCTTGTCCTCTCTCCGGCGACCATTTGCATATCTCCCGAGCTGGGCAGAATCGTCTCCATTCTGCCCGAGATCCTTCCCGCCTCGGCCTTTCCCCCCAGCGCTACCTATGTAGACCACTCTCCCAAGCTGTTGCTTCCGGGCCTTGTGGATGCTCATGTCCACCTGAATGAGCCTGGGCGAACAGAGTGGGAGGGATTCTGGACCGGATCTCGAGCAGCGGCAAGCGGTGGCGTCACCACCGTTATCGACATGCCGCTGAATGCCATCCCACCGACGACTACTCTTCAGGGATTCGAAGAGAAGCTCAAGGCTAGCCGCGGCCAGTGCTGGGTAGACGTAGGCTTTTACGGCGGTGTTATTCCTGGGAACGCAGACCAGCTGAAACCCCTCGTAGAGGCTGGTGTTAGAGGATTCAAGGGCTTCCTCATTGAATCCGGCGTCGACGAGTTCCCTGCCGTATCCGCCAAAGATGTGGCATTGGCCATGGAGACGCTCAAGCATGAACCAACCACGCTGATGTTTCATGCTGAGATGATCCCTCCCATTGCCGATTCTGTTGGTGATGCCGTCCTCACGTCTGATCCTCCTGCGGCTCCCAAAGGTGAATTGACTGCCTACAGCACATTCCTCGAGTCGCGGCCTCCTTCTTTCGAGACTTATGCTATCGAGGAAATTCTTGCTCATGCCCATATCGCCCCCTCGCTGCACCTCCATATTGTCCACCTGTCGGCGACGCAAGCGATTCCGATTCTCAAGGCTGCTCGTCAGAGGGGAGTCAACATCACTGCTGAGACTTGCTTCCATTATCTGGGGCTATCAGCCGAAGAGATTGAGAAGGGTGACACGAGACACAAGTGCTGCCCTCCCATCCGTGAGGCCAACAACCGGGACGGTCTCTGGGAGGAATTGGTGGCCGACGACTCGTGCATTCGTACCGTCGTCTCTGACCACTCACCTTGTACACCTCAGCTGAAACTGCTGCCCGACCACCTCGAGAGACCTGCGATTCCCCATTCAGATTCGGGTCTTGATGTCAACAGCCACAAGGACCTGCCACCAACCAAAACTATTGCCCGCGGTGATTTCTTCGCCGCTTGGGGCGGTATCTCCTCCGTCGGCCTCGGCCTGCCTATCCTGCATACCGCCGCCAAGCAGCGCTCCGAGACATCCAAAGCACCCACCATCGTCGACATGGTCCGCCTCTGCTGTCAAGCAACCGCCGAGCAGGTCGGTCTCTCTCACCGCAAAGGCGCTCTCAAGGTTGGAATGGATGCCGACATTTGCGTTTTCGACGATACGCACGTCTGGACTTTTACTCAGGGCGACATGCGCTGGAAGAACCGCTGTTCACCCTGGCAAGGCCACAAATTTACCGGTCGGGTCATGGAGACGTGGCTTCGTGGCCGCAAGGTGTTTGATCTGGACGCTCCCGGCGACGGCTTTCTCGCTGCTAAACCCTTTGGCGAGTCCATCACCGAGAAGAGAACTTTGTAAACGATACGAAATGCACGATTCTATGATTTTTGTCAATGCTTTTGATTTGGAGCCTGGGGTCATGCGCATGAACGATTAGACGGACGAGGTAGATGGCATATTCAAGTGTGAGCGGGCGGGCGTTTTTGGCATATTGCGTTTGGTTTTCGGCATACACGCATTTGCACGTACATGGTTTGCATTTCTTTCATGGCGTAGAAAGCACTGTTGAGATTTGTGAGGTTCATGGCCAGGTAATAGGTAGTAATAGCATTTGATTTGATAAACCAGGTTGAAGTCAAGAGTGCAGGATCCGATATACATTCGTACAGACTGCGAGACACTTCCTACTTTTGTTACCGAGTGCAGTCAAAGAATCGATGCCTGACCGCACTTGTTTGTGGGGTCTGGAGAGAGGCTGAGATGCAAGGGAGGCGATTCTGGTCCATCATTCGTCGATCATGTCTCAGTTCGAATGACGTCAACCGGTAGCGCAAGAATCTGACGATGTGATTTGTCAAGAGATCGTGGCTGACAGACGATGGGATGCTGGAATGGACAATTGAAGGGTTGCAGCATTAGAATATAACGTTTAGAATTAACGTAATAATGGTTGTGTGTGTGTGTGTTGGTGTGGTGATGCGTGAGGTATCACAGTAGAGGTGTCATAGCAGAGGTATCCACGGGCGGTCTTCACGATTGGCAGTGTAGCCTTCATCAACATATGGAAGATTGTATATTAAATGATTTTTCTCCCTGTCTAAATCCTGTCCATATCATCTATGATGCCAGCTACCTAAACAAAAATGGCCGCTTGATTGTTCTCAACCACTTATGCTCTTGAGGCGACGTCCATAAGGCGACTGAGATATTTTCTAGCGTCCATAACAACAATAATTGTTGACTCCAAAACGTACAAGATCCCGAAACCTCTCCCACAGATAACGAAATTAACGCCAAGGTGGAAGTCTAAAGTTTATACCGATTGTGAACTTGCTTCGACAGCAGCGCTGGCATCGCTGTTGGCGTTAAGTCTGGCGTTAATAATAAGGCTGGCAATTGTTTCCTTCGCCACGTGAGCCTTGGACTTTTCATGACGTTTAAAGGAGCCATTGTCATTAGTTGAGTAGTCGCAGAAGTTGCAGGAATGCTTATACACAACAACGGCCTCTAGGTCATTCTCATCACCGCCCCTGGCTTCGGCTTCTTTTGCCAAGTGACTCCTGGATATTTTATGGCATTGGAAAGCGTTGGAAAGCGTCTATCTCATTAGTCGAATAATCGCAGAGGTTGCAATTGTGTTAAGAGATCTATATTCGCGACCATCTCGTGCGGCAGAAGTCGAACTCCAGTAATATCTGCTACTATAGCTATATTTGTCCAGTATCTTCTATTATAGCTATATGCCTCTAGTATCTGCTACTATAGCTACATCTATGTAAAATCTACTAGTATAGCCAGATTTCTCTAGTATCTGCAGCTATGGCTAGAGTGCGCATGACCCGTCGCTCGTCTTCAGATAAGTTCAACGCGTGCGCCCAGTAGGCTTGCACACACGCAACCCCATCAGAGTAGCTAATGTAGTTCTTGTTAAAGATTAGATTGGCTATGTCTAAAGCTTCGATGGTTTCTGCCTGCACCATAATTACGTGGTGATGCCGACTTTCGCAATGTTACTGGCGGTAATTTGGCGACAGTCTGCTGGCAAGGTGCCGCTATGTGGTTGCGAGTGAGAGAAGGAGAAGAGACAAAGAAAGGACAGCTACAGCTGTCCAAACTTCGTTTGACTCTCTCGGGCAAAGTCAGCTTGCAGAACTGGGAACACCGTGGAAGCTGCTAGAAAGTGCAAAGAAAGAGAGATGTAAGAGATTGTGAGGCGCATGATACATGAAAATATATGTGCAGTTGCTGCAAAACGCTGGCACTTGGCTCCCGCCGGCCACCTGTCATTCTGTAAGCGGTGTGCACGGATTGCGAAACTCCCCTCTCTTGCTAATCTTCCTCCCCTTCTCTCTTCTCTTACTTCTTTCTTTTCTTCCAAGCCTCACCAGTTTCTGTTTTTAGACCTGATCCTTGGCCAGCAATAGTCTCCTCTATTGCTAATCATTCCTCCACTTCTCTCTTTTCTTACTTCTTTCCTTTCTCCTACGCCTTATCAATTTCTTCCCTTTGCACCTGATCCTTGGCCCGCCATAGTCCCCAACAGTTTCGAGTGGCTACATGTGCTGAACGGTAGGTTTGTATCCTCAATCATCCTCTGCCCTGTCTCCCTGACACTTCGGCCACCTCATACGTTCAAACATCCCGTGTCCATACCTGACAATTTATAGGTACCATGGGCGACCTACGAGTCTTCAATGGGCTTGTGGCACGAGATCACCCGGGTTGGGGGTTTGGCATATACTCCACAGCCAACACGCTCATAGCCGAGACAGCTAGGGCTTTGAATCCAGAACCTACTTTCAAGACACAAAAGGTTCTCGGACGTTGCCGACATATGCTGGGATCTTCCACGAAGCCAGAGAAGAATACAAAGGGCGAAGCCGCTCCCGAAGCTGCCCCCTATGTGTGATTATCGGCAAATACCTACATGTAGGTAGTACTTACTAGATACAGTGAAACATATTAAGCATCTAACTAACTCGTAGAACGCCTAGTTAGCTAGCATTAGAGCTTTATTATATAAATATAGCAGCAGTTCCTAGAAATATGTAAATATAGTAGCAGTTACTAGAAGAATGTAAATATAGTAGCAGTTACTAGAGAAATATAGATATAGTAGTAGTACTAGAGAAAAATAGATCTAGTAGATATATTACCTATTTGAAGAGGTAGGATTTGTAGGTGTGTAATCTAACTCGTAGGTGCTCGAAATCTTCCAAGTCGCGGGTTTTCTGTCCTCTACTTGATATCATGTTGTTGCCGGATGAAAGATGGAAGAGTAGAGGGGGCTTTATTTCTTTTTTGCCAGCTGTAGGAAGCGTTACTACGTTTACACCACCAATATTAATTTATCAACGCTATATAATAAACCTGATCGCCTATTGATGCAAATTGCAAACAAATACCTGTAATATCCTATTATTTCTTCCAATTATACTATTAATCTAAATCCGTTTTATGTAAAAGGCAGTAACAATAGGTGGCCGTAATTGAGATTTAGGTGCTGGACTTTCGACTTCTTGCTCCGTTAACATCGCTTTTTTCTCTGGTCCTCTTCCTATTCTAAATGGTGACGAGTATTATAGTGATCTCTATATTTTTTGGCTGCATTCCCTTAGAATCCCTTGCTAATTATAAGGCAGCATTTCGCCTTTCTTAATTTTAAGTTGGGTATTGACTAATTAATTTATAAAAATACAAGGTGCGTAATAAGTAGTTGATAGCGCAACCCTCTTACCCATTCTTCTAATGCTGCTAGTTTATATTCTTCATTACCTAGGTATCTTGTATTTCACCAACCATAGAATCTATCGATAGAGGTACCTTAGACACAGAGAAACATCTTCAGAAATTACTACCAAGGTGCATATTTACATTAATACCTAGCACTATATATACATTGCCTCGCATCAGAGTGCATCATGTGCAAAAGAATCGAAATAACGAATAATCCTACTTCTTGGATCCGCCCCATCTTGTCCTTGCCAGCCTCAACAAGAGCCAAGCCAGCAGTCGATATACAACCAAGCACCCAGCCAAAGCCGCCACATTCACCACCGGATTGTCATCGAAGTCATACAGCTGGAGGACCTGCTTGCCCGTCGTAATCGGACAGGTTCCATTTGCAAGCTGCTGCCCCGGCTTGCAGTAGAAGGTCTCGTCCCGCAAGGCATAGGGGGCGATCGAGCGTGATGCATACCGGATGGGCGAGAGGTAGTTGAGCGCCTTGAAAGCCTTTGGGGCGTTGATGGACAGTACACCGGCCATGGCAGTGGCAATGGAGAGGAACATTCCCATGATGTTGACAGCGAAGCCGGTATGGCTGACGATGGTGTTGAACATGATTCCAAGACTCTCGCCACAGGAGACTATCCCGAAGCAGCCAAAGACGGAGACAAAGTACATGGTTGCCGTCCTGGGTAGGCCGACGGCAAGACACATCAAGATGCCGAAAAGAAGGCAGCTGAGAATCTCAAAGGGGACTTCCAGGATTGTGTAGGAAAGCAGAAATGCATCCACACTGTACACGCCATCGTCATCCTCTCGGTAAAAGACGTCTCGCTCGGTGGGATAAATGGCTACATTCTGCAGCATACCGACAAAGTAAAAGGCACCGACCTCTTGTATGAAGCCCATCCAATTCTGCACCGCGTAGTAGTCGTGATGTAGTGGTGCGAAGAAGAGGGCGAAGATGATGGCCAGTCCTACGACTTGCATCGTGCGGGCCATGATGAGCTGAGGCTGCCGGCGCGTGTTAATAACGGCGCGATGCAGAAGCAGGGCACAGCAGTAGCGAGAGAAGCACGCTTGTGGACAAGAGCGCCCAGTTCTGCTGGCGTTGAAAGGTTGGCTTTGTTGAAGGACTTGCGAGAGGTGGCAGGCTGAATTCTTGGCAGAGGCTCGCCGTCGTCGTTCACCACTGCTACATCTCCATCATCATATGCTTTCTTTTCATCCAGTTCATCGGTTTCGATTATCTCTGGAAGCCTTGAGCCTTCTTCCTTCTTCCATTGCTGCTCCTTGTCTCCTCCAGATGAACATCTTTTCCACTCCTCGATGAGCTTTTCAACTCTATCTCTACTCTCAGCTTCTCTATCATCTCGCTGTAAGTCGACAGTAATCATATCCAAGGCAAAGTCCGCCGGATTTGAATGCTGCGGACATTGGCATCCCTGCCTATTAAAATAACTAAGCATGTCCTTGGCACGACCGGCATAGGCTGGGGCACCACCACGGGCAAGAAGTAGCACGTTGCCAAAGTGTTTGAACAAGTCTGATCGAGGCTGATGGATGGTTAGAATCAACGTTCTTCCCTCATGGGCAAGCCCTTGAAGAACTTCCATAATTGAGTTCGCGGTGAAGGCGTCCAGTCCGGATGTTGGCTCATCTAGGAGAAGAATGCGAGGATCTGTAAGAATCTGCACGGCAATAGATACTCGCCGCTTTTCTCCTCCTGAGATGCCCTTGACCAAATCGTTGCCAATCAAGTTGTCTGCGCAATCTTTCAATCCCATCTTCATAAGAATCTCCTCGGCACGACGATACTTTTCTTCTTTGCTCATAAACGAAGGCAGTCGTAGTGCGGCAGAAAACCTCAACGTCTCACGAACCGTCAACGAAGGCAAAAGAGCGTCATCATCTTGACAGACATAGGAGCAAACAGATCGAACAACCGATGAAGAGGGAACTGCTCCGTTAAAAGACATTTTGCCAGATGGACGATAGTGAGTGCTTATTGAGTTGCGAAGCCGAAGTGCCATTGAGTTGAGGAGGGATGTTTTACCGCTTCCAGATGGACCCATGATGATATTCAAGGTACCGGCCTGGAAAGTCACATTAATTGGCTTAACAATAGTTTTTCGAGGTAGCTTTTTACCATTGGCAGCTCTTTTATCAAGATCGAGAGAGAAATTCTCCAGCTCGACATCGATTGTGCGAACCTCTGCAATGGACCTTGCAGTCATCTTTTCCTTTCCGGCTGACAAGTCCGTGTCTGAGACTCGTGGCCGAGCGATGGTCATTTCAACCTTGATATAGTGCAATCCAATGGCCGATAGTATGAAGAAGAAGACGACAAACGCTGCAAGGCAGACGATCGGGCGAGCAATCCAATCTCTGGGGAATCCGAGTGAGGACATGATATAGTCTCCTGTATACTGAAGGCATGCCAGGTTAGATGGCCCACCCAGCTCAGGACAGTCGTAGAAGCTCCCTTGGAATTCGTTTCCACAATACGCTCCAAAGGTGTAAAACTGTGGCCTTGTTAGCTCATTATCTTTACAAGAAGCCTCAAGTAGATAATTTCTGAGAGTATAAAAGGGGAACTCACCGACCAAGTCACCCACTTCAGCCATCGAACATAGACTGGGATGGTATCAACTTGAATGAATATACCACACGCTATGCTCTGCAGCGTAAAAGCGAAATTGGCAATCAGACTAGCGCCCGGGAAGTGTCTGACTGTCACGACACATGTGAATGCGCACATGATGCAGGCAAAATGGTTGACAAAGCTGATACTGAAGAACGTAAAGAACTTGGCAGCATCGTGATCAAATCCGGCCATGAAATACAGAATGAGAGAGAACAGAAAAGGGACAGGGAAATCCTCCGTAACGAGTCGTGCCAGGCGTCGTGATAAGATGTAGGGTACGGCATCGACACAGTGTTCTGAAGACTCGCGATCAAATGTCGGCATATCAATAGTCAGGCGGTATGTCTCAAACATCAGGATCAGGTAGCCCTGAAGTCCAACGCATATATACAGGAGACCTTCCCTAGATCTAATGCCAGCCTGATCGCGACCTACGTTGTAGAACAGGTAGCCTATCACGAGTCCCATGATGATGGCTTCCAGAATAGACGCGGTCATGCCAAGGGGATCTCGGTATGTGACCTTTAGAGTACGATCTGTCAAGATGCGTACCTGGCGAAGGAATCCGGCATGAGTCGTTGCCTTTGAGTGTTTGTTCCGCCTCATCTCGGCGACGCCCTGTAGTGCCGGGAAGCGGCTTTCGCTCTCTATCCTCCATGCTGCTTTCAGGCTCTCGAGACGAGTGGAAGTTTCTGCCTCCAGTTCCGGGGTACGGTTGTCCACGGCAGCAATGTCAATGACGAACTCTGCCGGGTTCACAAACGGCGGCAGTTGATGGCCTAGATCTTTGAACCAGGGGAGGCATTCGGAGACGGGGCCTGAAAAAACCGGGCTTCCCTTGGACAGAATGATGAGGTTGTCGAAGAGGTCCCAAATCTCAGATCGAGGCTGGTGAATTGTTGTGATGATGTTTCTGCCTTTCTGAGCCAAGGCCTTCAGGGTCCTGATGAGCTGGAAAGCGCTTGTTGCATCCAAACCGGTGGTGGGTTCGTCGAGGAACAGCACGGATGGGTTCGACAAAAGCTGTACTCCAATGCTTACACGCCTCTTCTCGCCTCCCGAGCAGCCACGATGCTGGCTATTTCCTATGCGTGTGTTGGCGCATTCTTTGAGACCTAGTTCACGGATAACCTCCTCGACGATCCTCTCGCGGTCCTCGGCGCTGGTAGACGACGGCAGTCGGAGATCGGCCGAGTATCTCAGAGTTTCTCGAACCGTCAAAGTCGGTAGCAGGATATCCTGCTGCATAACATAGGCGTGCCTTACGCTATTCACACCGATCTGCCCGTTGAATACCGCCAGGCCTTGTTGGCTTAATCTCGAGCTGACAACCCTTTCAGCAAGGTTGTTGAGCAGGGTGGTCTTTCCCGAACCGCTGCCCCCGATGATGGCCGTCAGAGTTCCAGGCTTGAGGTCCGCATCGACGGAATGCAGCAAAGTCTTGATGCGAGGCGCAGTCTTGAATCCGGCGGAGAATAATTCGGGATATGTACCAGGGTCAAGCCATGAAGGCGCCGTATCTACGGAGATGGCCAGTCCCCGGATCTGAACATCAACGGCCTCGACATCGTCGAGAGATAAATTCGCTGCGCCGGCGACGGAAACGCGATTCCGGTCGAGCTTGATGTGGCTGATGGGCACATCGAGCGATGTATCGGTTGTGCTTCCAATCTCGGCCTTTTCAACATCTATCGCGGCAATGTGTCCAAGAGCTTCCTCCTTGCTCTCGCCTGCGGTTAGAGTCATTGCGACTAAATCCGCCGCTGCTTGGTTCGACAATGTGGCTTTCTAGCTAGTCAAAATGCGGGCATGATGACAGCTTCTTTGGGCGTTGGAGGCGCTGAGAAAACGAAACAAGATGCTGACAATAATCACCTAAAGAATATAGCTGGACGCTTCGCTGGTTATTGAAGTGGCTGAAGAGCGCCAGGATCCCGGCCCGCCAAATCAACTAGACAGGGCAGAGATGCTTCCCTCTTGGAGAGGAAATACGAAAGATGGCATGGCGAAAAAGATCGATGGAAGGAGCTCATGCATGAGGACTTGATGGTTCATATCATGTTAGGCCGAGCATTTCGTTAGTTCTGTGGATCCGATCCCTGTTACCCCGACGGAGTAAAGTAAAGCACAATCCGAAGTCCGTAGCTCTCCCAATTTAGTTCTTCTGTCTTCATTGAGCTTCGCATGAGGACTGACAGCTAATTTAATTGTGTATTAGAACATATGCCACTCCTTTACATCACCCAAATCATATCCATGTCATATCTTCCGTATAAGAAGCGAAAAAACGAGGCGTAGACTAATACCCAGAGCACATAATACCTAGCGTGGGATCTACGACTCAAGTCGATCTCCATGTTTACGCGTGTTTTTCCTCACTGGTCCAGTTTGATACATCACGCATTACCCAGTTATATTTACATTGCTCAAATTTTATCTAGGGTGTAGCCTCTCTTTTTATATAGGTTGGTCTTCACATCATCACAAATTGTTCCGATTCTTGGCCAGTGTTATATTAATCACATGATAATACGAACATTGGCCAGCCTCGGCTAGGCAATTTAGCCAGACTCTCCACGTGGTCTTACTGCTACAGCTTACTACAAAGCTTCCACGCATCGTTCTCAACGCCTTTCAACGTCTCGGTCAGCTATTCCTAGGAGGCTTGAGTACACTATTCTCATAAATCACGGGTTGCTCAGCAGCCAACAAATAAGGCGAGATGCCTTGAAATTTCACCCATATATTCTTCTACTATCTGCTACTATACTTATAGTTCTCTAGGATCTGCTATTATAACTATATTTATCTAATATACTCTACTCTAGTTAGGTCTCTTTAGTATCTTCTACTATAGCTACATTATTTAATATCTACTATTATAGATATATTTCTCTAGCATCTGCTACTATAAATACATCTATCTAGTATCTTCTACTATAGACACATCCCTCTAGTATCTACTACTATAAATCCATTCTGGCTTGTTTTTATTCTTCATTCTTGTTGACATCCTTCCTTGGTCAAATACGACAGCATGAGAGCAAGCGCAACAGCTCCTGCCGCCGCCGCCAAGTTACCGTGGCAGAGGCGCCAATGGAAGGAGCTGTTGGCCTCATATCTCAGGCGAATGGCTCTACTCTCTCGTCTCTATCTCTTCTCTTCTTGTCTCGTCTTTATCTCTTCTCTTCCTGTCTCGTTTCGTCTTGTTTCGTCTCGTTTCGTCTCTGTATCGTCTCTGTATCGTCTCTCATCTCTCGTCTCTCCCTGGTCTCTCGTCTCTCTTTGGTCTCTCGTCTATCGTAGCCTCTCGCCTCTCCATTCGCCATCGGCCTGTTCTTCGCTGCCTTTGTTACCTCACATACCCACTCTCTTACCTCCTCAGGATCAGCTTCCAAGCAAAACATCCGGCCTTTTTCTTTTTTCTTTTTTTTTTTACAATACACATCAAGCAATTAATTATGAAGCGCTCGCCAGCACTTGGGGATACGTGTCTAGTTCAGAATCCAAGAAGCCTGGTTTCGATGAGAAATTCGACAGCATAGAGAGCTTTACCACCATACTCAGTCATACCAATCTTCGGTTTCATCCTCGTTTATTAGCGGCAATGCAAGCGTCATCGGATCCTGCTAGCAGTCCAGGAAAAGGCACGACAATGGAGGCGCTGGTATGAAAATTTGCCAGAAGTGAGAAGTAAAAGACAAGAGCTATAACGAGCATGTCAGTGCCAGCGCCGACTGCTACGAGAAGCCCAGAAAAAGGCACACGAACCAAACTGTGAGGACGAAATCAAGCAGGCAATACGTCAGCGACCGAAGCGACGATTGTCACTGGAGGGCAAAGAAAAGGAGCTGCAACGATTGCGGAAGAGAATGAAGCTGCCAGGCGCAAAAGAAAAAAAGACGAGAGCACTTTCGTGAGCGGCCGAACAGACTATGAGTCCTTCAAAAAATAAACCAGCGATGACGTGAGCGGTACGAATGAAAGCCTGGATTCAATATGGACATGCGAAACCGAGCTCGCCAGTACCAAAAGCAAAAGTTCAGAGAGAAGGAAAATAAACGGGTGCTGAAAAACATAAAGGAATACGGAGCTGGACAACACGATTTCTCTACATTAGCTGAGGGAGCAAAGTACAGCTGTGTTATCTGCAGATATGGTTCTCATAGCCTTTCTGCGTTAGCTAAACATAGGGCCACCACAGGTCATCAACGCAGAGTTATTATGGCGATGATAAATACCACTGCATCCTTTACAACTTTCGGAGCAAAACGAAGGATTATCTGGATCATCATAAGAAAAGCAAGGGCCGCTTGACAAAGGAGGCCAAAGCCAATGGCAATACAGAGGCTGTCATTATATACGCATACTACTGCGACCTCTGTGATTATTCAACAAACATCAGTGGGAGTTTAAAGGCGCATAAAAGAACCAAGGCTCACTTAGCAAAAGAGGCCGAGGTCAGGCGCAATGCTAATGGCAATGCCGAGTTCGATACCAACACCCAAGGCAATGGTAGCACAGAGGCTACTGTTATGTGCAAATACTCTTGCAACCTCTGCGAGTATTCGACCAACCTCAAAAGGAATTTCGACGGCCATAGCAAATCCAAGGCTCACCTAGCAAAAGAAGCCAAGGCTCATGGCAGTGCCAGTACCGGCGCTAATGATAAGACAGAGGCCGCTGTTGTATTCGAATATTCTTGCGACCTCTGTGACTTTTCGACCAACGTCAAAAAGAAATTCGGACGCCATAACGCAACCCAAGCTCACCGAGCAAGAGAGGCCGAGGCCAGGCTCAATGCCACTGGCGAGAGAAGACCTGAGTCTCAGTAACGTCAAGAGTCCCGATAATATAGCTAGCTTTCTAGCTTACTAGTTTTGTGTCCCTTTTTCTAATAGAACTTATTCTTATATTTAAAAACTAGGAAACATTACTAGATACTAGATAGATATAGCTGTAGTAGCAGATACTAGATAGATGTGGCTCTAGTAGTAGATACTAGATAAATATAGCTATAGTAGCAGATACCAGAGAAATATATTTATAAGAGCCGTTATTACATAGCCATAACTATAGTAGTATATTAGACGGATATACATATGGTAGTCAACTCTGAAGAAAAATGCTTCGAGTAGTAGTAAATATGTATATATAATACTACCTGGGTAGTTGCTAAAAAGCACAACGCGTAAGGCCAACTAGTCCAACACAAGGCGAGACTCTTCGCCTGTGGATTCACACAAATACCCGGACTTAATTATGACGAGACATATAGCCCCGTTGCTCGATATGACTCCCTTCGACTGCTCATCCGACCTGGGTCACGCCTGGGTCAGGCCTAAGTCAAGAGTCCGTACCGCCGAATGATTTCGGCTGGCCTATGAGGCAGGGATGTGTTCTCATGCGACATTATGCCACTGTATGCCTTTCTTCCGAGGTTCTAGAACCGCGATGCCCACCCTTGGCTGAGTCCATTGATAAACGTTTGCCGCGCCTTTCCGTACCTTCATGCCATGTGTATGACAGGCAAAGCTGCTGAGTTGTCTTTACAAAATGGGCGTTGGAACAGTGTACCTGTATAGCAACCTTCGATATGAAGTCTTCATGACTTGCACCGACGGCTATACAGCTCAATCTTTGTCTCCCGTTGTACTATGCCTTGGAAAGGCACATCACGCTGGTCCTTGACGGCATCACCAAATTGCGCGACGAGGTGGAAGACTAGTCAGATGTACCTAGGTACTAATGTAATGGCAGACACATCCTTTCCGCCTCTCGCCAGCAACAGCCGGCGACAGAATGGGACGGAAATCTAGTAGTACAGCAAATTTCGGACGTACGAGCGTGGTTGTCGGCCCTGACGACTGACGTGCAGCAGCTGGCTTGGATTCTATCTAGACGTGGACAGTGATTGGGGGTGGAATGATTGAAAAGGGTTGGACTAAATTTGCTGGGAAGGGTTTTCGTATTGGGACAGTTTACAAAGGACATCTAGTATTTGGTGACGGCGATGGAACAGTTTTCGAATTGGGTGGGACAGCTTACAAGGGACATTTGGTGACGGCGATGGAATGATTGAGCGATCGGGATATTTGCTGGGAATAGCTTTCGTTGATTCTGGGAGAGAATTTTTTCTTATGGGTGGGTATTCACATCACTTGCATTGGGAGGGTTTATTACCATGGTTAGCAGGGACAGTTGTCCCAGCGAGTGGGATAGTTTTTACACTGGGCTCAAGCAATCACGACGAGCGATCAAGCCTCTGCTATTTAGGTATTTGAGACGGAGAAAACAGGTGTCGCGGCTATGAAAACATCAAGTTCAACAAACACATGAATAAGTCAAGCGTTCTAGTCCCAGTAACATCGAGTCCCAGTGTTGTAGCCAGTCTTATGTCTCTCCTCCTGGGACAGCCATTATCACGAAGTTTGCTTTGCATAACCCTCTGAATGATTGATGTGACGTTACATTTTATGTACTAGATCCAATGAATACAGATCCTGTCCGAGGTTATGTATACAGCGTTGATGTGACTTTGAAAATGAGGTGCATTTGCATTATTCTGTTTTCACGCACTTCACGATTACACCATAGCAAATGATGTTGCAACTTAAGATATGTATATATATAAACTCAATAGCTTTATCAGTTCGGATTTATGTGTTCTACTAATTAATCGCTGGTTGGGGCGTACCTTATCTCCAGCCATGGCATGAGAAAGAGGGGAGGTGAAGGGTGGAAGAGCAGGTATACTCACTACCCTACAAGAAAAGACAATATATACCTCATGAATTCAAGAAATACAATTTAGGTGAGTATTTGTAAGCCCTGTATGAATCTTGCAGAAAGAGTCGGGTAAAAGAAGACACGAAAATGTGGTGAAATGGCATCCCCCTATTTTGCGGGACCTCCGAGGCTACATGTACTCGAACGTACTGGCTGCCCATGAGCAAAACGTTTGTGCTTAGCTTCTGCGGACATACCATTTCCCCGTTTTAAAAGCAAATATGGTGGCAAAAAGAATCTACTGATGATTTACAATACGTGACCCGTTCGAGTATTTGTGTAAGTAATAGCTCTTGTACAATTGTACGAGATTAATGCAAATCTGTTCGTTATGCAACAACACTTTATTCTTCCCCTGAAAGCATTTCAGATTTTACCACGAGGCAAACCATCTCTTCAGCACTGCTATTCTGCGGGAGAAATCGCAGCCCTTCACTGCATGGATGACCTATGCAGCGTGGTTGTCCCAAGAGAGAGATAGGAAGGGAACAACTTGTGTCTCTCTCTCTTTGTATCGTTCATTCGATCGTGTGGGTTATAAGAATCGAAGCCGCCTGAATCTAGTCTGTATTAACTATTAAGGGTGAAGAGGTCAATTAAACATAAACCAAGAGTAAGAAAAGTGAATCAGAACGAAGCACTGCTCAAAGATATTCAAAACATCTGAGAGTATGCAAAGAGGATAATACTAGAAAAGGGATATTGGGAGTCGACCATGGAAAGAAGATGCAGAGACAGGATGATACGATATTCAGCCCATCCCCTGACTTTCATCAAACTCGAACGTAATTGACAAACTGTAACGCCCTCCGACCTCGCTTGCTTGACGCCATCTTCGTCCGCCTCCTGGACAAACTAGCTACGACTTCGCATGCATCAGTCGTGGCCATGATGATTCTCATACGAGGGTATTCCACTCGGAACGTCTGGATCTAGACCACACGCACGCCAAGGTACGGAACTTGGATGCCTAAAACCTATATCCAATAGCTCAGCACCTCGGGGGTTTCAATGCAGGACTGCATGATCCGAGTACTCGGGGCTAGATCTCGTTGCCCCATGTTGCGTGCTCTATAAACGCCTAGCCCAGCAAGCCCCGTGGGGTGTTGCAGAGTCGGCATGTCCTTCATCACGATGCAAGTGCCACCCGTGTGGGTGCTGTGCCCCGAGGCTGTCCTTAACCATATGCCTCGTGTTGGCGATAGTTTTCTGATAACAGGCATCAACATTATCACGGCTGCCACTGGTCCAACTCGGGTCCCCAAGGCGGGTCTTTCTTCATCCCCTGGTTCGGCCAAGGATAGAACGTGGAGTCGAACGGCTTCGAGAGCGGGCGGTCTAACATGAAGCTAGGAGCATGGCGTGTGGGGAGCGGCGAGACGGCTCAGTAGAGGTGGCGAGTGAGAGCGAGGCAAATTTAGGCGTGGCGTCTGTCGACAGGAACACTGTAGCAGAGTATCTCCATGAATTCTCCAGAGAAAATCCGACCATCGTGAGGCTTCATCGTCCAAAGCGAACGTAAAAACATTAAATGACAGTACTAAATCAACAAATTAGTATCGTCGTATCTGTACTAGTAGTTTGCTAGATGCCGCTATTTTCAATCGCGGTGCTGAAAGTCGAGTACGGCGAGGCCGAGTAGATGGCTTGTCTGTAAGAGAAATATTAGTAGAGGGCTTAATTTGCTGAGTCTGTTTAGACGCAATGAAGTTAGCTTTATGATGAACTAAATGGACGCCAAGCTGAAAAATTGCGTCTGCAAAAGGTGGTAGGGAAGCCCATAGTAGGTACTCGGGCATGAATGTCACACACCGGAAGCTTTGCCGACGTGAACTGGCAAGCTTCTTGTCTCTGCAGATTTGAATCGTAGATTCTACCTGTCAGTCAGACTGCAGCAATGTCTCAGCTCTGTCAACCATACTTATTTAGACGAGATCTACAACACTGGAGAGCAGCGTTGGATCTCGCCTTGATACCGTACGAATGAAAGTGTGTACATAGACCCATCTGGATGGAAGTTTGCCATGTGGAGACACGAGTGTAAAGTACAGACAGACGTAAAAGTTGCTTGTACCTGCTTATGAGCGTATTATGAAGGCATTAGAGATAGTAATTCATGATTCGGCCGGCCCATGTACATGCATGCGTGACTTCAGTTGCTGGGATTATCCGGCATTACTGCGTACTTTCGAAAGTCTCGACGTCCATATACGGTCACCTGGTGGCTTGGTAGCTCGGCTCCTAGATCTATTGGCGTAACATAGATGCTAGGGTCGAACAAGCAGGCTATCGGTCACTTTCAATCAAACTGTCCGTGTAATAATGTACGGAGTAATTCTGCTCGTTCACACTCTGGCATGCAAGCATTCAAGGCTCGTCCATTGTTCTCCACCTGATAGCAAGCATCAGCTGCAGCGCTAGCCAAAGCAAGAACCCCGGTGATTCGGAGTTTTTGGTGACGGCCCTCCTCTCCTCTCCTCTCTCTGGGCGACGATCAGGCAGCAGAATTAATTTTGTGGAAGCATCTCCACCTGACGGTTTTAGCAGCTTGAGAGCTGGTAAGGATCGGCCAATGTCAGCGCGTGTGGGCTTCTGTGTGCGACCAGACCGGATTTTTGACTGCTTAGCCCAATACCAGCCAACGTGCGGTCGTAGAAGGGCGAACAATTGACGCTCATGGCTGATAGACAGTGAATAGGGAGTTCAGATGATCTTGCGGCAGATGCTATATCGATTCTGATCTCCTCGGCCATGGCGCCACGCTAGGTAAGATGGAGAGCCGGTTTTTCTGCAAGGGGCCGGGAATCGCTAGCAGCAAGGCGAGAGCTGGTCTGAGAAGTCCGCGTACTCGTACAAGTCTGTACTCCATCCCATCAAGCTGGGCTACGGACTAGCCACCACTTTGCCATGGTCTGGGATTTGGCGCGCGGGATGAGTTCGCAAGTGGACGCTAGTGCCACGGCTGTCGTTGCATGCCGGCGCGCCCCGAATGCATCCAGTGAGGATCAGAGGAATTCTGTTGCCTGGCATCTCGCTAGCAAAGACTGCTGATCCCGGAGCATGGCAACTGATTCAGTGGCCCGGGTTTCCACCTTTGCTTACTTGTAGTACGAGTATGTGCTCTTGGCCTCGGCACAGTACCTGGGCGTGTAACTCGTACTAGAATGGCCATGCGCTCTTGGTCTTGTCGACTATGGCTCTCCGAAGAGTTTCGGAGCTGATGGTGATGACCTGCCAGAGATGATTTTATCGCTCCTAGCGGGCGCCGGATCCGTCAATGTCGAGCGTGGCGTTGCCGCCGCTAGCTGTACTTTGCCCGCGCTGGTCTTAAGGTTCTAGGCCGTTGCTATGGTTCGATGTTTTCGTCTGGAGGCACATGCATCCGGCATTGCATCTCGAAAATTGAAAAGGTGCAGCTGAGTTGGAGAGGGTGGAGTTTGCAGAATGCATGGAAGTGGAAGCTTGGACTGACCGAGGCCATCAATTGCGCTAGCAGATATTGACCCTGTACTAAATACCTTGGCTGACGCAGATCTGCTACCGCAAACGAGGTACTGAGCACCTCCAGCTAAACCAAGGGAAGAAACACAGCCGAACGCAGGCTTGTTCAGTGGTCTTCAGGTACCTATTCGTATCCTCCCAACACTCCGTATTATAGACTACTGGAATCCATTTCGGACCGAGACTGTGCCAATGTCGATCTGCACAAATACAGCAGTCAAAATGGTATTCATCGACCAGGTACAGGACAATTGATCACCTCCACTATCTCGTACGAGTCTTGGTGCTGCACAGACACCTGCAGGGTCGCCCTGTACGAGACTTTTGGAGACCTACGGGAGTTGCTCCCACCTACGTCAGGGGATGGCCTAGCTGCTCTTTTAGGGGCCAATTGCAGCGCCGTCCAGGGGGTGTCTCCAGGGCCCACAGTGGCCAAACAACCGCTTGCGGTTCCCACTCTCGACCTCGAAGCTAATCCAAGACAAATCTTCTCCATTTTCAACCGCCTCAGCGCGAAAGCAAAGGGGCTTGTTTTTCCCATGGGGAACTGGAGAATCTCCTCTATTGTTTTGTCTGGGGGTGCGGGGGACACCCTGGAGATGTTTCCCTGTTTGGGGAATTTCAGCATGGCCAGTCTTACACGCAGCTCGTCTTCGAAGATTGGCTTCATGTTTCATACGGGCGTTGGTTCGCATTGATCATCTACAGCTTGTTGCCGGAACATGGCGATCATCCCATTGCTACTCTGTTTACGTGATACAAGTACAGGTATGTGTCATCCGCGTCCGTGCTGCTGCAGCTATAGTAAGTACATTAACTGGTGTGGCACATGGCAGTAACACAAAAAGAAATCTCTTCATCCCGGACTACGGCTCCGGGCGTGGGAAACGACGCTACTGTGAGACAAGCTGCCACAATCCACTCATACAACATGATGAACGCATGAGTCGTACTGTAGCGTCTCTATATGGCTCTTTGCGTCCGTCTTCCAAGCTTCGGTCTCCACGCCACCATCATATGCCATGCGACTAGCATCTCCTCCAGCCACGAGTGGGCCGGACAAGGATTGGTCTCATCCTGGCTTGGGCCATGTTGCTCAACTGACTTGGAAGATGGCCAATGTACCTCCACAATGCCATGGTCCAAGGTGTTTCCGGCGTCCTCAGATCGCGGGGATTGACAAGAAGTATCCAGCTGGAGCCCAATGTTAGCCGCACGCGACAAACACACAAATAGCCATTGTTCTCCGCCTCCAGATTCCGGCTCTCGTCTCACTTCCCCAGCTCACCACAAAGGAGTATAATAAACCTCCTTGTCCCCTCTGTCTTGACTTTGATTGTCTCGACACTTTCAACTTCTTCAGCTCGGAAGCAAGATCCCTCTCTTGTCTCGTTTGTCTACACCAATTGAGCCAGCAAGAGAAAGTCAATCTGCGGACTGATCCGCCTATCCTTCAAGATGTCGGGAATATAGTCAGTTGCCCCCCTTTTTGGTACATCTTCCTCTGTCAACATGTACACTAACGTGTTTTGATACAGCGAATCCAAGAGTGTCCATGAGACCTCTATGGAGAAGGGAGTCACCTACCACGAAGAACAAGACTTAGCCCAGAACCTCCAGGCGAAAATTCGCAACCCCCTCAAGGGAATTCCCCGAGAACAGCTTATGAGCGATGTCGAAGCCTTTGCTCAGCGCAATGGCCTTCAGGAGCACACTCTTCTTCTCAAGAAGGGCGCGCTTGTTGCCCAGAACCCTGCTGAACCACATGCCATTGATGGCGAGGAGAAGCTCACTGCACACGAATTGAATATTCTGGAGCGCGAGGTCACTCACAAGTGGCACATGCCCGCAAGACTCTTCCTCACCATCGCAACATGCTCCATCGGTGCCGCTGTCCAGGGTTGGGATCAGACCGGTAGCAACGGAGCTACCATTTTCTGGCCCGATGTCTATGGCATCGGTGACCAGAGCATTACTCGCAACGCTATTCTCGTCGGTCTCATCAATGCTGCTCCTTACATTGGTAGCGCGNNNGTTACACCTTCACATGTATCAATCCAGAGTTTAGCTAACCTGTCCCTATTCATTGGCTGCTGGATCTCTGATCCTATCAACAACCACTTCGGTCGACGTGGTGTCATCTTCTTCGCTTCTCACTTCTGTATCTGGCCCGTCATCGGTTCTGCTTTCTGCCACAGCTGGGGACAACAGCTTGCCTGTCGATTGCTCATGGGAATTGGTATGGGTGCCAAGGCTTCAACGGTCCCTATCTACGCTGCTGAGAACGCCCCGGCTTCCATCCGAGGTGCTTTGGTCATGTCATGGCGTACGTTCTTCGTCCTTCCTTCCATATTGAAATCTTTGTTGTACNNNCGTAGTTCAGAAATGTGGACTGCCTTTGGTATTTTGCTCGGAAGTGCCTTTAACCTGGCCGTCTACCACGTAAAGGATATCAACTGGCGTCTGATGCTTGGCGCGCCTTTCCTGCCCGCTGTCCCTCTTCTCTGCCTCATCTACTTGTGCCCCGAATCTCCCCGTTGGTACATGAAGAAGGGTCGCTACGCTGATGCCTGGAAGTCTCTTGTCGTTCTCCGCAACGACCCCATCCAGGTGGCCCGAGACATCTACTACATCTCCGCCCAGCTGGAAATTGAGAATGAGCTCGTTGGCAAGACCAACTACGTCACTCGATTCACTCAGCTCTTCACCGTCCCCCGAATTCGCCGTGCCAACCTGGCTGCCTTTACTGTCATGCTTGCTCAGCAACTGTGCGGTATCAACATCATTGCCTTCTACTCCACCACAGTCTTTGTCAATGCTGGCTTCACCCAGTTCCGAGCCCTGATCGGTTCATTTGGCTTCGGTCTTGTCAACTGGGTCTTTGCTTTCCCCGCTTTCTGGACCATTGATACTGTAAGTTGTTCAATTAAACGACAAAACCTTCTGGTGAAATTATTCNNNCAACAGTATTTTGGTCGTCGAAGCCTGCTGCTCTTCACCTTCCCCCAGATGTTCTGGACTCTCTTGGCTGCTGGTCTCTGCACTTTGATCTCTTCAGACCACAACGAGCTCAAAACTGGCCTCGTCAGTCTTTTCGTCTTCCTTTTCGGAGCCTTCTACTCCCCTGGTGAAGGCCCCGTTCCTTTCACCTACAGCGCTGAGGTTTATCCCCTGTCTCACCGTGAGACTGGTATGGGCTTCGCCGTCGCTACTTGCTTGTTCTGGGCTGCTGTGCTCAGTACCTCATTCCCCTTCCTGCTCGAGAAACTCCAGACCGTTGGTGCATTCGGCCTCTACGCTGGCTTCAACGTTGTCGCCTTCATCATGATCTTCCTCTGGGTGCCCGAGACTATGCAGCGCACTCTCGAGGAGCTCGACTATGTCTTTGCTGTGCCTGTTCGCACTTTCATGAAGTACCAGCTCACCGTCGCCCTGCCCTGGTGGTTCAAGAAGTACGTCTTCTTCCAGTGGAGTGCTACCAAGCGACCGCTGTACGAGTTCGACAATGTCGCTTCTGACCTGCGCCGGGCGTCTATCCACCACGCCCCCACGGCTTCGTCGGATGATGAGAGCAAGCGGGCTATGTAAAGAAAAGGGGAGAAACGAATTTTATGAATTTATTTGGGTAGCAAAGGTGAATATTGGATTTTGAGTATATTAATTGGTTACCACACAACGGGTAGTGTGATATTGGGAATTGATACCCTTTCCCTTATAGTTATGATACTATATGAGGGAATTATTAAGAATATATGAACTTCCCTATTTCAAAACAAACTTATCCCTTTGAATCTTTTGAGTGATGATGGCGGTATCTCTTTTGAACCACCAATGTGAAATATCCAGCGCTGTGCTTTTGTAAGGGACTTGCTATTTAGCAGCCTCGTTGGCTATCCAGCATCCCATGTCATGAATTTCAGCTACCTAGTGTAAGTCGCTTTTGATAATAGCAGATACTAGATGAATGTAGCGATATTATTGGATCCCTAGAAATAGTAGCGATACTAGAAGAAAATAGCTATAGTAGCAGATTGCGAATATTTGAACCGCGCGTAGTTGCTATGGTGCTTGCTATGCATATAAGAGACTAACATCCCAAGCGCAAAACGACAACTTGAAATCCCAAATATGTTATTCGTTTTTAATAAAGTCGGTTTCTCTATCGACTATCAAATTCATAGAAAATGTTCCGAGAAAAACGGTGTCTCTTTTCCCAAAGCAAAAAATGGGAGAACAAATCAGAGAAAAAAATAATAAAATATCCGAATGCAAAACGATATTTTGAAAACCCGAATGCCCTTCCATTGTCGAAATCTTGCCTAAAGTGTAATTTATCTGTCCCGTTGTCCCGTCTTCCAGTTCTCCCAACCCACCAAGCCTTCACAACTGCCTTTGGGTCGTTCTGTTGTCCGAAACTGTTGTCTAAACCCATTCTTCTCTTCGTCAAAGGTTGCCCAAAATCACTAACGCCGTCGCACTCTTCGTAGCCCTCGTCGTATCTCTCGTCTTATCTGTCGTTGTATCTCTCGTCGTTGCTCTCGCCGTCGCTCTCGCTGTCGTTCAAAAGCCCGCTGCAACATGGAGACATTCTCCGCAAGAGTCGCCACCTCTGAGCACAGTTGGTCAAACTCCTGTCTTGCCACCGGGCTGTTAGCCTCTGTTGTAGCAGAAGGCGGTTGCATAAGGGTTTCAGGGATTGGTATAGCTGGTGGAGAAGCAGAGATCTCTTCGAAGTCAGTGTCCATGACTGGCGACGCCGGCACAGGCGAACTTTCAGTCGGACTTGCAGGCGGAATCGTAGGCGACGGTGTATCTTGAGGAGCTATGACAACGGCTTGATCACGGTTGCGATATGTACTGGGTGTGACTTTCAAGAGCGGATAGCGCTGTTGATATCGCCTTGCCCTGCCGGTGTCCATATCGAAAACTGTAGGACCGACGGTGTCGGGGAACAACATGAAGTACTCATCAGAGCGGTTCCGCAGAGGAAGATGACCGCAGCGCGCCACGACGCCGTTTTCAAAGTCGACAGGAACCGCCTTGTACAACGCTCGTAGGATGATCAAGCCCGGCCTCGTTCTTCCAGCGGGGTCCCGGCAGAGCCGGTGCTCATAAAATTCTTCCCGCGACGCAACTGTGTGACGGTAGTTGTGATTGAGAATGAGATTTCTCATGTTGTCTCGCTCGCCTTGAGACAGATCCATAGAATATGCCCAATACGCCTGTACACAGGCTACGCCGTCGGAGTAAGGCATACGGTCCTCGTCAAACCCCAGCTGGGCTATGTCCAAGCGTCGTATGGTTCCCAGTTGTGCCATAGTTGGGTAATGATGCCGTCTTGCACAGCGTTGTTAGTCCTGCCTTGACGATGCTGTTAGCGACTTTGTTGGCTATGCCTTGACAACGTTGTTGGCGACTTTGTTGACCTTACCTTGATAACGTCGTTGGCTCTGTTTTGATGATAGTTTGCTGACAGCGTGCGGCTATGTGGGTGTGAGCAAGAAAGAAGAAAAGGGGGAAGAAGAAAGAAGATGATAAGAAAAAAAGAGGAAAAGGAAAGAAAAAGAAGGAAAGAAAGAGAAGAGTGAGTTGAATTAAATAGTGCTTTGGCGGCTGCCTCGCCAGGTGTCAACGGCGAGCACGAAGTGTCTGCCAGCTGCAGAGATTTATTCCATCAATCATCCATATAAAAGAAGAAAAAAGGCAGAATATGAAAAGACAGAAGAGAGAAAGGAAAGGAAGAGTTGAATAAGAGTAAATATTGCTTTGGCAGCTGCCTCACCAGGCGGTAACGGCAAGTAAAATGTGTCTGCCATCTGAATCCAGTTATATCACTCGTGTAAAGACTATAAATCTTACGAGATTTACTTACCAGTACTGCAAGTTGGGGAATGTGTTAGAATTAATACAATACAAGCTCTTCCACTCTAACACATGCTACAATTGGTAGCAATTGCAAGTTCCGAACGCGCGCCAGAGATCTGACTATTTAGCATCCCGTATCACATTGTTGGCAGATATAATTATGAGGAAGGAATAGGGAAGGAAGTAGAGATAGCAAAAGAGAGTAAATGAAGAAACTAAATATAGTAGAAGATAGTAGAGATAGTAGAAGAGAGTAGAGGTAGTGGAAGATAGTAGAGGTAGTAGAAGAGAGTAGAGATAGTGGAAAAAGGCACAAATAGTGATGGGAGAAGATTGGGCCTTTGACGAACCAGATAAATACCAGTGGTTAGGATATGATATAGCCAACTCGGGTGCTGGCTAGCAGATTCCATTTAACAACATGTATTGAGAGCACTTTGAGTTGACTCGTTTGTAGTTACATTGACTACTAAACTACCGCATTTACTTGCCCAACCACCCATCAAGAGCGTAAAACCCAAATCATAAACACCAAACAAAGCCACCTTCTCGCCATCAATACCATCGGCGAGGCCCAAACAAAAGAAAGAGAGAGTAATGAGCGACATAGAGACAGAAAGCAGCTAAGTACACACAATCAGTCTCGACAGAACCACAAGCAAACAACAGGCTTCTCATTCGGATTGCCAGTCCTCGTAGAGTCCCATCCCACGTCCTTGATCGTCTTCTTCAACATGTCCTTGTCCGCACCGTTGACCTCCAGGCCCTTATACCACTTGCCGCCTCCTCCGCTGACGACCTCGAAGCACTTGTTCTTCTTGGGCGTTGCGTTGGTGCAGCCGAAACCCTTGAGCAGCTCTGCCATGGTGGTGTTGCACGGGATGTGTGCTGCCTTGAAGGGGATCTGTGCTGTGGGCGGGAGCTGCCAGGGCGGCGTATTTGTCTTGAAGACGTGGGCCTTTGTGTGCTCCGCGGGGAAGAAGTAGTTGTAGCCGGGCTCGCAGCCCGTGCCGCCGGTCGTGTTCGTCATTTGGGCGGCTGGCATGGTGGGATCGATGTTGGGGTATGGCTGAGGCTGGCGAGGGAGCATGTTGCCCGTGCCGTTGGGCTGGTAGGAATAGGTCTGTTGCGTGTAATAGCCAGCAGAGGGCCCCTGAGCGGCAGCATAGCCAGCTCCGGGCATTACATACTGAGGGACGCCTTGAGAGGCGGCTAGAGGATAGTATCCGTAAGTCATGTTAGGCCAAGCGCTGTGCTGAGGCATCGTACCAAAGGAGTAGCCCGGCCCGCCAGCATGGGGAATGTATGCTTGGCCTTGGGCCGGCTGAGGGGCTCCGTACGGAGTATAGGCGGGGCGGCCGGAGCCGGAGTCGCGGCCTGTCAACGGATTCCAACCTCCGGACATGTTCTGCGGTAGGCTAGAGCGAGAAGCTAGGAAGGGTATCTCGAATGGTCGAGGTTGCCAAGTGTGAACCCAACGTCCGATGCTGGGTTGGAAAGATGCTTGCCAGTGTCCTGGGACAGGACCAGAGAAGACGGGATTCCAGCCAGCAGGTGGGCTGCCAATAGGGCTGCCAATTGGGCTGACAATAGGCGATGACGGCACTGGGAAGCTGGGTGCAGCCAGGTAGTGGATGTGAGGCTGGGGAGGTTGAGGATGATATGAGTGGGTATAGGAGTGAGGAAAGTGGTGAGGACAGGGGTGAGCGTGAGGGTGAGCGTGGAAATGGGGGCGAAGATGAGAATGAGGCAAGCCCCGAGAGGGAGAGAAGGCCGATTCGTGGTTATTATAGCCTCGATATGCGCTGACGGGGTGTTGCCAGAATGGTTCAGGGTGGTGAACTCGGAATCTGGGTGATACAGGAGGTTGATGAGTTGCTAGAATGAACTTTACACAGGCGTTAGCNNNCACAGGCTTNNNTGAGGGGCGAATCAGAGGCAACAAGACAGCCGTGATTAACGTACCAGGTGGTGAACTAGGTTCAATCGTAGATTCAGTCGCAGTAGACTCAAACGTAGCTTCAGCTTCGGGCTCAGCCTCAGTCTCACGCCCCGTCTCTGCCTCCGCCTCGGAAGCTTCTTCTTCTTCCTCGTCCGACTCGGAGTCAGTGCCAACGTGGGCGGCAAACTGCTCTGTGCTCCAGATGATGCGATCTTCGCTATCGTAAAACGCCCCCACGGTGATCAACGCCCAGAACTGGGAATCCTCACTAGCTTGGAGCACCTGGGTGATGACGAGCTTAGTTGCTGGTGCCGGAAGCTGGCCAGGCTCGACTGGAATCGTCCTACAGGTCACGCGAGGAGCGTTGGGCATAGATGTGGTGGTATAAGCCGGGGCCGGTGCCGGTGGGACACGGCCAGAAGGGAGAATCGGGGATGTTATAGGTGAACCAGAATAGAACGGGGGTGTTATAGATGAACCAGAATAGAACGGAGATGTTATAGGTGAAAAATTGTTTGCTCTGTCAAACGCTCTGTCAAACGGATGAGCGTAGCTGCCTCTCAGATGGTGGTGTCGGAGAGAAGAGAATGGCATTGGCATTTCCATGATTCTTCACTAGAAACCTATCGGTTATGTACTTTTGGGTATTGCAATGATTCACTTCGGTGATGGAAACTCAGATTCTGATGGCAAACAAGCCAGCTTTTGTTCGATGGCAAAGACATGGTCTGCACACGGCAAGCTGAACTTTGCTGGCGGTGAATCACAGACTTCGTGCCTGGTGGCGTGGGATGGCCCGAATGCCCAACGATGCCAAAGATGACAGGGAGAGAAGTGTCCGGTGTCCAATCAGCCAGAAGCGAGTAAAGTGCTTGCGCTCGCTCTCATTTGCCGCGTGATGAAGGCGGTCATACGTGGATGCCACGTTGATGAGCAATCTGGAGACGTGGCCGATTTGTTCCACATCAAACATTCGCCTCCTTCGCCTCCAGCGTTGGGCACATACAGATAAAACACAATAAAAATAGCAGAGCCAAGGCCAGGCTGCGACCTGCAGGCTGCACGTAGTTGGCACCTCATGAGAATATTTGTCTATTGAAGAAGCTGAATCGGTCTTTCAGCCGTGATGAGATGTGATCCACAGACGCATGCATGGCCCCCTAGGTATGGAGACATATCCACCGACAATGAAGAGCCTCACCGGAGGCTTACCAGGGCACGACTTGAAACTTGCCTGCTTCGTACTCCCAAAAGTCCCCGGGTCGATGGCGCCCTTTTCAGATTCCAGCAGCCGTACGAATGCCTCGGCACTGTCCACGGGATCCTTCTTCCCCTGATAGTTGTTGAAGGCCGTCTTTGTATGGCCAGGGCTGACGCTCCAGAAGGTGATCTTTTCCCCACTGTCCTTGTAGTTGTCCTCGTTTATCTGATAATGCAGCGTCAGCATGTTGAGCGCGGCCTTGCACACGCAATAATCGATCAGAGCAACAGGTGGAAGCTGTTTGTCGTGTTAGCAAGCGGT
Source organism: Trichoderma sp. BMH-0061 (assembly GCA_030015385.1). NCBI lineage: Eukaryota > Fungi > Ascomycota > Sordariomycetes > Hypocreales > Hypocreaceae > Trichoderma > Trichoderma sp. BMH-0061. Next base: position 1,361,216 of record JARWZN010000002.1, read on the forward strand.
TACACCAGATGGTTTGCCCTTTGAATCGTATTCGGGGCAGAGATGATGGGAAAACTCGCGCACCTCTCTGCTTGCTGTGCGACCGAGACTGCCTCTGGCGCTAGAGTTCATGATGACTCTCGGCCAGGAGCTCTTCCTAAGTAGTGGGACGAACGCCTTGGTCACAAGGATGTTGGATGTGACACAGCGGTTGAAGTTGATGTTGGAGCAATCTCTCAGCTCGGCGAGATCCTGAGTTTTGGGCATTTGAAGGCTCGCAGCATTGTTAATGAGCACTAGTGATAAATTGCATGAGCAGAATATTCTACAGATAACATAAGGCATAAGGCGATGCCTCGATATACGTACCGTCCAGTTTTCCATATCGGTCGTTCACAGCCTCGACCGCCGTCGTGATGCTCTGGATATCTTCAATGTCAAGCTGGATTGCATCCAGTTTGGATGAGATACCCTGTCCTTTCAACTGATCGATTGCTTCATGGCCAGTTGCAAGGTTCCTGCAGCCTAAGATGATGGTAGAAGAAGGTATCCGTTGTGCGATAGCCTGGACGATGCCGAAGCCGATGCCTCGATTTCCTCCGGTGACGAGAATAGTAGACATGATGTGTTATCGATTGTTAGGATTGAACTGAGGAATCGAGTTGTTCTTGTTTTCTTCCTTTTCAAAGTTCATTGTGTCCAGCTTTTTATATTTTTTGTCAATGAAGCGAACTCACAGTGGTCGAATGGACTTAGGCTGTGTATATCGGTAGGATAGCCGTATTTCTCGGCGGTCGGAAATGTGTGGATGCTGGAGCTGCTAAGTCCGGCCGTTTGTTGGAGCAGCGATTGAATTGAGATGGACTTGGCAACATGACACAGCTTCTGATTACTAAACATGGATGTGGTAAAATAACGAAAGAAAAGGTTTCTTGCTCAATTCGGGGATTTTATTGTGCGTCAAATTGCTCAATTGAAATTGTGACTGTGACAAAAAGCAGTTAGGCTATGCTCCGACTCCGGCGAGACGATCAAGACAATAAATACAATATATCAAAACACACGTGGCTCTGCCTGCAGCCCGCATAATCTCAAGACAAATCTGTAATGTTTGCCATGCCATTCCTCCTCAAGATAAAACATCCATCACATCACGAAACTTCATAACGCTCGTCCTCGTCGCTTGTCACTACCCTGACGCTGCCAACAGTCATCTGCTTGACCTGCTCGATACTCTTCTTCCGTTTCTGTTGTTGTTGCTGAAGTCGTCCTACCTCGGACACCAGGCCCTTTAGATAAACCTCCGCTTGCACCGTGGCGCTATACGCAGCTGGCGTCCAGTTCCACATGTTCCGTCTCTCGACATCCGCCCCAGCTGCGAGCAAGGTCCGCAGACCCAACAAATTCCCGTTGCCGCTCGCAAAGTGAAGAGCCGTATTCCCCTCTGAATCTGCTCTCTGCACCGCCTCATACGGTCCTCCAGGGACATATGTCAACAGCAGCTGCAGTATGGTATCGTGGCCGCCCCCACTGGCCTCCATGACGGCATCCCGGCCGCGTATATCTCTTCGTAGAATGCAGGCCGAGTCTTTTTCGCACAACAAGTGGACGACTTCCGTGTGGCCAGCACCCGAGGCTAGCATGAGGGCAGTTTGATGGTTCTCGTTGAGGGCGGGACAAGGGTCTTCGTGGCCGGCATCGAGGAGCACCTGGCAGACTTCCTTGTGGCCGAGAGAGGCGGCAAGGTGCATGTTGGAGTTGGAGAGGCCGACTGGCGAGACATCGGGATTGTGGAGGAGAGATGGATGGGACTTGAGAATGCGCTTGACCAGCAGGGCGTCGCCGGCGTGGATCGCGCGCCGCAATCGAATCGAAGGCTCGATCCTGTGAAGAACATGATGGTTAGTTGGCATCGATCGGGGCATTTCCATGTGATGGATGGGCCGGCGCTTTTTTCTCTCGCGCGGGATCTTACTTACATGATGGATTCAAGTCTTCATGACTAGAGACTTTAGAATTCAAACCGCATGATGAAGCAACGAGAAAGAAAGAAAAAACGACAGCAAGACGGGAGATCAAGCGCCGTCTGACAGCAGCCGGGCCGCCGCAAGAAGAGCTGCCAAGGTGAACAAGACAGAACTGGACTGAACTCAGCCATTGATGGATGACGCCGCGTCTGTCTGTGTCTTTATCAGCTCAGCCGTCCGAGAGAGCAATACCCCGCTATGTTCCACCGAGCATCCCCACTGAAGTCCGCTAAAGTGGGCGCTTACGGACGCTACAGACGTTCTATGTGTTTTCCCCTGCACACTTCACCGAGCCGATATCCGAGAAGATCATTTATCACCAACAAAGACCAGTGAATACATGCACCGAAGATGCATTCATGTACCTATTTTATTGAAGGGAAACAATACATTGACTGACACTCCTTTGTTCTCAGTGCTACCAACATTACCTAGGACATCCACCAACCGGATTCCCTCTGGCAGATACAGTAACAACAACATGAAAACGCCAGTTACTCTTTGCCGGGTATATCAGAATCATCCCAACCTGGCCAAAAGGCACATACATACATAGGTTCTGACACAATCATTCCTCAGTCTCGTTCAGTTCATGGCTGAGCTTAATCGCGTCCGACTTTCCCGTGTCAAGGACAACAGCAGGATCCTCCTCATCGCCCTTTCGCGAGACCTTGTTTCCTTTCTTCGTCTCAATCGTAGTCCTGTTNNNCATNNNATTAGCTTTTGAAGGAACCAAGATGAATGTTTTGACNNNCTCTCCAGGATTCACCTCCTTCACTTTCCCTTCAGGCTGGCCTTGGCCCCAGTTCCAGCTCACCGTGTCGCCCTCTTTAGGACCCTTTGCCTTGTCTCCATTTCCCGCCTCTGTCCCGTTCTTCTGGCCGTTCTTCGACTCCTGCTTCTTTGGGGCCTCTTCCTCAGCCTCCTCTTCGGCTCCTTCAGCTTCTTCATCCTTCTTTTCGTCGTCCTTTACCTCGGCAGCGCCATCCTCCGTTTCTCTCTTCTTGCTCTTTCCAGATTGGTCATCAGGCGCCTTTCGTTTTTCTCCTGCTTTTTCTTCTTTCGTCTCCTCTTCCTGCTCCTCAGTTTGCTCTTCTTCTTCACCTCCGGCACCACCGCCATTTGCCTCGCGCTTCTTGATGGGGTCGTGACCCCAGTTCATGAGCGAAGCGTACGACTTGGTCTTTTTCACTTCTTCAATAGGCTTTTCATTGTTTGCTTTTTCTTCCTGAGCCAGGTGCCGTTTGCTACCAAGTTTGTCAGTCTCTGTAAATTCCCTAAGACAATGTCTTAGAATCAGTGCATACCAGTAAGACACAACCTTCCTCATGTGGCTAACATCATCTTCTGAGTACTTCTCCGGATCCTTATCAGGGTTAGATTCGAGAATCTCGACAATCTTTCGACCACTATCATGACCGACGGATTCACCGCTGCCGTCGTCCTTCTCCCATCCAGCACTTGTGGAGTCATCGCCCTTTAGCCAGTCCTTCAGTTCGTTCGCCGTCACATTGACGAGCTCATTGAACTCTTGGATAACTTCGTTCTTGTCCTTCATTTTTGATAAAGATTGAACTCGTTTCGATACTTTTGTCTTTCAAATTGTCCTTGTTCTCCTTTGACACGTGATGCCGTTTAGAGATGAGTAGAGATCGAATTCGCACTAGAGGGAGATGCTCCCGTCTTTTTACGTTGCTAAGCTCATTGTGTCTTTTTGAGTTTCTTGGAATCGACGTTTTCGGCAATTGCGTCATGGAGCATCACCAAGATCGAAAGGGCAGAAGTCTCACAAAAGGCCTAGCGTTGGACCAAAGAGGTTGATGGCATCACAGACTGTTAAGCTTTAAAAGAGGCGTAGAGTTAGCGTCAGCATCTCTAGCCTCGCCATTAAAGCAAGTTTGCGGAGGATAACCGCTGACGTAGAAGAATAAGAAGAATGAGCAATGACGCCCCCTTGCATCAATTTCTCCTGGCAACTACGTATTAGAATTGTTCCCTTGCGTTCTATACTATGCGATTGCGAGCTATGAGAAGGGGTAATGGAGGTTGGGTAACGATTTTTTACATCGCACATAGAAAGAAGTGATCGAGGCCAGCCTTGCAGTACATGTATACAGCGTATCGGCTTTATGAGCATTGCTTTGCATGATCATATTATATACAGATTAGAATAACAGAATAAACCAGTCACTAGACAATACATGACACATAATAAACTCACGCATGATCCAACATTTACAATCTTCCACTCGACTTACGCCTTAGTAGCCGCCTTGATGGCCCTCACCTTGAGCACCGCCGAGTCGTTATTCAAGCCGTCAAAGTCATGCGCATCCAAACATGCCTGTCGACTCAATAACACAGCCGGCTTGGTCCTCTCCTTCATTTCCGTCTCATAATCAGTCACGGCTGCAGCCTCAGTCTTGTCACCAGCATACACCGCTTTGATCTCGCCCAGAAGATGCCAGGCGTCAAGAATGCCATGGTTGCCAGCCTCGCCGCGATACATGACCATGGCGTGTGCGGCGTCGCCAACCAGAGTCACTCGGCCATCGTGATTGCTCCAGTCTTGGCATGGCCAATCTTGCAGAACGAGGTGGAGAGTGGACGAGGATTCAGGAATGGCCTGTATGGTGTTGTATAGATCTGGGTGGAAGCCGTCAACCAGGCGCTTCATCAGGGCGATACGGTCTTGGTTTGCTTCTGGAATGACTTCGTTCCTGTCCTTGTCCATCCATGAGAGCATGACTTGAACGCGGAAGCGTTCGTTGGCAGTGCCCGCTGTGCCGTTTACTTCGGGGGTTTCGAGCATAGAGATCCAGAGGAAGACGCCCGTCGTCGGGTGACTGCCCTGGAAGAGCAGCGGGTCAATGTTTCGCAGCGGCGCGACCTGCTCGGGAGTAAAGTCTGCGGAAGCGCCAATCATCTTGACGGGCAGCAGATAGTTCTGATGAGCGTCTGGCACGAGGAACTTTCTTGTTTGAGAGTTGCTGCCCTCGGCGCCGACGAGCATCCTCCCCTGTGCTTCAGTTCCGTCTGCAAAGACGGCCGTGACGCCATCGCTGGCATTGTCAGACAATTGAATATCTGCCAGCTTCTTGTTCCAGTGGACCTTGTCTGCGACGCTCTTGAGCAGCACCTTGCGCAGCTTCTCGCGGTTCACGCGGCGCCGGTAGTTGGGCGGGATCTTGAATTTGGCCTCTTTCGTCTCGAGGTTGATGAACATGAAGTTGCCGCTGTCATGGCGGCCGACTTCTGGATCGACCTGGACGCTGTCTATGGCATCAAAGGTCTCTTGGTCGAGAATTTGCTTCAAGTACTCCAAGACCCAGTGTAAGGTGATGGCATATCCTTGCCCGCGGGCATCGATGTTTTCGTCGCGCTCGTAGATTTCAAATGGAATGTTGGCNNNGAGGAGGGAAATAAGAGGGTTTAGAGTTAGCAAATACTGAATNNNAAAGAAATAGAAGGTGTTCATAATGTACTTTCTGAGTCCGTGTGCCAACGTTAAGCCCACGACGCCAGCGCCAATGATGAGCACGGGTTTATTGCTGGCGCTCATGCTGAATGGAAGAATGTTTGTAGTGGTGATAGAATAGTAACTCAGTACTAGCTAGCTGCCTTTGAAATCAATCACCGTTCTTATCTTTGTTTTCATAAAAAGCGTCTTCTATGGCCGCGCTTTTAAAGCTGTTCTCTCTGCCCCTCATAGTGCATGCATCATGACGGCAGCAAGGGTGCCCGTGTGGTTCTGCTGCTACCACGACGGCGCATTCTAGCCACAACTTTCGTCCCATCCGGCGGCTCTTTCAGGGGTTCACTCTTCTCCACGGGTTTTCCCTAGCTCTAGAACCCAAATGGGGAGATATCAATCACTAGTAATAGCAGGAACATTTGAACGGGATCAGTAAAATTGAGAATCAGTTACTCCTACCGTAACAATTGTGGAACCACTTCTCGTCTTCCGCCGGCCTTGAGCTCCCTAATCGGCAATGCAAATGGAGAGATTGCTAATTGAATGAGACGAGTCTGCTTGAAATATTGGTTCATCGTATCTATTTGCATTGAGATGATGGAACGGATCACCCGATGGTCTTTGTGCTAACATGGATGGACATCCATGGGCCAGCAACCACTTGGGCCACCGCGCAAACCATCCATATCACTGCATGTGCTTTGCATCTGGCCATCGACTGCTGTTCCCTGTTCCTCGCCGGCACGGTCCTTTGTAGCAGGCGGTGAGTCCCACCGCGCAGCGTTCAGTTTGTGAGCTGATGCCGAACCACACCGCGGATCTGATCTGCTAGTGCCACAGGCAGTTTATCGGCTTGGAAATCGCGCAGTTTGGAGAAGGTTGGGGCTGACTTAGCTGGCCAGTCGGTTTACTGTAAAAGCCTACCCGGCATACATGTAATTGAAGACGATTTGCATATTCCATACGTGAGCTCAAAACCTTTGCATTGTTTATAGCCTGATTTCAGCGAGGTTCTGCGAGATGAATACAATTCCTGATTGGTTTATCTACGAGTTCATAGATAGGTACATGAAAAGTGGTACGCGTTGCTGCTGTTGAACAGTAAGGTACATGTACCTACTACTCAATCATGAACTTGCTAAAATGAACGATAAAAAACAAATGACTGGCAGCTCAGTATATTACAAAGTTTGTGTTACATCATTGGACACTTTGAAAGAGCCGGGGAAAAAAGGGTTTCTTTATTAGGATATCTCCTAGAATCAATAGTTACGAATGAGATGATTCTGGTAGCTCGTCCCCGGCGAACTGGGTCAAAATGATAACTGCACACTGCTTTATTCTATGCTACGTGTCTGCTCCATCTTCATGACATCTGAGTATTATCAGTCCATCTACTAATCTAATCCCCAAACAAAATGAGTAGCTATTCAGCACCCCAAATTGTATATAAAGCATCCCAGCGACTGCGCGGTGTTCAAGTGTCAGAACAGAATGCAAAAGGAAACCTCCAGATAATTGCCAAGTAATATGTACTCAGTTCTCCAAGCATCTGCTACCATCACTTCTTTCTTCCAAGATCTACTACTGTAAATATGTTCATCTACTGTCTAATAAGGCTATATTTAGTGTCCATTATTATTACCATCTTCAAATTGAGACCTGTGATGTTGAAATCGCAAGCTTGGGGCACCGCTGAATAGCCACCCACTATTAGCGACTTGACCGACTGCAAGCTAGGACCTGGTAAGTTTTCACCAATTCCCTAAGATACGTGATTATCTGCAAGTTAGCCTAAGTCCAAGGCAAGAAAGGGGGTTTTCATTGTTACATCAATGATAGATGTACTGCCTGTAAGTCGTGTGATGTCTGCGAGGCAGCTTACTGACAGCTTACCGGCAAGCCATCTGCAAGCCAACCTCCACGTAGTAATTTGTTGTTTCCACCAATTCCCCAAGACAGCAGTGACTCGGCACACTTTCCCTGTTAGGAGACATAAGCAGACCCGCCATCTCTCTACATGTAATCTTCTGTCCACTGACAAAAGGTGGTTGAGCATCTGGAGATGCGCGCCTGGCGTCTACCGTCGGACCCAGCGCGGAAATCGAAGATGCGTTGGCGTCCCGCGGCCGGCGGCGCGCGTATCACCCACTATGGGGTCGAGATTAATAACCTCCGATCATCGTTGCTGCAGCCCGCTAAAGCTGGGAGCTGGAGCTCGAGATGGAGAACTTTACCTGTGATCTTTGCGAGCTATAGAATCACCAGTCTTCCCCTTCTCTCCTTCTCGCCATCACAGCTGCTGCCCACGAACAAAGCCAGGAAATCAAGCTATTCGACATGGCGTCCGACGGAAAACACGAGGCTCTTCAGCCCCTCCACCCCTCCATGGCCGGCAAGCTGGACCCCACCTTCGAGAAGCTCTACAACGACAATGTCGCGACCAAGCCGCTCAAGCCAATTGATCTGGGGGCGCTGCGAGGCAACTACTCGCTGCTCTACAGTTACGGAACGGCTCCGGCCCCGGAGGTTGGACGCATCTACGACGACGTGATTCCGCTTGCCGACGGGACGCAGCTGGCCGTGCGTGTCTACGAGCCTGAGACTCCAGGCCCGTGGCCGGTGCATCTGGACTTCCATGGTGGCGGCTGGGGACTGGGGGACCTGGATACGGAGAGTCACATTTGCAAGCACTACTGCAAAAAGGCCGGCGTGGCTGTCATTGACGTGGCCTATCGCCTGGTGCCCGAGTTTGCTTATCCCACAGGCGTCACAGACAGTTTCGCCGCCGTCGAGCACGTCCACACGCAGGGCGCAGCCAGGTTCAACATCCGCCCGGACAGCATCTCGGTGGGCGGCGTGTCAGCAGGCGGCTTCATCGCCCTGGCCGTGGCGCATCTGGCTCGCGACGCCGGCATCCCGCTGCGGCTGGTGGCTGCGGGAACACCCGTCGTCGACGACATCTCGCAGTATGCCACGGCCGCCGACTCACCTTGGCCCTCGATGCAAGAAAACGAGTTCGCTCCGACACTCAACTGGGCCCGGCTGGCGTGGTTCGACAAGCTGAAGTTATCGACACTGCCCACGGAGCCCGAGGAGCACAAGGCCGCCAAGGAGCGAATCGGCTGGCAGAACAACCTGCTTAAGGCACCAAACTTCAAGGGCCTGCCTCGCACGCTCATCTACACTGCCTCGGCCGATCCGCTGCGGGACGAGGGCGAGAAATACGCACAGGTGCTGGTCGAGAATGGGGTCGAGGTAACGCAACGGCGCTTNCCCGGTGTCCCGCACCCATTCATGCACATGGACGAGGCGCTGTGGCAAGGGAGAGAGTTCATTGACAGCACCGCCAGGGAGCTTCGGATGGCTCACTCTGACTCGTGAGGGAGGGCTGGACGCAGCCATTTCAACTCGATACTGGTGCTGTACGAGTACAAACACGGGTATTCTGCAGGTGTAGGTATCTGCTTGGCAGGATTCTCCCGGCGTGTTGGCCACGATGGAGCTGTTGAGTGGAACTGACGATGCATCCCGTGCGATTCGCTGTTCCGGCCCATGTTTGTTGGCCTTTTCTCTGTTTGTTATTGTTTCTCCCATGTCTTTTTCCAAGAGCAAGCGATCCGCCCAAATGTACATATCATGATGATGAAAATAAATTAGACATGACCTACCTATCCAGACCAGTCTTTCTCTCTCTCCTCTTGATTATTGACGAATGCTGAGTATTGCCGATCGTCGACCCAACATGGGTAAAAGACATACCCGGGCACTTCTGGCAAGAAAGCATGCGTAATACTGCACATGCACGTTGCATGTACCGTTACTCTCCCTCCCTAGTTGTCGTTGCGTTGCATTGGCACCGATGGGACAGAAACCATCGCTGTCTGCTCCGCCGAGGTCCAAACATACTGTATGTGACATGCCGCTTGTTCTGGTAGCGCAGGTACCGTACGCACTCAAGCACTCACGCTCACACGCACGCACACACACACTGGATTCGCACTCACACCCCTCGGATCCCAATGTTTCTCTCTTCGTGCAGAAACCGGTTTCATCGGGCCAAGCTCTGACCTGACATGTGCCAGAAAGAGGGCCAAATTGGGTGCTTATGCCGGCCCTCGTACCACCAAAACCGGTGTAACGCAGTAACATTGTGTCCATGTCCGTTTTGCATTGCAGGCCAACATTAATAATTAACAGCCGTGCGAATGCGACCCTTGCTTGTGAGCAGGCCATCCTTCGAATCAAGTCATCTCAGCCAAAGAACCCACTCCCCACTAGGAGGAGAGTAGGATCCTATCCCATGCCGGAGCGAGATGAGCCGAGCAAGGGTTCAGAGTTTTCTCTTCTTTCCTCTCCGTTCTTTTTTTCCTTCCAGTGGATTGGCCGGCTAGGGTATTAGTACATGCGGGCCGCGTTGATTCGTTCAAGTACCCCGTACAGGCGCAATTATGAGTAGAGAATGCAAGCATGACAGGTACAGGTAACAGGTGTGCGATGCCCATCTGCAGTGCTCGACGAACGCTGCGAGGGTGATGGACTATCATTGCCGTGTTGAGCGTTGTTACGCTGGTGACTTGCGCATGTTGGTTCAGTCAAAACGGGAGCACGATTCATGCCACCCCGATATACTTCTTGACAGCTCGGCAAGGCCCGTATTGGGGGTTTGACGCCACGAGAGCCGACCGGTTCATGCTCCTTTGCTGCGCGTTTCGTTTGTTGCTCGCGGCCTAGCGTCAGGAACTGCAGAGCCCATGGAGGTCAACCCTTTTCTCACGAGCCCCCTCTTTCTCGCCCACAGCAACGGTGCTCGTACGAGAGCGACACAGTATGGAGATGATGCATTAATCCAGATATGCTTGTCTCAGTCCCAGTTGCCGCCGCCTATCGTCTCGAGATGCGTTGCTGCTAGTCAAGCAATCAAGCCCGTCCCCGCCTCTCAAATCTCTGGTGCCGGTCCTGACTAGGGTCTTGGCCAATTGCAACAATGCAGTCTAGCTGGGATATCGGGGATCTAGTGCGTCCCCTTTCGGGCGTAGCAACTCGCGTTTGTCTTGCTTTGGCGTGGCGCATCATGCGGCGATGCAGTGAGGGCATGGAGATAAGGCGAGGAAGGATGACCGCCTCCCTTTAGCTCTTTAGCGAGGGCGCCGCTGGCTGCTGGATGGCTGCAGAGAGGAGAAAGGGCGTTATGTCCAGTCCCGGATGTGCTCGTGCAGGTACGGTATGATTGTGTGCTGCGAGGAGGAGCGAAAAGTTGGCCGACGATGGAGCTGACGGGATGGATTCCCGGCTGTATGCACACCAACAGCACATCAAGTGTCAACTGCGGCACCGCACAGAATGGATCATGATCAGTGCTCCGCCTAGTGAGTTGCAGCTGTCGAGGCTTTTTGCTTTGAAACCCGCAGATGGTGCTGAGGGGCGAGCAGAGGGATCTGCATCTTAGGCCCCGAATTCTGCAGCGCCGGTGGCCTGTGACTTTTGATTAGCGAGTAAGTGTGATAGAGCAGAGCGAACCTGAAGAGCTGAGCTGTTGAGCTGCTCGTACAGGTACCAATACCCAGGTCGGCATATGTAGAATACACGGATGGGAAGAAAAAGGATGGGCGGATTCTGGTCGGCAAAGGGATCCATTGATCCAATTCCAAAACGCTGGGAGAAAACGAAACGGCGCAATGGGGCCGGCCAGTCGTAGTAGCTCGAGGCGGCCCCTTCCTGGATTCTCCCCGGCGGGACACACGAAAATTTACGAGAGTCTGGAGATGTACCGGTACAGAAGCCAAGTGTTCCATCCTTATAAATCAACCTGCCGTACAGGACCTTAATGTGTGGTGCATGCTGGCTAAAAGAAGGTGCGTGCATTACAGGAACTTCCGCATCGCATCGCATCGCATCGCAGTCACCAAGTGCCAGTCCCGAATCGACGGGATCAGCATGTTTGCGAGACAGCCACGGTAAACATCCATGTGTGCTTACTGGCCCCCTCCCTCTTTTGCTACTGCATGTACGAGTACGGAGTATGGAGTCTGGAGTACCTAGACTAATCCCTTTAACACCAGATCGCTTCATGCGAATACCTCTATGATCTATTAGGTAGGTGCTCATAGGAGCGAAAGACGGCAGAAGCAGCTGGATTGATCTCCCGTCAAGATATTCCCAAGACTCGTACAGTAATTACCTTAGTACTACACAAGGCCGTAGTACGAACAGGTGAGTGGCACGTTAGTAATTACAGCATCTAGCTCTATCAAAATAGATTGGACCAGTGCAGTACGAGTATATCGAAGTGTCCCAAGTATAGCACCAAATGGAGCATGTCTCTTGTCTCGGAGACGGCGATGGCGGCATTGATCCCTATTGACCGATCTCCCCACCCCTCTCCGCTATGCTTTGTATATACTAGTGTAGTTAACCGTCTTCCCAATGACGGGCAATCATCAGGTTCTCGTCAACCTGTCCTCAGATGACGGCAGCTTAGCCTAGCACCTCTGCTCTGCCACGGCTGTTACTCGCTGGTACATTTCAGTCATGGAATCCAGTGCTTCCATCGACCTTGTTCGGTCTGGTGCTTACAGGGGCATGTCGGGGTTTCTGGCGGCCCTGCTAGCACCTTTGCATGCTCTCACTCGCTAAACGACGCAAACAAGGCAGTACCTACGCCTGCCGGCTGACAGGTCCAAGTGTCGCAAGCATCGACATCTGGAGTGCGCGTACTCGTACCGGTACTTGCGCACACGAGCCGAGTCCACAGGCTGCACTGGCGCTGGACGCTACATCCTGCCCCGTAGCGCTACCAGCAAAGATCCAGGATCCATTGGGGCCCCCAAGACAGACCCCCGCTGCAGCCAGATCGGCACCACCAGGATGCGCAAGTAACTGTACCTGTGCCATTATCTACCGGGGTCCGCCCCGTCCCGTACAAGTATTCCCGAGTCCTGCTCGGTTTCCCTCTTGATACTACCGCTTTTGTAGAACCAACCAACTTTGCTTCGCCGAAAGGGCTTCCCCCATCTGCATCTACGCCCCCGTCTTCGACAGACTCTCTGATCCTATTGACGCTCGACCTCGCCATGAACAGCAGTGGGAATCGAGAGGTTTTGAAGACGACTCTTGCATTATTGCCGCGCCCGCTCCATCTAAGAAAAGCCTCCTTAAGCCATACCCGCTTTGCACGGGCAGACGAGTGATTTCGAGGCGGCAAAAACTGGGGCCTGGAGGCTCGGCCAACTGTATTACCACCACCAACCTGTTGAAACGCGCAGTTGGGAGAATCTTGTGAGTGTGTGTCGTGGAAACTGTGCGTGGACAAGGCCAGGACTTGTTGGTGAGAGAGAGAGAACTGTGAGAGTGAGAAGAGGAGGACAAGAAGAAGGAAAAGAGAAACAGGGGGAGAGAAAGAGAGAAAACTGGAAGACAAGACAGGACAAGCCAAGACAGAAACGCAACATCCATCCCACATCATCGCCATGGGCTCCGACAGCCGTCCCGTATGCCATCGCTGTGCCCAGATCAAGCAGGCCTGCGATGGCAGCGTGCCATGTGCGCGGTGTCTGCGCCTGAGCCTTCCCTGTCGCCCACGCGACTCCAGCAGCTCGGCCAACCAGCAGGTGGGCGACCTACCCAAAGCACGCATCCGCAGAGTGCAGACGGGGTGCCTCATGTGCAAGCGCCGCAAGAAGAAATGCGACGAGACGAAGCCACGATGCGGCGACTGCAGGCGCCTGTGCCTCGACTGCGCGTGGCCTGCCGAGCGTCCCAAGGACAAGACCGCAGCCGCTGCCGTGACTGTGGGTGCCCCGGCATCCATGTCCGCCGAGACTGTGGCTTCCAGAGATATTCCCATCACGGAGTCCGTGGCCGTCGATGGCATGACCGACGGGTCTACCACTGAGCTCATCATTCGAGGCGGTAACAGTCCGGCCTTGAGTTCTTCCAGCAGCAGCAGCTCCAGCAGTGCCAGCATCAGCCACTACTCGCTGGATCATCACTTTGGAGGCATGCCGCCGACAGCGTCCACCAATGATTTAATCGAAATCCCGGCCGACAGATCTGCCTGGGATCAGCATGGCTCGTCCCCAGTGGGTTGGCACGAGTCAATAACACCAATAAGCTACGACAGCCCTCAATCGGATTCCCACGACTCCCTCACTGTGTCGCCCATGACATCCCTGTCGTCACTATCTATCTATAACCCGCAGTTGCTGCCGCAACTGACATCGTCCCACGACAGAGCTTTACTCAACCACTACATGACCATCGTGTCGTCTCTACTGTCTCGCCGCATGTCCACCAATAATCCCTACAACGGCTACTTGCTCCCCATTGCTCGCTCCAATGATCTGGTCATGCACTGCATCCTGGCCCTTTCTGCGAACCACTGGCGCAAATTGCAACCTCAACTGGCCGACAGGGGTATATACCACCAAAGCAAGGCAACACAGGCTCTGGCTAGGCTCCTGCCTCACGTGGATCGATCTAACGCCGATATCGCCCTTGTTAGCAGCCTACTCCTGTGCATGACGGAGCTATTTGATGGCACCAGCGAAGGGTGGCAGTTGCATCTGAAGGGCGCCAAGAGGCTGTTGACGGCACTGATGAACCAGCAGCAGGGCGATCGTATGAATGGCCATAACAAGTTTCTTGTGCGGCTTGCCCGGTTCCTCGATTCTGCTGCTACGACGTCAACATGCAAGCCTCCGCTCATGGGTGAAGACGAGCGGGAGGCAGCTACGCTGGATCGGCTGACGGCCTCCCCCGATGACGAAGACTCGGCAATTTACGGCATCCCCAAGGAGCTATTTCATCTAGTCGACGTAGTCAACTCGCTTGCTGATAAGCGCAAAACTCGGGTTGATCGCGCTTCAGAAGCTGCCTTTCGCAAGGAAGCCATGCAGATCGAAGAACGCATCAACCACTGGTCTTATGAATACGGGGGCTTGCCACGAGCCGCTTGGTCCGCCAATGTGACTAACAATGACGATGTATTGCACGCAACTATGGCCTACGAGTTTGCCATTAGGCTCCGCCTCCACCAGATTGTGGAGGGGTACGACCTGAACGATGCCAGAGTGGTCACCAACGTTGAGGGCATCTTGGAGTCGGTTCAAAAGATTCGTTACGGCAGCCCCTTGGAGCCCTGTCTCATGTACCCCTTGGTCATGGCCGGGGGCGCATGCTGGACTATGGAGCAGCGGGTTGTCATCCAGGACCGCCTCCTTGTTATGGAGCGCACCTGTGGCTTCGGGTACATTTACAATGCTCGAGAGCTAGTGGAGCGGGTCTGGAGGATGAGGGATCAAACTGAGGGCACGGGCACTATTGTCAACTGGGCACGCATCAGATACGAGGAGATGCATGGTCTGGCTGTTTTCTGAGCACAATATGCCTTGATTTTGTTGCTGGAGAGAAAAAACGAGCACGTCTTGGCTCAATCGTTTAGCTGGATATGGTGCTCCTATTCCTCGCTGATACAATTTATCGAATCGCACCAGCAGCCGAATCAGAGAGGCTGCCACAACTAGCATTACATCGGCAGGAAGTACAGCAAAAACACCGTAGCAGCGGCAACGCTGTTGCATGTCTACCAGGGGTTCGATACGGGATTTGAGAGCTTCTCTTCCAGCTCAGCCACATGAGAATGCATATCGTACCCACACACCTCTTCAATGGTCAGCTTCCCTGGCCGATCATTGGCGCTGCTCCAACCGATGCGTTCCGTAATATCTGTTCTGGCTCGCCGGCTGCTCTCTTGCACTCGCGTGGCGCGCGGTCTGCGCTCAAGCTCGTACATTTGAAGCTTCTCTGGTATTGACAGATGTGCATACTTTTCCGAGAAGAGGATACCAAGCGCTCCAGCGTCCTCCAGGGCCATACAGGCGCCTTGAGACTGATCAGGCATCATGGGATGAGCCGCGTCTCCAAGGAGGCAGCAACGACCATTCACCCAGTATGGGTAGGGTTCGTGATTGTAAAGACGCCACATCTTGATATCCTCTGCATTTTGAAACAGTAGCAGGAGTCTCTCGTCCAGATCAGGGAATGTTGCTGCCAGATTCTCGCCCGTGGACGAGATATTCCAGCCATCCTCCTTGAGATCGTTCATCTCAGCCGGGTAGAAGCAGTAGCAGCTGACGACCTCATGGTTGGAGCAAGGGCTCATGACAATCTTATTGATGCCCTTTCCGCCCCAAAACTCAATAGCACTGTTATCAGCGAATTCGCCGAGGCCCAACTCGCGGAGTTTTTTTGTGCTTATAATGCACCGATAGCAACATGAGGTGGATGGCGTGACCTGCGGAGTGATGCCAAGCTGCTCTCGCATTTGACTTCGAATTCCATCCGCGCAAACGACAACATCATGAACAACCTCGTTGTCGTTTTCAAATGTTATTCTACCCTCGGCGGGATCTAGCTTGATGGCTTTATGCCACACTTTTAGCTGTGCCGGAGGGCCCTGGCCCGCTTCGGCAGTGGCAACATCTTTTAGGTGCTTATGGAGATCAATTCTGTGGAAATTGTTGTAGTCCGTTCCAAACCGCTCACGATAGTCTCCCAGTGGATACTGGCCGGAAATCTCTCCCGACGACCAATCGTGCATGACGAGGTTCCGCAGAATGACGGGCTTAGCGGCCGGAATGTCCACTTCCCATTCGTGCAGGAAACGTGAGCCATTGGAAGCGAGCGACAGCGATGCGCCAACTTCTCCGCCAAAGTCATATCGTTCATAGATGGTGACTTGGTGACCGGCACGTCGGAGGGCAATGGCGGCGGAGAGACCACCCAGGCCGGAGCCGACGATGGCTATGCTGAGGGAGGAGGTTGATGGACTTTTGGCTGCGGCGGACATGATGAGGATTTTATATGAAAACTCCTTGAGACTTGATAACGTTTTACGTCTCCCTCTGGTATGGATGTCTCAGACGAGAAAGTGAGAGTCGACCAATGGGGGACGATGAGGAAAAGGTAGGTAGTATTATAGATGGATTATACGTTGAGCTTATGGTCACGCGAATATGAATGAAGAATCGAATCGACTGGGAATAGCATCTGCTTTGCCCAATAATAAACGTCTATTGTTTGAGCCCTCACACACTTCATGCAGAGGCATGTTGGTCCAGCATGTCTTATACACGCATCTCCAGCTTCTCCGTCGTTGAGGAGGCGTCACCGCTGGTCGGAAGCCACCAGCCACACGGGCCAGTTTGGCCATCACGGCCGTCGGAGCAAGCCGTGTAGCTCGTGAAACTGTGAAGATCGTAGCTGTTTGGAGGTTTGACGGATGTCGCAGCCGTCGGAAGGGCCCAGCAGGTGAAGCCAGCACAAGTTACTAATAGCGACGATGCATTTGTATGTATTACGCTTTCTGCATACTACCTACCTAGGTAACTAATGTGTTGGCTGCGCAGTTACATTTTTCTTCCCCTTCTCTTAACTTGCTTGCCGAGGATGGGATCCGCGTCAGCACTCTATTATCTCGCGAAGTGGGATGGGGGAGGACATGGACCGGACGCCTTTTTTCTTAGATGCGCGGGTTTACGACGGCGGTCGGCGGCGCATCCTTATCTGACAGCTTCAACAAGGATCTAGCAAGAAAAATGTACAAGCAAGCAAGCAGTAAGCCGGCGGAGACAAAAGAAGCGCGGCATTACGGAAGTAGAAGTAGGGGAGAGGACGATGCAATAGTCTTCGGTTAAGACACAATTTTGCATTAGCCTTTGATTACTTTTATGCTTGGGCAATGGGACTCTCCGTAGGCTGGGGGTTAGGGATTTGATTCCATTATAACGGGCCGTTGGTTTGTTCATTTCTCGGTGTCTGGCCGATGTAAATTGATGTGCCGTCGGTTATCGATTCGGGTCTGGCTGCGCCTCCCGATGCTCGTATGCAGGCAATTTATATGATACTGACTGAAGTGAAGTCTCTTCTTCTTTTTTTGGTGGTGTTTTGGGGTTTGATTCTGCCTTGTTGGGCTGGAGTACGCGGGTATTTGGTTTTAAGATGCCTCCTGATTCTCACGACGGTTGGTTTCACGATGTTTTAGGTCCCGCATCTTGGTTCTCGTCTGTCGTGTGATGAATTGGAGCACGTAGGGGTAAGACAAAACGGCTCCCATCTGCTTCTCCTCTCTCTTCTCGGCGTTAACACCAATGCCACTAGGATTTGAATGTTTTGTTTTCTGCACTAAAGGGTATTTGGTGTAGCATTCAGCGGATCGTACTACTGTAGGTCCATCTTTTTCGGTCCTCCGTTTTTATGGAGGTTGGATTTCGCCTCTCATGCCCGACTTGGTTTGGCATTTTTGGGGGACCGTTCAGGGCTCGGAAGCGACCCGAGCGTCCGGATCATCCGCGGGAGGAAGCGCGGCAGAACAGGGGTTTCCGACGGCCGCAGATTTTTGTGTCTTGGGTGGGAGGAGGCGAAGGGTGAGATTCGAGGCTGTTTTGGCCACTGTATCTGTGTCTTCCCTTATTTTGCTTCTTCTTTCTTCTTCTTCTTTAATATCCGGTGCTAGGACAGACAGGATCGCGTTAGGCGTAACAGAGTTAGGCTGCTGATGATATCAATGGAATGCATTGGCCTGAGCTGACGGCAGCTTGGAGATTGCTCTATCGTATCGAAGACGAACGGTTTTTGTACGCACAAGGGGGACGTGCGGACTCCACGTAGGCCGAATCTGTAACGGCGAGGAAATATCGGCATCAATGCGTCTGGGGAAATGAAAAAGACGCTCGTTCGATGGCCGTATCGGGACGGTGATACGAAGGTGATTTGCAGAAACGGGTATGATCTTCACAAGAGAAAGGACATGATGTAAACAAAGGCAAAAGAACAGCCGCTCTTTGCACTGTTGGCCGCCCTTTGCACTGTTGGCCGCCCTCCCAACAGCCGGCATTGCCCAACCCAAATCTCGATGGGAAAGTGATTGATGCTTCGAGATTCCGAGCTGAGATCCTAGAAGTACCACGGCCCACTCCAATCTCCATGGGCTCATCGAATCAAAATCTTCCGAGGGCAGAGAGAGTGAAGTGAAGGGTTTCGGATGCGGATTCCAGTCGGGGCCTCCCTTGTACTGGCCTTCCCCATTGGAAATCCTGAGGCCTGTTTAGTGC
Source organism: Trichoderma sp. BMH-0061 (assembly GCA_030015385.1). Classification (NCBI taxonomy): domain Eukaryota; kingdom Fungi; phylum Ascomycota; class Sordariomycetes; order Hypocreales; family Hypocreaceae; genus Trichoderma; species Trichoderma sp. BMH-0061. The sequence goes on from JARWZN010000002.1 coordinate 1,379,809, forward strand.
TGCAAGATGCCGGGCTGATCAAAGAGGCTTAACGAGGAATATCATAGCCACTTTTATTTTATTTAATTTTTTTATTCTCGCATGGGTGTGAGTGAGTTCATGCCCCCCAGCATGAACTCTCTCGTCGCTTTGGTGCATTTTGCAATCTCAAAGACATCCTTGACAGCTCCCGCTTTGAGGTGATCCGGCCGATGTAATATTCGCTTCATCCATTGAAGCTTAGTGTTTATTATGTACAGGGAAAAAGCAATAGTAGATAGTGAGAGAGAGACACATGCAGAGAGAGAGAAAAAGAGGCGAATGGTGTACCTGTCTGTATTAGCCTTGCTCAAGTCCGCCAAGGTTACATCGTATTAGGACGCAAGCAGGAAAAGACGAACCGACGCGCCATGCAAACGAACGGCCGAGAACACTAAAAGCGAACAAGGTGAAGGGTGTAGCTGCAGCTGAGCGAATAGCAAGGCCGAGCAAGCAGGGAAAAGGGGATCGTACGTTTTTTTATTTTCCCGTTCCTTTCTTAGCTGGTGCGGAAGCCAATGTTTGATATATGTATGAGGCTCCGGGTCGGTTTCTTTCAGCTTTTGCCTCGCCGGTGGAAACTTCATGCGTTGATGTTTTAAGCCATTGATTCATGACCCTTCGCTCTCCCTCTTGTGGCTTTGTTGGTTTTTTTATTTATAAACTAATGAACTGAGTCACACGCAAATTCTTCTTTTTAATATCTTTTTGTTTTCATGTTTTATTGCTTGAACGTAATTACGTGTTATTGTTGATTTGGACTCTTTTACTTCGATTCCCTCCCTTCCCTGATTTCGATATTCGAATCATCTTGCTACCCAAACAAATACAGAAAAGAACAAAAAAATACTTCACAATGGATGAAAAGGTTGCTTCGCCAGTGACCTCGAGCCACGGCTCGTCCTTGGACGACCCCTTGGCCAAGACCGACCAGCTCAAGCGCATCTACCGAAAGATTGACATGAGGCTCGTGCCGCTCATGTTCTTCTGCTACTTCCTGCAGTTCCTCGACAAGGTCATCGTCAACTACGCCAACATCATGGGCATCGCCAAGAACCTCCACTTTGTCGGCAACGACTTCTCCTGGATGGCCACGGCCTTCTTCATCGGCTACGCCGTTGCTGAGTTCCCCCAGGGCTACCTGATCCAGAAGTTTCCCGTGTCCAAGGTGCTCGGATTCAACGTGCTGCTCTGGGGAATCGTCGTGTGCTGCACGGCTGCGACGCAGAACTTTGCTGGTGCCGCTGCCGTGAGGACGCTGCTGGGCATGTTTGAGGCCGTCATTACGCCTGCCCTCATCATGATCACGTCTCAGTGGTACAACAAGAAGCAGGCTACTCTGCGTACCGGTATCTGGTACTGCGGTCTGGGTGCTGGACAAGTCATGGGAGGACTGATTTCGTGGGCGGCTCAGCACGGCTCGACGACTTCGTCCTTCCAGAGCTGGCGCATCATGTTTGTCTCCGTTGGTGCCTTCAACCTGTGTGTTGCCCTGGCTGTCATCTTCTTCATGCCCAGCGGTATTAGTGATGCAAACTTCCTGACCGCGGACGAGAAGGCCCTAATCGAGGAGGCCTTGGCCCGCGACCAGGCTGGTACTGGCAAGAAGGTTTTCAAAATGTCCGGTCTCTTGGACGCCCTCAAGGATCTCCAGGTCTGGCTGCTGTTTGTCAACACCATCCTGATTGTCATCCCCTCCGGTATCATCACCACCTTCTCGGCCACCATCATCAACTCCATCTTCCTCACCCCCAAGAAGTCGGCTCTGCTCAACATGCCCGCCGGTGCCATCTCCATCTTCGCGACCCTGGCCGGAACATACGTGATCTACTACAACCTGCCTCGCTGGCTGAGCATCATCGGTCTCCTGATCCCCACCATCATCGGCGCTGGATTGATGTCCTTTGCAAAGTCCAACGCCGGTGCCCTCGCCGGTGTCTACCTCATCAACTTCGACGTGGCCCCCCTGGCCCTCATCTACGCTCTGGTCGGTGCCAACACGCAGGGATACACGAAAAAGGTTACCGTCAACGTTATCATCGCCATTGCCTTCTCCATCGCCAACATCATCGGCCCGCAGACCTTCCAGGACAAGGATAAGCCCAAGTACCTGCCCGCGAAGATCACCGTTCTCGGCGTTGCTGGTGGATCCATCCTGGTGACCATTCTGTTGAGAGTCCTCTACGGCGTTCGCAATGCTAAGACGGCTGCGGCACGCAAAGCGGAGCTGGAGGCCATCAAGCGAGGTGAGGTTGATGCCAAGGTCGTCGACGATGAGCAGACGGATCTTACAAACCCTACCTTTCAATATGTATACTAAAGCGCGCACGCTGGGGGGAGCCTGGATGCTTTCCGAGCTGTGTGTTTTTGTTTTACTCTCTCTCTCTCTTTTGTCTGTGTGTGATAAAATTTTCGAAGTGGCTCTTTTTATCTACGGGTTACAAGATGAAGCAAATTAAATACCTTAGAGGCAGCCTGTTATTTATTATACCTAGTTTTTAGTTATGGCAACGTGTGTATCATTATACAATCCATTCTTTTCGGCCTCGATGTTATCCTAGAAGCAAACCGACGACACCGTCTCGACTCTCACCGGATAGGGGTAATACCTCCAGGGTTCTGACCGATGCTGCAGCTTGAGTCTTACTTTCCCGCAAAATCGTTTACAGAAGCAATGCTATCAAGTGGTATATGAACCAGCCAAATCAGTTGCACAGATTACACCTTGGGCAAAATTATATCACACATCTTGGGAATATCCAGCACTGCTATTCGCTATTCGTACTGTACAGCTAAAGCTCATTGTCAAACGTGTCGGCTCTCGAAGCGGCAGTGGATACATGTAGCAACGGGTAAGCTGTGGATATGGCGGGTAGTGTCAGCGCCATCATCCACCCGCGGATAGAGCCAGAGGAGCCGTATCTCGGCCACCAGACGGAAGTGCGAATCGCCAGGAGCGGGAGATGGGCAGGCGGATCGAGACTGGCCTCATGATTTGATCGCGCTGCTCCATAATCCGCACAAGTCGTTGCCTTGGTCCACGGATATGCTCCATCGAAAGAAGCCACAAGTTGATATGCGATAGCAAACATGGCTGACCCTGGTCGCTGGATATCGGCCGCGGATACGGAGTACATGAGCCTTCTAGGAATAGCTCGACTGAAACCTCAGCCGAAACAATGCGTCGAATCATAGCCCGTCATTCCTAGAGGGGAGATGGGCTAGGGGCTTGTCTTCATGTTGTTTTGTATCATACGTGATACTACGACCAAGACTTGTAGGCACATGGCTGTAATTGGTCACTTCCTGCGACGATATTTGGTGCTCATATCAGTAGCACAATATCTGATATGTCTGTTGGGGTTTCTCCTCAATGCTTTGTAAACTGCCTGCTCTTGGAATATCGCCTATGTCGCTTACATGCCCTTCGTACCCTGTAGCATAGCCGGTATGCTTCGTATGAATGGACAGAGCACGAAGTAAATGCACCAAAGTATGGTGCCTTGTGTCATCGTTGCTAGCTTGAGGGAGATGATATGCCATATGTGTCTATCGTTCGTTATTGGCTGACTCTAGGGTGGCATCGGAAGGTAGGTGAGATGCATGTTGATGGAATGTGATGCCTTCCTTCATACTCCATAAAGATGTCATGCAATGCAAAAGGCGTTTCATCAGCGCTGTTGCAACTCCGCGGCGCGGTATATGCTCGAGTTTGCGACGGCCATGGCATGTCTATCGCTGTGCAGGATGATATTCCACTCGGATTCTCTGCTTCTGTTACGTCGTCGCAGCACTTCTGCGGAGCAACACGATGGCTGCAAGCTGTCACAAGCACATCGTTGCCTCTTGCGCCCTCGTGTATTTTTAGTTACAAAGGCATAAGTGCTAACGTCGTAGTTCAGATGTATTCTCCGTGTGTTGAACCACTTTCGCCTTTTGGCTTCTCCAATCCTCTCATTCGGTGAGACTCCTCAGCTGTGGCGTCGCCAGCCAGGTCGAGGCCGAGGGAATGCATATGGCCAAGAGCGCCACCCGCTGCAAGAAGCTTAGGAAAATGGGCGGTGTCGACTGATAATGATGACTCTTCTTTGTCATTTTAAGCGATTCCAAGCGGAGAAAGCTCTCTAGAACGATAGTTGAATTAGTAGGTTCTTTTGACTGCTAGGATTTGGTGAAGACAAATGTGGTGATACACCTTTGTGCGGGGGATGATTAGTCGACAGGACGCTAAAGAGTACGAAGTCGTACAACATCCCCAGCCGGTCCATTTAGCAAATGTAAGCTGAGAACTAAAGGAAGCGGCTAATCAGCACCCAGATATGCCAGCAGTTCGTGTCTCGAATTTCAAGCTGAATATCAATGCCAGATACCAGAAGCATACAGCGATACTCTAGCTGCAGACACTAGGAGAAAGCAGTGAAGATAGCAGACGCTAGGAGAAAGCATCGATAGTAGCGGAAAGTGATGCCAGAAGTAGATATCTGTACATGTGCTAAAGGAATCAGGTGTCTACTACCAAGAAGGTGATATACATCTGTAGGTAGACAATAGGCTTTCTTTCGCATCTTGTTCCGACGGATGAATTCCACGGTCGACGCGGCTCTGAATAGCTGCTTCCTAGATATGGTTGTTTAGTAACGGATTTAACAGTTGTTCGGAGCATCCTAACTTTGAACAGATTCGATCAGCAAATGGCTTATCCTGGATGCCACAAGAGGTTGTTGGTGGGACTTGAGAAAAGGACTAATGCCCTATACTCTGTGGCATGTGCACAGTCACACAAGCACGAGTGTAATATTGGATGATCAGTGACCATTCAGAGGACTCAATCACATCACACATTTAACCCACATTCCTCTCGACAAGGCTGCATGTCATGTCCTACACCGGTCCGCTCGGCGAGGTCACCGGGGCCGGATGCCGGCTTTTCCTCCTCACTGCCCCACACCGGAGGCTTCTTGGAAAGATGCACAAGCTCGTTCGAGAAGAGAGCTTTGCGACGGCTGCAGGGGTCGGGCTGGGACGCTATCCAGCACCGTCCTTTGCTTTGCCAGTCGCGACAATCTGGGGATCCAGCGCTGATCTATCGCTCCATCAAGCCTCTCGCCCTCTCTCGTGGATTCGTCAAAGAACATCAAGCGGCGTGTAACACCGGACCTCGTCTTGCCGTCGGGAAAGCGCCCACGAGAATGCGGTCATGAGCCTGCAATGATACTCCGCTGGTCTGGGCGTTTGTGGCCACTACTCTTTCCCCTCATGGACAATTGCTGACACGACAATCTCATGACAGATACTCTGGAGAGCGTTGAATAAATAACGTCGTCCTCCCTTTGTCCTTTGATGCTGAGGTCATTGAGCACCTGAGCTGATAGGAAGACAATTTGATCTTTTTCGTCTCCTTTCTTCTTGAGCTTCTGAAGCATTATTGGATCACATTTCTGTCTTCTTGAGTTGACAAAATGCCCTCATTACTTGTGTCTGCCATTGAGCCGCCGGCGCTGGTCGTCGTCACCGGTGCCAACGGCTTCATTGCACAACATTGTGTTGCTGCGCTCCTCGAAGAGGGCTATCATGTTGTCGGCACCGTGAGGAGTGCGGCCAAGGTGGATGCAGTAAAGAATTCACACCAGAGACATCCCAAACTGGACGTCGTCGTCATCGAGGATATCACAAACGCACAAAGCTATCTCGACATTCTTGGGCCCCTATCACCGGTAGCGGTCCTCCACCTTGCTGCGCCCTTTCACTACAATGCGACAAACTTTGAACGAGACATGATGATTCCCGCGGTCCAAGGATCGACTGCTATCCTAGAGGCTGCGGCTCAGATTAAGAGTATCCGGAGAATCATTCACACAAACAGCTTCGCTTCAATATACGACGCCGCGGCTGGTCCTGCCCCCGGAAAGACTTACACAGCTCAGGATTGGAGTCCATTGACGTACGAAGACGGAGTTCATGCAGACAATGCGCCTGCGGCATATCGCGCGAGCAAGACGGCAGCGGAGAAGGCCGCCTGGAAGTTTATGGAAAGCAGGCCGCTTGGATTTGATCTCGTCAGTCTGTGTCCCGGTATGGTCTTTGGTCCTTTCCTGCCAGAGGCAAAGCCCAAGTCCATTGCCGGCGTCAACACGAGTAACCTGCTGGTCTGGGCCGCGGTGTCTGCTGGCCGAGACAATGCCCTGCCGCCGACAAGAGGCCCTGTCTGGGTTGATGTCCGCGATGTCGCTGATGCCCACGTCAAAGCCCTCCGCGTCGTCGAGGCCGGCGGTGGTCGCTATCTCCTCGCCAGCGGCATCTACTGCAACCAGGAGCTCGCAGACGTGAGCCGGCGATTGTTCCCCAAGTACGGCGACAGAATCCCGATCGGCGAACCCGGACAGCGGGAGTCACACACGCACTTTGGCGTCAGCACGGCCGAGACGGATAAAGTTCTGGGAGTCAAGTGGCGAAACTTGGAGCAGAGCCTGGGGGAACTTTTACCACAGCTATTTGAGGTTGAGCGGGGTCAGGCTGCCTAAGATTTCGAACGCTGATGTCGCGGTACTGCAGTGGGCATTGAGTGTCCGGTAGCAGCCCCTAGGTCGCGTGTACCTGGCAGCGCCTGCTAAGATGGCATGCATCGCGTTGTGCCAGGTACGAAAGAGAGGAGGCCCAGGGGATAAGGAAGTCGGCACGGCGGTACATTGTCTCAGCATGTCTACGGGTACCTGTACCTTTGTCGCGCTTGAAGACACAACTCCGCTTCTAAGCTTACCTCACCTCTGTTGCCTCATTCAAGTCCATTGACTTGGTCTAGAGTGCCAATATTACAGCAGGATGATGGAATTGGAACGCTATTAATGAACTGATATTAATTATGTTGATGCTATATACTCAACGATGAAGGAGTTTTTGGTGGTCGGTTGCATATATAGAGACATGGATGTATCCCCAGGCCGGGAATTAGGAGGTTCAAGACATAAAATAAAATTGATTTCCATGCTACTACTGGGTACCACCTTGTTCTAGTACCTGCTACTATCGCTACTGTATTCTAGCATCTGCTAGGTATAGTACTATTGCTATTTCTTTCTAGTACCTGCTACTATTGCTACTTCTTCCAGCATCTGCCATTGTCGCAATTGAGTTTTCCTTCCAACAATTTCATACCAATCATGTCATTCCTGGCGCGACAAAAAATACTCCAAAGGCCGGTGAGGTTGCAGTAGGAGTCCAGAACCCTGCAATTGCATTGCGACGTCGTGATACGGGTAAATACTCAATTGCCGTACTGTGTCTTTTTACCCCCATACTCGAGTTTCGCACTGTCCTCCTTCTCATCGGACCCTGCATCTGCGGCGTGGTCGTGCCTTCTCAGCTTCCTCTCTCCTTGCCGGCTTTCGACTGTGATCTACGGGCCGCGGTACAGCCGCCATCGCCATCGCAAAGGCAAAGCCACAGACGACATCTTTCAGCACACGGTTTGTCTCACTTTCGCTTTCGCCGTCTCTGCAGATACAGACGCTATAGCTTTGCGCTAGCTCGACTCGCTGCTTCGAGCGGGCTGGGGGGTTCAGCCGTTTAGGCATCCGAGGTTCTCTCCTGGACACTGACGGAACCCACAACGCGTCTGAACATGGCGGATCAATCCCCTCGCGAGATCTCCAAACCTAAGCAGCGCCGCATCTCGCGAGCCTGTGATTATTGCCACAGGAGATCGATCCGCTGCAGACCGGCAGCAGAGGGTTCTGGCTCATCGGGAGGCATCTCGTCCGCGGGCGTATCTTCTGTTTGCCAAAACTGCAAGGATTTCAATCAGTCCTGTACTTATCACAGAAAACCACGCCGTAGNGGGGTTCCTGCTAAAGGCGGCAGTGGGGGACCGTCGGCCAATCGACATGTGGAGGGATTGCCAGATCTAGAGTCGTCGAGATCGCCATCTCAGGGCGACTTGCGGATAATACCCGAGATTCAGCAGCCGGGTCCTAATGCCAATACCTCACCACAGTCGCAGTCAGCCTGGCGGGCTCCCTACATTGTCAGCCAGGCGACTGTCGTTGACCTCGTTGAGCTCTACTTTGAGATCGTCTATCCCATCTTCCCCTTCTTCCATCAGCCCTCCTTCACTCGCAAGATCTCGAGGGCCGAATATAACACTAACCAGTCGCTCTTTGCCACCACCATGGCCGTGTGTGCTCTGGTGGGCGGCCGAGTCCGTGATGGGTCTGTTATGAATCCGCGATGGGACGTCCAGGCCCTCCAGAGGGAGACGTTGCCAGACACCTTTTATGCCGAGGCCAAGAGGCAGTTGCTGGACAATGGCCTTGACAACTCAGACTTTAATATTCTCCGTGGTCACGCTATAATGGCCATTACGGCTATTCAAAACGGAAAAATCCGAGACATGCATCATCACCTTGGCATCTATCACACATTCATGGCCATGGATGGACTCCATGACGAGGTAAATTGGCCATCCGGTATTGGTATTATTGAGAGAGAGGAGAGAAGAAGAATGGTGAGACTATCAGCTTTTGTCCCTGTCCCCTTACCACTTACACCAACTAATCTGTTACTTTTCCGAAATTTTTGGTCTATTTATACCCTGGACATCTTCACATCCGTGGTTTGGGGTGGCGTTATCCGTTCTCGAGAACAGCAGGCCAATGTAGCTTACCCAGCAGAGGTGGATGATCAGTACATCAGTGACGGAGGCATTGCAAGACCAGGCCTCTCGCCCAGTGGTCTNAAGCCCCCCATTGCTCGCCTCGTCCTCACTGCACAGTCCGATTGCTGGTTGTCCGGCTGGAATTTCATCACAGACCTATACAGAGTGTTGGAGCATGCTCTGGCACGATTTCGCGATCGCAGGAGATCCTTCATGTCCGAGATTATCGACGACCAGTCAACAGTGACTGGGCAATCCGTTCGTGACAAGGTACTCCGCATGTACTTGAACCTTCCCGAATGCTTCAAGAACACGCCAGCCATGGCATTTAACCAGAAGCAAGATCTGTTTGGCTTCCAGGCAGCCAATATCACCGCCAGCCTCCAACTTCTTCGCATTACACTATTCGCGGCCGGAGGCGCAAGCATCGCGGAGCGCTGTGAGATTGCCTCTGACGTGGTGGATGCTTTCAGCTCCATTCCGGTGCAATATTGCTTGACAATAAGCAAACCGCTGCTGCATCATTTGGGTGGAATTGGCGCCATCCTGGGTTCCGTTTTTGAAGAGCCTCTCAGCGAAGCAGAGTACAATCGCGTGAGATCTGTCATGTTGTCGATGGCAAGGCTTCTTGAAAACCTCGAGACGATACACCGCAGCTCGAGCGCCAGCGAGAAGTTGCGATCTCAAGTATCTCGCATTGACGAGTACATGGCAGCCCAGCGCCAACAGTCAAGGCCGCCTCTTGAGGATACGCCGGTGAACACTACGGTGCAGCAAGTAGTGCCGGTCGACAGCTCCAGAGGTGGTGGCCAAAATTATGAGCAGGTTGGCACGGAGATGACTGGTGATTGGTCCTTCTTGGTGCCTCCAGACTTGTTAGGTGATCTAACATGGAATTTCGATTTTGGTGGAGTGTTTACATGAGGAAAAGGAAAGGAAAGCTTCTTTATGGTTCATAAGCATGAGGCGTACTATTCCGGCTATGATACTGCGTTCCAAAACAAAGGGCTAATTCTGTCAACAAATTTACATAACAGCGTCGGCATTGGCCTCGACCCTCTTTTCATCAGGGCTCCCGGGTTCCGTGCCGCGTTCCGAGTCCTTACCGTCAACCTCATCCAACAACTGCCTGGCCGCAATGGCAATGTTACCTCCCGCTTCGCCCACGCGACGATGATATTCCTTCACGTTCTCACTTGCCAGCATACTGTCGGCTGTGAAGAGAAGCGAAATCTCCTCTAGAGTTCGGTTGGCAAGTTCGGGGTAGAAAAACCAAACTATGGGAGCAACAACAACGTTCATTGCGCCGAAAAAGAGATAGGTGCCATAACCGACTCTGCTGAGGAAGATGGGCATGATGAGAGTGGTGGAGCCACATCCCGTGGCCCAGCCGAAAATGGTGAAGCTGTACCCCTTGGCACGGACCTCTTGGGGCCAGATCTCGGTGCCATAGATCCAGCAGGGAATGATGTTGAACATGGTGAAGAACCTGTATAGTAATAATTAATATCTCTTACGTTGTACATTTGATATCAAGGAGGATTGGAGGAAAACTGGAAAATAGGAAAAAGGAGGATATCTCAGATATATACTTACCAGACATAAATGAAGACGAAACTTGCTGCGGCAGTTCCTAGGCGCTGCGATAGTTCCGGATCCGAGATGGCGTGATCTTGCGAGGTCTTGATGAGGGCGCCAACTAGGAACAGACAAATTCCCTGGATAATGAATGAGGTGATCAGTGACTTTACGCGCCCCATTCGGTCAATGACAAAGGCCGCAGCTGCGGTGCCCGGAACGCCAAAGGTGTTGGCCAGGCCGGCAAGCCAAAGGGCCTTGTAGGGATCAAACCCAGCCAGCTCAAACAAGACGCCGGCCCAACCAACAATGGCGAGGATGCCGGTCCATTGCTGGATCCACTGTAGGGCAAATCCGAGGACGGCCCGACGGCCAAGATGCAGCTTTCCAGAGAAGCGGCCACCTAGGACGATGTTGGCGAGGTCATTGCGCTTGTGGTGGGTTGCCTCGACAATGGCATCTAGCTGTTCGACCTCGGAGGCAATGACGGGATCTTCGGGGCTCAGATCTCCTCGAAGCTTGCAGAGGATATCAATGGCTTCCTGACGCTGGCCGTTGGCAATGAGCCATCTGCGGGTAGGCGTTAGCAGCGTACTTATACAGATAGTAGACGGCAAACTGCGGGGACGGGACGGGAGGAAGAGAGAGTGGAGGAGAGAAGTGGAGGAGGGGGGCGTATATTGAAGATAATGGTGGAGAGGGATGAACTGACCGAGGAGACTCAGGTAGCAGCGGCACTGCCACGTCAACGACCAGGAGCGGGATAATCATCCATGCCAGAGGGAATCGCCAGCGGAATTCCAGGTTGGAGTTGCGGATGCCGAAATTGATCCAGTAAGCAATGACGATGCCCAGGTAGTTGGCGACGAAGACCAGGGAGAAGCTGGAGCCTCGGTCGTGGGACTGGGATAGCTCGCTGACCCATGGCAGGATGATGGCATTCATGAAGCCAATGCCAATGCCGGCAATGACACGCGCACAGATGAACATGCTGGCATTCTGGCTGCCGGCCATCAATGCCGCACCGAGGATTCCGAAGGCGGTGCCCACGAGGACGCCGCCTTTGCGTCCTATCTTGTCACCAACCCATCCTATGTTGTTTCGTGAAATTAGCACACGTCCGTTCCACGTCCGCAATCCCTTCCGCTTGCCCTATCTCTCCTCGACTCTTTTTGACAAAAGTTCTCTCTCTCCTGAGGGTTGTAATCGTACCACCGATGAAGCATCCCCACATCCCCCCGAAATAATAAGCTGCGGCAAGCCCGCCTTGTTTAGTGGTGTTGGTTACGACCCCATCGTGGCCGATATCTGCCATCTTGATGAAGCCTGGCGTGGCGCTAACGGTCCCAAGGACACCCTGATTATAGCCTTTGGAGCGAGATCTCGTTAGCACTGGATACCACGAAAGGCCTAGAACTAGACTCGGATGGGGAAGTTCGGCTCGGCGCGCGCCCAAGCAAGCAAGAAAAAAAAAACCTCCTTACCTTCGAAAATCAGGGCCGTTGCCGCGACCAGATTGATGAGGAACAGCAGCACCTTGCCCGGGACATGGCGCCAAATCTGTAGACCCGCCATCGAAGCGGCAGAGCTTCGTGCTAGTCGTTGTTGTAGTGTCTTAATTAATTAACAACCGGCCGGAGGCAAATGTGGTTGACGATCTGGACTCAAGCTTGGACACTAAATCAAGGGGTATAAAAAGGAATAAAAAAATCGGGCACGGGAGGGAATTTGGGGGCGCTTAAAGAGGGAATTCGAAAAAGGCGGTCTCTCTGACCCCATGGGCCAAGAGGACGAACGTCTGATACGGGCCTGTCACCTGTCACTCCAGCTGCTCCCCCAAGGTTCTGGTGATGGAAATCGAAGCGAGTGCTACGTCGTTTGTGATGAGCCAACAGCTCAACCAACAACACTCCCACTCGCTCCGTTTCCCACTGTGCTCTCAGCCGTGTGGTCCGTCAGAACCAAAAAAGATGGCCGTCTGCCACTTCTAGCCTTGGCGAAGAGCGTGTCCTAGACGTGCGTTAGTTCCGTAACGGAGCCCAAGATGGGACCCCTCCCCAGATACGATACGCGTTGTCCCGGAATAAACTCTTTGTTCTTCCCAGGGTGAGGCTCCAGGCGGGGGACGCGCCGACGGGAACGTGAATCGAGTCTATGCTATGCCGGCTAAAGCGGTGCCTAAACGTTTAAAAAGATTTATGCATGGGGGTGGCGATTTCTGGCCGGCCGGTTTTGGGAAGCGGCCGTTTAGCCGTGCGAAGCGTTTTGACGGAACGCCGTTGCAGTGGAAGGGGGTGTATCTTTGGTCTCATCGGGCACATCTCGCGCACACAGTTGGTCTGTGGCCTTTAAAAAATTATGTCGTTTAGCAGCCTGTGATTATATTGGGGGTGTCTCCTGGATTCGTTGCTCCTAAAGGCTGGGTTGAATGACTCGGTTCTAAGTCGTTTATAGTGCAATAAAGACCAGCCGACTCTCTTTTGATCCGGGCCAAAGGTTTTGGTTGGGCACTTCTTTCTCTTTGGGCAGAATTCGCTCTTCATCTACTTCATCTTACACAGATTCCAACGCAGCTCTTTTTCGTTATACTTGGAGATATCAGACAGATCAACATGGGTTCCGCCAATGGTGTCATCTATGGCGGGGAATCGCCGCTCGACATGACGGTTCTTGGGCTGAATTCGGGCACGTCAATGGATGGAATTGACTGCGCTCTGTGCCGATTCAGGCAGGCGTCTCCTGATGAGCCTATGCACTTTGAGCTGCTCAAGTATGATGAGATCCCCCTTGAGCCAAAGATCAAGAAGAGAGTCATGAACATGATTCTTCACAACACGACAACGCCACAGGAGCTATCGGAGGTCAATGTCATTCTCGGAGAAACGTTTGCGGATGCGGTCAAGGCTTTTGGAGAAAAACACGGTGTCCCATTGTCGTCTATCGATGTGGTCGGATCGCACGGGCAGACCATCTGGCTGGAGAGCATGCCCCAGGACGGACACAAGCAGTCTGCCCTCACCATGGCCGAAGGAACGTTTATTGCGTCGCTTACCGGCATCACAACCGTGACGGATTTCCGGGTGTCAGACCAAGCGGCTGGTCGACAGGGCGCNCCCCTGATTGCCTTTTTCGACTCCTTGGTTCTCCACCATCCGACAAAGCTCAGGGCGTGCCAGAACATTGGCGGCATTGCCAATGTGTGCTTTATCCCTCCGGACTCCAACGGCCAACTAAATGATGAATTCTTTGACTTTGACACCGGCCCAGGCAATGTCTTCATCGACGCTGCAGTGCGTTACTTTACCAATGGAGAGCGGGAGTATGACAAGGATGGAGAGATGGGCAAGCTCGGCAAGGTAAACCAGGAGATGGTGGACGAATTTCTTACGACACACTTTTACTTTGCTCTCGAGCCACCAAAGACGACAGGCCGAGAAGTCTTCCGCGACACTATTGCGCACGAGCTTATTGAGCGTGGTATCGCGGCGGGCATGTCAGCTAATGATATCGTGGCTACGATCACCAGAATCACCGCACAGGCCATTGTTGAACACTACAAACGACATATGCCAACGCAATACGGGCCGTTGGCCGAAGTGTACATGTGCGGCGGTGGAGCTAAGAATCCTAACATTCTCGACCATTTGAAAGAGTCGTTCCCAGAGACCAAGTTCGTCATGCTGGACGAGGCGGGCATTCCGGCGGACGCAAAGGAGGCCATCACTTTTGCGTGGCAGGGGATGGAGGCTGTGGTTGGTCGAAGCATCCCGGTTCCGTCTCGAGTCGAAACGAGGCGAGGTTATGTGCTAGGAAAGGTCAGCCCCGGAGCGAACTACAGGAAAGTGATGAGGAAGGGCATCGACTTTGGAGCGGGGCTTGAGCATCTGGATCCCGTAAGGGAGCTGGTCAATTACGTCGACGGCAGCGTATACAACAACAAGAACTGAAAGTGAGTGGACAACTGGCACCTGTATGGGTCTAGGGGGTGGGCAGTGGAACAAGTGCGATGTTACCTCTGCGGTATCTCCTGATTCCTGCAATCTCCTTGATTATTGGACATGCATAAAGCATCGAGACGGAAGAAAGGAAGTGGAAAAAAAATAGAAAAGGGTGAGGAAAATACATACTACAGGCGGTTAGTTCTGACATTTTGGCGACTTGGAGAAGATTGGGTAGGAGGCAAGATGGGCTCGGGGCGGGCGAAGCAATAAGGAGATGGCGTTTATGCGCTTTATGCGCGAGTGGTATGTGTGTATCTATTCCGGGGCACTGGGCAAAGGGCATTGGATACGAGTACTCCGTATACATGCGAGGTGTTTGGCAGCATGGTGAATCCGGCGCAAGTTGAGGGAGCAATATAGTAAAGGACGTTGATTTGTCCATTCAGTCTATTCTGTTCCACCACCTATCATGACGTTCCATCACAGCTACTCCTGATGTTACCAACGAGCCGTATTTTACGGGCCTTTGTAAATGAGTTCTGTAGGTAAACCTCCCCGTGTAAGTAGAGGGCGGCGTCTGTCTAGAGCTGGTTGGTCACTCACACACACCTCTCTCCCACCGGACTGGGACGCTGCAGGCGTGAGAACGGGGCACCCGACAATGGGACCAAGTCGAGAAGGGCCCAGACCATGATATCACTGGTGGCCGTGCTGCATTTGGTGTGTAATGCTGATGCCGTTTTGCCGCATGTGTTACCTTGATGTTGCAGTTGTGGCTGTCCGGTTGGTAGAAGAATATAGCATCATCATAGAGACTGTTGTTGGTAATTTCATTAGCCATTTTGCCGTTGAAGAGGCTCTCTTCAGTCTTGGTGATGATCAATGATTATTCGATCTTCTCTACTCCCTTCCTTGATGGGTGAAGCTATCGCAAATAAGGATGTATTTTCTTCCTATATACTAAACACGACTCGTGTAGTATGCAGAATAAGCTTCGTCGATTTCCAAGATGGAATTCCAAATGCCGCCGCCACATAATGTAACCTTCAGTGAGTAAAAGGGGGTGGATGACATTATGCTGAATAGAAAACGCCATACAATGGACAATGATCTACAGGTCACCTTCCCTTTCCCCCACCGCTTCTGGTCCATGCCCATTTGATTAAAGATTATGCTGCGTTGCCCCGAAAGTGTTTATAGACTATGCACAGAAATACCGTCTGTTCTCCCTAGACACTCATTTGGTGGCTGCAAAGAAGTGGCAGAGGGCATGAAACTGCTCAGGTTATCTTCTATGAATAAATTTATTTATCTCAATGAGTATTTAGCTCCTCAGGAGACTTATATGCTGAATTAAGTTATGCCTCAGTGTGACCGCCCCCTCATCTTAATGGCATGAATGTAGGTCCTACTACCTACCATGTGGAGCTGTAACTTGATAGGTTTTGCACAGACTTTTCAAGTGTCCAATGAAAGAACAGAAGATCTTTATCTGTGTGACTAAACCGAGACAACAAGACACGTATGTGCCTGCCTCGCTTGTCCGAGAAAGGACAAGAGATTCATAATCTTCAGCTTCATCGCTTATACTCCTACAGGGGAAGCCGCCACTCAGCTAAGGGGGTGTTGCAACCTCATGCAGCCGTCTATAGTTGCAACTAATTATAGTATTTGCGAATTTAGTGTACGAGGTGTTTTCATGCTCATTCCTTTTTACCATTTATCCAAAGAAGGGCCGTTGACATATATTCCGGGATTCCGGATATTTGAGGAGCAAACTACTAGTAGGCAGTAGCTGCAAGATGATAAACCACGCACAGCCTAGAGAATGTGGCACTCTGCATGTGGTCTGGCCTCAACCTATTGTAAAAGACTGTATGCGGGGTTGCTTTGGAGAAAAGTTCCTATTATAACTACCATGGGCAGGGGGCTTTTGTTGGGAGGTCATATGAACATTTGAAGTAAGACCTAATTTGACTGCTGGTGTTACTATTTGGCGATGATCTGACATGTGATGTCTCTCAAAATAGATGCACACCGAACGAAATCGATAAAGTTTCTTTCCCACTAGGTTGGGGTTAAGGAGGCGGAGTAAAGTGCCATTAGCCTATTGGAACACGGATAAATACTCTCCTTGATTGCGGCTTTCTACGGTTCTTCGCTGGCCTTATTGTACAGAGTATTAGATTATTAGATGACCTGAGAGGGAGGCCGTTGGCGTCTTTGACCCTTTCCATCCGCATCTTCTTATCGGCTCCCGTTATTGACAGGTTACCGAGTAAGACCATATAAGCTCTCTTGAGTGTTGCTCTGATGTTATACGCAAACGGGCATTGAGCATTACTTTATATTTGCGCTTGGAGACTAAGATTTCTCCTCCCCCTATTCATTTCGCCATCTTGGCTCCGCTCATCCTCTTCCATATGTAACTACACGTTAGTTATTAAGATGTATTTAGTGCCTTACCCTAAGTGAAATGAAGGTTACAATAATTTACTGAATCCTCTGGCTTCTCTTGATAGAAAGCCTAGGCGATTATGTCGTAGACACATAAATACGACAATCGAGGAGGAGTCAAGTCCAAATACACACTACTGATTCTGTTTTCTTATTGGACTCTGCCCAACCATCATTGGTATCGTCTTCTCGCTTGTAATTGATTATGCTGGAACATTGCAAACATGATATGTTCTACCAAGACTCCATCTGCGCGCGCCAATCACAGATACCTATGTAAGGGGATCTCTTGTTTGGCGGCACGCGTCCTGAATAAGAAGTAACTTGATGGTTGGATAATGGCCAATATTTTCCCACACTCATCGCGTAAGCACAAGTGCTAAAGATGATGTGCTTGATTTTTGATACATGACGTATTTTTCTCCTAAGAGAGCTATGAGGCGGCCGATTGATGCGGTAGCTCGCTGAAATGGAAAATGAAGGTCTTCCTACATTTCTAATCTTCTACCACTTCCTCTCTCGTTCTTTATTGTGGAGAAGTTCCCAAAAGTTGTACAATACAATTGTTGTAAACAAAGGACTTCTGCTTGATGCTCTGTCCACTCACTTTCTTTTCTTTTACTTATAAACTTCTCCTCTCGCTAGACTTTTGGTGTCTGGCTGCGCCAATGCATGCTGACAACCATTATCATGGCTTGATAGACCCCTAGGCGTGTATCTACTGCGAGTTTCCCCATTTGGCAGCCTGCTGTTTACCGATTGACGGATTTCATCTTGGCTGCTGTCTCACCATGGTCAGCCACTATGACCATCTTTGGATAGTTGTTTTTAGCTCTGCAGTTTTAATTATGAGTGGGCATATTGTGGAATTTTGTAAATGTGCGGCTTTGTCTACACATGTAAAGACACCGGTGGCAAGGGTTTGCCGATATTGGTTGTCACCTTCGCTTG
This sequence comes from Trichoderma sp. BMH-0061, assembly GCA_030015385.1. Taxonomy (NCBI): domain Eukaryota; kingdom Fungi; phylum Ascomycota; class Sordariomycetes; order Hypocreales; family Hypocreaceae; genus Trichoderma; species Trichoderma sp. BMH-0061. The sequence goes on from JARWZN010000002.1 coordinate 1,397,404, forward strand.
TTGTGGCGGTTCCGGGATATTGTTACTAGCACATATCCTTTCGAATCCCGGTACCTATTATAGCATGCGAAATTTGACCCCAATCATTTATCAACTCGATTCCCTTGTGAACAGCAAGAGAATCGGCGGACTGTACTGTAGCAGTAGGGTAGATATGAGTTGTGTGGGGGTTTGCGATCTCGATGAGTGTGGTGGGGTCTGAAATGCCGTGACTGGTTGTGCTGCTCAGCGGATTCGCTCCGTGCATACATACGACCTATCAGTATGTCACTGGTGGTGGTAGAGTTGAAGGATGCAAGATAAGAACATTGAATGGCTGCGGGCTTTGCGCCAGGCTCCTGACGCAACTGCATGTTGTGTATGGCAAATCAGAGATGTATCAATGTATATGTGTATATCATCGACAAATCATAACAAAGGGATATATGTATCAGGCGCAAAAAGGTTCGTAGCCTTCGGTTAAGTTCTGTGTATTTGCAATAGTCTGCGCCATAGTTGAGAATCAATATTGTGTGAGGCGTTCAAAGCTGGTCGAAAATGCCTAATGTGTCGACCCTTATTGCTATTCGTTTAAGAAAACGGGGTTCAACGAAAGAAAAGTTCTTTCGAGGAATTGTTGTCAATAAAGGATGAAATGAGAACAGCGGGTGGCACCAAATAAATGATGCAAGCCGAGATGCTTACCCACCTGATGGGGTTGCTGGAATTAGAAAGCCACATGTGGTGCATTTGAGAATGTTCAACACCAACGTCGTCATGCAATGATTAATTCACGGCAACACATAGTTGCAGCTAACATGTGTACATGATAATAATAAGGTTGTGAGGTTGTCTCAAGGTTGAATACATGCAGTTTCAGCATGAAAGATCCTGAATTAAACATCTGACCGCGCCTTTCAGCTCCACCCTGTCAGCGGCCCTTGGTATGGAATATTCCGCTCCTCCAAGGCATTTCCCGTCCTCTAGCGGAGCTGGCCCACAACACTAGATTGGCACCAAGCGCAAAGCTGTTGGAATGATTGGACGTCAAGTGCCGCCTCACTCTTCTGTCCGTAGCAGAGCGGAACAGGATCTCTTGCTCCGCTCTGGTTATTATAAATCACAAAGACGAACACGTGCGGCGGAGCATTTCCAAGTACTAAAATGCTGATGAACGGTTTCAGGCCTTGAAATGGTGATGCTCTATTCGGAAGTCGCTGCGAGGTGGGGAAGGATGAATAAGACTGAGAGCGACAGCCCGGCCTTAAAGAGCTAAAGGCCGATAGAAGGATCGATGATGGCTGGACTTGGATTGTATTCTCCGGACTGGCACCAATTACTATTTATTTAGCTTTCAAGTAGACTCAATTCAAACTTGTGTCTACTGTTCAATGCCATTAATCTGACACTATCAACGCAAGGTCCAAAACAACATTGAACACACTATTATCTGGCCTTTCAAACTGTCTTGATACCCCACGATAGCATCTTCTAATGGCTGCCATCGCAAAAACCGTCGTCGCCACTGGCGCATCTTCAGGCCTTGTAAGTGGAGCGATCCGTCAATGCATGATGTGCATTAAACTTNNNCTCGCTCGCNNNCTGACTCAACTCCAGGGCTTTGAAGCCATCAAGCAGCTGCTCCTCCAGCAAACTCAGCCATACAAAGTCATCCTGGGAGCCCGAAACACGAAGAGCACCATTGCTGCCTTTGATGCTTTGGCCTATGACCGCTCTGGCCATGCCGTAACCGTCCTGCCTCTGGAGCTCTCAGATGTGAGGACAGTCAAGTCTTTTTCGCAGCAGGCGTTGGAAAAGATTGGAGGTGATAAGATCGATTACTTGCTGCTGAATGCAGCCATCACCAATGGCGCGGAGAAGCCTGGCCCCAAAGGCTGGCGATGGTGCGAGTCGGTTGTGGTGAACCATTTCTGTGAGTTCTTTTCAGCCGTCAGCTGTTTGAGTAGTGGC
>JARWZN010000002.1:1399359-1516880 GCA_030015385.1 Trichoderma sp. BMH-0061
ATGCATAGCCAACACTACCTTACCCATCTACTGAGAGAGAAGCTTGTCGAGTCAAAGTCTCGCATTGTCTTTGTCTCTTCTGGAGCAATCCGCCGCATAACTGACCCCAGTGAGNNNATCACCCCGCCCTTAGAGCTCATATGTCTCATCATCCCCCATATTCACCTATACCGTTTCCCACAGGTCCTTGATGATATGTTGAAGAGCGCCTCGGGTGCGGATGGCATGAATGTTTACTGTGCCACCAAATTCGTCCAACTTCTCAATGCTCACTGGTGGCGCCGTCAACTGGCCGGTCAGTGTGACGTTGTCGCTGTTTCACCCGGCTTGATTCCAGGCACTGGCCTTAGCCGAGGCAATGGACTGAATCTCTCAATGGATATGCCGGATGCGAAGCCCGTTGAAACAGGTTCGCTCGCCTTTTGTCGTACAGCCGATACTGAGAGCGAAAGCNNNTATGATGTGATAGGCGCACAAAGCATCCTGGCTGCATTCACTCGATCTGACTTCCCTAGTGATCCGGATCAGATCTTCTTGACAAGCTGGGGAGATTGGTGGGGGAAGGATATCATTGAACAGTCCCTTGACAAGAGCCTGCAGGATAAGTGGAGTTGGAGCAAAGAAGCGATTGAGAAGGAAGTTGGTATCACTGCATGAAATATGGCGGAAGAAGTGCTGGCGTTGCACAAATTCAAGCTGTAGCTAAGGCATTTCTAAAAGGGAATACAAAGTCACACGGTGCCAGAAGCAGGAGAAAGGGAGGGACGGCTCTCACCGACTGATCCTACATTCACTGTCATTGTTTCACAAGCCTCTGTGATTCACTTCAAATGGACTACATATGAAGCCATATTTCCCACTCCCAGGAAAGATTCCAATCCACTTCGACCTGAACCTGCCATACAAGCTTTTATAGAGTTGTATGCGAAGGTATGATGGCGACTGGCTCTTTACCCCTTGCCTATTGAAATGCTAATGCTTTAGCAGACACTATGTGCAAGTTTCGGATCACCGTCACTCTTTGCGCCTGCCAAGATCCAGCTTGCAGAAGAAAAACGGACGCCTTCGGTCAACTTGATAGTGAAGTAATGCAGAAGCACGGTGGCCATATCCTCTGGATAAGCACATATCTCAGAGAAGGTCCCCTGTGCTTAGACTACTTCACCAACGAAGACCCTAACCGGCTGGTGGTACGACACGGCATGGATAGAAACAATGGAAACAGTAAGCAGGATTGCAAGAATCGCGTCTTCGTTATCGACCCAAACATCAAAAGATGCTTCATAATGTGCGATCCGTGCAAAGATCTCTGTGATCTTCCCCCACCATCGCCAGGTTCTCCCAAGAGCCAGGAATTCCGTCCAATTAATGAGGTCAAATAAGAAAAGGCGTCTCAAGACCATCAAAGTTGGCAATATGGCGGAGGGAGGGCACTATGCATGGCAGGAGGGAATATATACGAGATGATATCGCGCAAAAAGGTAGATTTCACAATGGGTGGAACAGCTTAAGTGAAGAAACACATATGAATCTAGTCTAATGCTGCCGTTAGGCATTTGTAAACTATGTCTATCAATTGGTAAAAAGAATGAAGTGAAGAAATTTGGCTTCGAAAAGAAGCTTATCTAGACGTAATTGTAATACGTAGAAGAGAACGACTATAAACAAAAGAAAATCTAATAAAGAGAAGATAAAGAAAAGAAAGACCACCAAATAAATATGCCCCTATGCTTTAGCCTCCTAGCGTATGCATACGCCGAATCGTGCCCTCACGCTGAACATTGTCAAAGGCATCTTCTGATGAACGAATAAAGCCAATCTTCCTGAGATATCTCACATTGCTCTCAACGGCCGACATAGACTGTTCACACTCAGGAGTGCCGGCATTTGACAATTGTACAATAGTTGGCGGTAGGCCAAGCTGGCCAAGGAATTGTTGTACAGGCCACAATGGATGCTTGTTGCCAACTCTGTTCATCGATGCTAATGCGAGTTCGATCCATTCCTGCCATGATACCGGTTTGCATGGGACTTCTAGTCCAGAATTGATGCGATCCCAGAAGACAGACATGGGCATGCCACTTGCAAGCATCCAGAATGGCTTGATTTCATGGGCAAAGAGCTGGTTCAGAACGTTTGACGCAACTATGCCCACATCTTGCATAACCATCCAGTGTTCTGATGGTTCCTCTGGGTAAGCGTGGATTGATGCTGCAGTGGAGACCACACGCCAGACAAAGTCATCGACGTTGGCGACTCCGTGCTCTGCCGTACCAATAATACGCCCGGGCTTGACAGTTGACACCCGATTCTGGTTGGTAGGAAGGCTCTTGGCGATGTTCGAAATAACAGATTCACAGACGAACTTGGTTTGAGAGTAGCCATTCACGTTCTTGAGAAGCGCTGAAGACACAGCCTGATTTTCGGCTGGATCCATGAAGGCACCACCGGATACAAACACAAATTTGGGCTGCTGTGGTGATGTTGCTGTTGCTTTCAACAGGTCAACAGTCGAAGTGACATTGGCGGCACAAAGAGTATCGTAGTTGGCATTCCAGTTGACAGATGCTCCGTTGTGAACAATTGCGTCAATGTTGGTGTCTGATTTCGATAGACCAGAAAGACGTCTCCATTGAGCGTCTGCGAGGCCGAGATGTGGCTTGGCAAGGTCGCCCAACCAGATTTCCAACTTGTCTGCATCCTCCTCATTCCACCAGCCCGCGATCGTGGCTGTCTCCCGGACGCGACCCATCCCTTGTTCAAGTGATTTAGAACGGACATGAACAGCGATGGATTTTATCGCAGGGTTTCGCACCAACTGCCTCAAAATCTCAGTACCGAGGAAACCAGTCGCTCCAGTTAGGAAGACTGTTGCTTGATCAGGTAGTGTCTTAATGGGGTTTCCTTGTAGACTTTGTGGTTGTAACATCCAAGGTAAGTGGGAAATCGAATTGATCTTGGCCATTAAATCGATATCTGCGTCTGAGTGATCTACCTCTGTCGCCCCATTCTCTGCACTGAGAGAAATATACTTGGCCATGTTGCTGATCGTAGTGTGTTTGCTGTTCATGAGCGTATTGCCAAGGGACACACCGAATTTATCAAGTATACGTCTCGAGATGTTGACGATGCGAATAGAGTCGCCACCCAGCTGGTAGAAATTGTCGTCCACGCTAATCGTCTCTCTTGGTATTTCGAGAATATCTGCCCACTGAGCTCGGATCCAGTGCTCAAGTTCGGATGTAGCATCACGGAATGCCAAACGCTGACCAGCCAAATGAACTGCTAAATCTTCGGTGGAAAGACTTGTCGCTGCCTGCAAAAGCGCTTTTCGGTCAAGCTTGCCTGACGTATTGAGCGGCATGGACTCGACAGCAATGAAATACTTGGGAACCATGTAGCTTGGCAAAACCGTAGTAAGATTTGCGACCAACTGAGAGAAACGCTCTTGCAGCTCGTCGTTATGGGACACTAACTGAACCTGTGCAACCTCGCTTGAGCCCTTATCGCCAGAGAAGTTCACGAATGCAACTAGGGACTCATGCGTATCGTGACGAATAATGTCAACCGCCGCGTGCTTGAGGTCAGGTAAGTGAAGCTTAATCTGGTACTCAATCTCACCCAGTTCAATACGTTGGCCGCGAATCTTGACTTGAGTATCCTTTCGGCCAAGATAGTTGAAACTTCCGTCAGGGTTGTATCGGACTAGATCACCAGTCTTGTAAAGCCGGCGCTTCCCGATATCAACATTGGTGGGAAGCCATTCAACATGGTTGATGAATGCATTGTTCGTCTTCTCCTCATCATTGATATAGCCACGGGATAAAGAGTCTCCTTGTACTAGGAGTTCACCAACGCACCCGATCGAGGTAAGCTCATGATGATTTTCTGGATTGACAACCCAACAATGATGAGCAAATCCGCGACCAATGGAGGTAGCTAGTGTTGTCGCATCGGTGTAACGTTGGAGAGTAGACGTGATGCACGTTTCAGTAGGCCCATATGCGTTCCAGAGGCTGACATGTTGGCGCCACAAGTCGATAGTCTCTTTCGATGGAGCTTCGCCGCCAAGGAATAGGGTTTTCAATGAGGGAACCGATTCTGGGCTGAGCGTCTTCACAAACGTCGGTGTAAGAATAGCGGTATTGACTTTAGCTTCTTCCATGAAGGTTGATGTATGCTGCATACGCTCCGTTTCGGTAGGGACGCACACGGTACCTCCAGATATCAAAATGGCAAAGATTTCGAATATAGAAGCATCAAAGCCATAGCTGGAGAATTGAAGTATTCTGGTGTTGCCGCTAAAGTGGACGACTTCGCAGAGCTTTACTAGGAAGCTGGATATGGCTTTGTGTTCAATGATCACACCCTTGGGTTTTCCTGTTGATCCGGAAGTAAACAAAATATACATTGCACTTCCGGGCCGAGGTTTGATGGGCTTGAATTTCCGAGCCCTAGAAGATCTCTTCGTCTTCGAAAAGAACGCCGATGAGAGCTCAATGTTGTTCTTGGTCATACCTTTACATTCTTCGGCTGTGGTAGGAGAAACGATCATATACTGAGCGCTTGTCTCATCGATCAGAGCTTGACGACGGCTGAGTGGATGGGACGGATCCAAAGGTAGGAAGACGCCGCCTGCCTTGATGATACCCAGCATAGCAATGATTGACCATACTGACTTTTCGTAACAGAAAGGTACAATAGTCTCGAACTTAACACCAAGCCGAATGAGATGTGAAGCAAGTTGATTCGACAAACGGTCAACCTTTTTATACGTCATGCTTCCAGAAGAGGAGTAGATAGCTTCTTGCTGGGGATTCTTAGCCGCCTGAATAGAGATCAGTTCGTGCACACACGATTCGATTGGCTCGATGCTGTAGCTGTTGCGCTCAATAGCTTGTTCTACATCCCAAGGGCCAGCGGCGGATAGTTCTGCTAATGTCTTATCACCAGCATTCTGGAGTTGTTCAAGGATGTAAGAGAATTGTTCGGCGAGCGCATTCACTTGAGATTCGCTGACAACATCCGGTTGATAGATCAGGCCTAACTCAACATCATCTTCAAGCAATTGGCACTGCATGACAAGAGGATAACTGAAATAGTCACCGAGGAGTTCTCCTTCAGCAATGCCTTCAGCGACAGTCGGAAGGAAAATGGCTGGCTCGGCTGCATCACCCGTCTGGACGAATTGTTGAGCGGGCTGAACGATGAGGAGATTTGTGAAGTTGCATGCTTCCTTGGCGTCGTTGCTAATCCTAGAGATATTTGCCAACCCGTATTGCTCATGAGGTATCATGTCAAATGCTTGATTCTGGATGGTGTCGAGGAGAGCTGAAATTGTTTGCTGTTTGTCAAGCTGGACTCGTACAGGAACCGTGGCAATGACCAGTCCAGGCATCTCATCCACGCCCTGTACTGGGGCTTGTCGTCCAGAGACGGTTGTGCCAAAGCAAACATCATCAACATGATCGTATCGCGCCAGCAACAATGCCCATGTTGCTCGCAATATAGTAGCACGGGTGATGGAGGATTTCGATGGACGTGGGAAGTGTACTTGTTTATTCAACAAACCTGCAATTTTTTGTGAAGAAGAGGAAGGCTTCGGTTGAGTAAGTCCCACAGGGAACATTGTGCGTTTGACACCACGTAGTTGTGTAGACCAATAGTCGCGGCAGTTGTCTTGGTCGAGATCCGTAATATACCTGACGAAATTGGCATACGGTTGAATCGAGGGTGGCTGAACTTGAGAATACATAGCATGCAATGTTCTCAGCACGATTGATAAAGTCCACCCATCGAAGACAGTGTGATGGATATTTACGGCGAAGTAGTGTTCGCTATCCTGAGCAATCACGGCGTATCGACAGAGCGGCGAGCCATAAGTCATATTGCGATTTTCTTGTGATAGGAGGAACGAACGAAGATCGGTATAAGTGGATGACCAGTCAATTGGCTCTCGGATGATTGCTTGAACTGCAGTGTTTCCAGAGAGCACGATCCGGGTACGAAGGTTGGTGCAGTAATTCACTGTTTGCTCCCAGGCTAATTTGAAGCGCTCAATGTCGACATGAGATCCGAGACGGTAGACATGTTTTGCGATGTAAGACCCTGGTTGGTTGATAGTCAAAGCCATTAAACCTGTTTGAAGATCTGTACAGGGGTATATGTCCTCGATTTCAGCAGAATCTGAAAGCTGGCACTGAGTTTTGATTGCCCTCAGAGCAATCTGCTTATCAGATCTTGAGATGAGACCAAATTGAGCAACATCGTCTGCTGAAGACGTCGGAGAGAGCTCTGTATTGATGGCCTCTGCCATGGATGAAAGTCGCGGATTATTGAAAATCATCGATACCGTGAGGCTAATATTCTGTCGCTGCGCTATTGAGACTAATTCAATTGCCGTGATCGAATCACCACCAAGGTGAAGGAAGCTATCGTGCTTTCCAATGACTGCAAGGTCTTCAATTTTAAGAACTTGAGCCCAAAGAGCCTGCAGTTGCAGCTCCATTGGAGTTGTCGGTGCTTCATGATCACCAGCATCAGGAGTGAAGCGCAGGCGATCCTGGACAGAGACGCTACGGCCGAGTTCCACCAAAGCGCGTCGATTAACTTTTCCGGATGTCGTCTGTTCTGGCTTACCCTCAAATATTAAGTACGACGAAGGAATCATGTATGATGGGAGAGATTCTGCCAACGATGAATCCAGATGGCAAATGAATCTCTGTGTTTTTTCCGGTAGAGACTGCATAAGATCCAGACTTTGTGACTGAGTAGTGTCTTCTTCGGTATACCAAAGGAAGGCCAAAAGAATGTCATGCGCATTCTCATCATCCGCTTTGAGAATGTCGACCATAGCAGCCATGTTATCGGGGAGGAAGTGATGGATTTGGGACTCAATCTCACCAAGTTCCACTCGTTGGCCGTGAAGCTTGATTTGAGTATCTTTGCGTCCCATGTAGTCAAATGTGCCGTCAGCGTTCCGGCGAACCAAATCGCCTGTGCGATACACTCTCTTCTTTCCACCAGGAAGCCAATCCACGTCATTCATCCAGCTAGCAGCAACTTCAGCACTGACGTTCAAATAGCCGCGGGCGAGCATAGGGCCCTCAATAAGAAGTTCACCTATGCATCCCACAGGTACAAGCTGTTTGATGTTGCTTGGTTCAACGACCCAGAATGCACTGGAGATTGGCCTACCAAGGTTGGTCGACCGACCGGATTTGCCAACTGTTGGATTCCACGCGCAGATGGATGCCTCAGCCGGTCCATAGAGGCCATGTAACTCGACGTGATTTACCCAGCGATCTGCGCACTTCTTGCTGATAGCCTCACCACCAAGACATACCACCTTTAAGTCAGGGACATCAGTAGGAGACAGAAGGTCAGCAACAGTGGGGGTCAGGAATACCCAATTGGCCTTTAGAGACCGTATGGCACCTGATAGATTGTTCATTCGCTCGTGATCAGAGGGTATACAGATACAGGCGCCGCGCATTAAGGATACGAGGCAATCTAGAATACCGACATCAAAGGTGTAAGCTGAAAATTGGAAGACTCGTGTACCCGGCCCGATATCAAGTTTATTTCCATACGCGTTGCTTGATGAGCAAAGGTTATTATGCTGGATAACCATGCCCTTTGGTTTACCGGTAGAACCAGAGGTAAAAAGAATGACGCTTGCATGCTGGGGTTGAACGTTGGACACGACTTGATGAGTTGGTTCAGGTAGCGCAGAAAGAACTTCCTGATCGACCAACATGATTTCGACACCCAATCCCTCAAGCACCGTCCCGGTAGATGGGCTGGCTATAGCAAGAATAGCATGAGTGTCATCGATGATGCCTTGCAATCGAGCGGCTGGAGCTGCTGGATCAAGAGGAACAAAAGCGCCGCCAGCCATTTCGATAGCCACCATGGCGATCACAGCCCACGCTGACTTGGGGAAGCACAAAAGGACTAGAGTTTCGGGGCCGACTCCCCGTTCTTGCAATTTGAACGCCAAACGAGAAGCAAATGTGCCTACTTGAGAGTATGTGAGTTCTGCATCCCACGACGCAATAGCGATGTCATTTGGTCGAGATTGTATGGTTTCTTGGATGAGCCAATGCGCGCAAGTCTCGCTGGAGGGGTTCAATCGGTTTGATTCAACTGCATGATTGAGATCCCAGGGGCTAAGAAGAGACACTGAGCTGAGAGGTGTGTTGACTGCCTCCTTTGAGACTAATTGTTGAGTGACGTGATCCAAATGAGACGCCAGAGCAACCACTTGAGGCTCTGATAATACCGTAGGGTCGTAAAAGAGATTCAACTGGAATCTATCGGCATAGAGATTGGCAATGATTACAAACGGGTAATTGAAGTAGCCGTCCATGGCATTCATTGTGAGGTCGCTTGCGGACTCGTCTTGAACAAATATGCTATCATCCGCATCATCGACTGCCCCGTGTGCAGGAGGCTGAACGACTAACAGACTTGAGAAGTCACAAACTTCCTTGGCTTCTGGACTGATTTTAGAGATATTTTGTATGCCATACTGTTCATAAGGTATCATGCCTGTGCTCAAATTTTGGATATCTTGGAGGAATCTTGATATCGGTGCCTGGCTATTAAGACGGGCTCTGATAGGAACTGTGGCAATCATTGGTCCGGCAATCATTTCAGCTCCCTGTATCTTTGCTTGACGGCCAGAAACTGTCGCACCGAAAACCGCCTCATTACTATCGCAGTACCGGGCAAGGACAATAGCCCAAGCAGCTCGCAGTATCGAGGCTTGTGTGATGGAGCTCTTTACAGATCTTGAGAACGCAATCGTTGAGCTATATCTCTTGGTTTCTGTGCTAGCAAGGGCACTTCGGCGAGGTGGAAACGTGGCACGCTTTGCTCCGGCTAGTTCTTCCCTCCAGTATGATGCGACCTTGTTATTATCAAGCTCCCGTATCGATTTGATGAACGTAGAGAACGGTCGTATTTCAGGTGCATAACCATCTAGGTAGGCAGAGTACAGAGCTGAGAACATAACTCTTATTGTCCATCCGTCGTAAATGGAATGGTGAGCGGACCAGACGAAGTAGTTTTCACCCTTGTCCGACACGATGGCGTACCAGCATAAAGGAGTTCCGTACCCCATCTTCAAATTCCGTGACGATCCAGTCATTGACTCGAGAGTTTCATTATCGGCAGACACCCAATTACTATCATTGTCGAGTACTATTTGCGTCATGACCCCATCCAACACAACGATTCGTGTTCGAAGGTTGTCGCACATTTCCACGACCGAGTCCCACGCAGTCATAAACATTGGAATGTCCACCGAATCCGATAGATGGTGGGCATAGGTAGCAACATATGACCCCGGCTGCTTCGCTGTAAGAGCAATGAGACCTTCCTGTAGAGAAGAGCAGGGATATGCATCAATGATAGTTTGGTCCTTGAGAAGGCCGCACTCTTTGCGAACCTTACCTTCAAGGACAAGGCTATGTTGTGATTTAGGCAAGAGGCTAAATGGTTCTGGGGTAGAATCCGTTTCGTCCATAGCATCTTCAATTAGAACAGCTTTTGAGGCAACAGCGAGTAATCTGGGGTCATCAAAGACATCCTTCACGGTGAGTGAAATACCATCTTGCTGCGCTGTTGACACAAGATATATAGCCATAATGGAATCACCCCCGAGCTGGAAGAAGGTATCGTCTCTGCCAATAGAGTCCATCGGCAAATTCATGATTTCAGCCCAGATTAATTGTAAGCGTTGCTCCATTTCGGTCTCTGGCTGACGCTTTTCGCTGTTGGCTAAAGAATATGTCGCCAGTTGGTCTTGACTCAGCGAAGACAGCAGCCTCTGGAGCAATTTCCTGTCTAGCTTCGTAGAGGTGATAAACGGCATATACTGGCAAGGAATAAACAACGTTGGAATCATGTAGCGGGGCAAGGCGAGGGCTAGTTCTCCCACGAGAGCAACCAGCTGGTTCCGTAGGCTTTCGTCGGGAGATGAGAAAGGCGTCTCTTCTTTGTCAACTTGGATACCTGCCGTTCTTGTCTCGTTGTTGAAACAAATGTAGGAAACAAGATTAGAGCCACTCTCGCCTCTAAACACGTCAACGGCTACCTGTTGCACACCTGTTAAAGCTTGTTGGATGTGGTATTCAACTTCACTCAGTTCAACACGCAGACCGCGAATCTTGATTTGTGTGTCTTTGCGTGTCGAAAACTCAAGAGTGCCGTCTGCGTTATAACGGCAAAGATCACCCGACTTAAAGAATCTGTTCCAGTTCGTCCCATCCGGGCGAGGAGCCCATTCAGTGGATGGCATGGTAGAGGCATTAGTGCGCTCTGGGTCTGCAAGATATTCCTGCAAGATAGTCGGGCCTTGGATGACGACTTCACCGATCGTACCGAAAGGTGCAAGGCGATCTGGATTTTCAGCATCGACAACCCAGCAAAAGCCGCCGACAGGGTGTCCAATTGTAAGAGACGACTCATCAATTGATTTCCACTCGTGTAAAGTACTGAATACACAAGTCTCGGCTGGCCCCCAGCCATTGATTAAACGAACCTTACCAAACCACGCCGTAAGCACATCACGAGGAACTGCTTCACCAGCAAGCAGTAAAAGTTCTAGACTCGGAACATCTGTTGGCTTGAGAGTCCGTACGAACGAAGGCGTCAGATAGGCCCAATTAACATTCATGTCTTGAATGAACTTTGGAAGCTCATTTACTCTAGAGTGTGCTGATGGAATGCACAAGCAAGCTCCTGTAATAAGGGGACCAATGATTTCGCCAATTGATAGATCGAAAACAAACGCCGCGAACTGAAGCATGCGAACTTCCGATGTCAACCCAAGCCTCCTTCCAATAGCTATCTGGCTTGTACACACAGATTTATGCTGCATAACTAGACCCTTCGGAGTGCCAGTGCTGCCTGACGTAAAAAGAACGTAGGCAATGTTATTTGGAGAGACATTGCTGGCGGGACCTTGGTGGCTGTTTACAAGTTGTAAAAGTTGGCTATCTAATTCAGGACCAACTTGAACAACAGATTCAACGAGACTGAAACAAAGATCAATGTATTCTGGCGAGCAGAGCACAATCTTTGCTTGGGTTTGATCGACAACCTGTTGGAGGCGCTGTACGGGGTGAGATGGGTCAATTGGTACCCAACCAGCACCGACCTTGTTGATAGCTAAGATTGATATAAAATACCACGCGGATTTCTCAAAGCACACATGTATGAGCTCGTTTGTCTCAATATCGTACGTCTGAACCAGATGGTTTGCAAGGCGATTAGCTGCTTGGTTAAACTCGGCATAGGTAAAGTCACCATCCCAAGAACGGATAGCCATAGCATTGGGACGATAAGTAGCCTGATCTTCAACGAGATGATGGAAACAAGAATTGATAACCTCGGGAACATCGGAATTGAGCTTGTGTGACTGTTGCATATCCCACTGGGAAACAAGAGATAGGTCGCCTAGCATCTGTTTGGGCTGCGACTCAGCTAGCTGAGTGATGACATGCTTGAGATGCTCAGACAATGCGGTGATCTGTTGCTCAGCAATACACAGCGGATTGTAGATCAGAGCAATTCTGACAAAATCGTCGCTCAAATGGCCTTGAACGACCAGAGGGTATGAGAAATAATTTTGCATTCCATCTGTATCCTCTTCTGTACTTTCGATAGCATCCAGAAGGGTATCTTCATTGCCGATACCACTGTTTGAGAACATTTGGAGAGGTTGAACAACAAGCAAGCTTGTGAAATCACACGCGTCCTCGGCATCACTGTCAAGTTTGCGGATATTCTGTAGGCCAAATTGCTCATAGGGTATCATCTCCATTGCCTGGTTTTGAATGCCTTCCAGAAATTCCACTGTTGATTTCTGGTTTTCGAGATGAATACGGACGGGTATAGTGGCAATTACCGGGCCAGGCATTTGTGTCAAGCCATGCAAGGATGCCTGTCGTCCAGAGACTGTTGCGCCAAAGCAAACATCGGTACTATCACAATAGCGCGCAAGGACTATTGCCCAAGCGGCACGCACAAGAGTGGCTGTGGTGATATTTGAATTGCTCCTTGAAAGAGCAAGTTCCGCTGTGACTGTGCGCGAAGCATCTGGCTTACTGGTAGACTCAATCGGAACGGAGGGGAATGCTGCTTTTCGGGCATTCTGGAGTTGTTTTGCCCAATAGTTGCCAGCGGCTTCGTAGTCAAGTTCCATAGTGTATTTAATGAAGTGGGAATACGGGACGAGGGTGGCAAGTTCGAGGCCTCTATACGCTTGATGGAAGGCCTGGAAGATAACGGACAGCGCCCACCCATCATAGACGGCGTGATGGATATTCATGGAAAAGTAGAAACATCCGTCATCTTCAATAATAGCATATCGGCATAGGCGCGAACCATAGCCCATCTCCATGACTCGAGTTTCCTGCAGATACGATCGGAGCGTCATTTGGTCCGTAGAATCCCAAGCAGTGTCATCCTTGGTAATAATCTGGACGGAAGTTGCACCAAGCCTGATAATTCTTGTACGAAGATTGGTGAAGTGGTTGACAATGTGCTCCCATGCTGCTTTCAGCCTGGTGATATCAACGTGAGACGGAATGCGATAGTTGTATTTGCCAATGTAAGAGCCAGGCTGCTTGACTGACAGTGCCATCAGGCCTTCTTGCATCTTCGAGCAGGGATAGGCATCTTCTATGTCTATGCCACGGGGCAGTGCTAAGGCCGGATCAGTAGGGCTATTGGAGATCAAATCATATTGGGATTCATCAAGTAGGGTAAAAGGCGCGATATGAGTAACTGCTAATTCCTCGTTATCGTCCGTGAAAGAAGCTCTGGAGGCAACGGATAATAGTCGAGGATCTTGGAAAATATCGCTCACAGTGAGCGCAATTCCTTTATCACGGGCAGCGGCCACTAGCCTGATGGCAGCAATGGAATCACCGCCGATGCTAAGGAAGCTGTCATCACGGCCAATTGTTTCCATAGGAATAGCCAAGACGTCTGCCCATACAGCCTGTAGCTTGCACTCCATTGGAGTTTTCGGCATGACTTTCTTACTGTTCACTAATGAATAACCCGCCAATTGGTCTTGAGAGAGGGCTGATGTGAGCATTTGTAAAGTCTTTCTATCCAGCTTTCCAGATGTGGCAGTTGGCATATAATGGCACTGGATGAAAAGGGTGGGAATCATATATTCTGGAAGTGAAATCTTGATCTCTCCAACCATGGCTGCAATGAGATGTTGGACTTCTTCCGTCAATGGCGTGAAAACATCATTGACGTCTGTTCCTGAGATGACTGCAGTGGCATCGCTAAAGCAAAAGTAGGCAGCGAGAACTGAGGCAGTGTCAGACTTGAAGACATCAACAGCAACTTGAAGAGCGCCGTGAAGAGCTTCTTTAATGCGATATTCAATTTCGCCCAACTCCACACGCAGACCGCGAATCTTGACTTGCGTATCCTTGCGCGAATGGAATTGAATAGTACCATCGGGATTATAAGAACAAAGGTCTCCCGACTTGTAAAAGCGATTCCAATGTTCCGTATCAGGAAACAAAGCCCAATCAGGACGGCTGCACAATGTTGAAGCCTGTGTCTTTGCAGGATCATCTAAATACTCGCGCAATAGAGTAGGCCCTTGCACAATCAGCTCACCGACTGCTCCCGCTGGTGCAAGTCTCTGCGGATCTTCTGGATCGACAATCCAACAGAATCCGCCGACTGGCTTTCCGATGGTCATATTTGACTCGCCTGCTGATTGGTATTCATGCATTGCACTCATGACGCAGGTTTCTGACGGCCCCCAGCAATTGAAAAATCTCACTTTATCAACCCATTCTTCAAACAAAGCACGAGGGAGAGGCTCGCCTCCAACCGCTACCAATTCTACGCTTGGCACGTCATCGGGTTTTAGTGTTTGCAAAAAGGACGGAGTCAGGAATAGCCAGTTTATGCCACTTTCCTGGATGAAATCTTTCAACCGGTTCATACGGGTTTCTTCGGATGGAATGCATACGCAAGCACCAAACAACATGGCCGCTATGATTTCGCTGATGGAAAAGTCAAACACATAAGTGGTGAATTGTAAAATCTTCACCTTCGGCGTAAACCCAAAGCGTTTTCCAACAGCTGTTTGACTTGTACAGAGCGCGCCGTGATCTATGATTAAGCCCTTTGGTGTACCTGTGCTGCCAGAAGTAAATAAGACGTAGGCAGCGTGAAGAGCAGTTACTGTAACGTCGGGTCCACGACGACCATCGTAATTCTTCTCACTGAGATTGAAATCTAAGGACGACGAGACTGCAACGACTGAAGGGACCAATTTGGAACATCTCTCAACATTGTCCGGGGACGCAAGTGCGACTGTTGCTTTTGTTTGGCTGACAATCTGTTTATGACGTTGAAGAGGATGGGATGGATCAATAGGGCCCCAAGCAGCACCAGCTTTGTTGACTGCCAAAATGGCTACGACATACCAAGCTGATTTGCTGAAGCAAACATGAACTATGTCATGAGGTTTTACACCTATTTTTGTGACAAGATGGTGAGCCAGCCGATTGGCTGCCCCGTTCAGCTCATGGTAGGTGAATGTCTTATCCCAGCCTTGTACAGCCATAGCGTCTGGGCATGCCTCTGCTTGGAGTTCAATAAGCTTATGCAAGCAAGTGTCTAGGATTTCTGGTAGAGCTTCGCTATTGACTTTGTGGGAGAACTCAACGTCCCAATTAGAAGTCAAAGATAAATCATTCAGTTGCGATGCCGGGTTCAAGATGAGTTGCTTCATAATATGTTCCAACTGGTGAGATATAGCTAATATTTGCGACTCTGGGAGAACGCTGGAATCATAAATGAAGAAAAGATTGACGCTTTCATCTCGCACATGGCCTTGAATGACAAGAGGGTAGTTGAAGTAATTTTGCATCGTATTTTCTCCTTGCAAGTCAACCTGGACTGGCAAAAGCATTGCATCGCCTTCATTCGTTAAAAGCTGCGCCGGTTGAATGACCAACAAGCTCGAGAAATTGCAGGCCTCTTGGGTTCCAGAGCTAATTTTGGCAATCTCTTGTAGCCCAAACTGCTCGTATGGGACCATCTTCGAGGCCTGACTTTGTAAGGTGCCTAAATAATCCGATACAGTTTGCTGTTTATCTAGCTGGACACGGATAGGCACGGTAGCAAGTGCAGGCCCTGGCATTTCCGACAGCCCTTGGACAGATGCTTGGCGGCCAGACACGGTAACTCCGAAGCAAATATCATCGGTCTCGCAATACCTTGCAAGGAGCATAGCCCATGCTGCTCGGATTACTGTCGCTTTAGTTACCGACAAGCCAGCCATCTCAGGCAACTCCAAATCTCTTTCTAGAGTTTTACAGGAGTTTGACTCTTTTGCAGCGTTGGACAAAGGAGGGTACGATGCGCGGCTTGCTCCGTGAAGTTGTGTTCCCCAATAATTTCTTGCTTGTTCGTGATCAAGGTTTGCAACATATTCTACAAACCTGTTGTACGGTTGCAGAGGTGCCGGAGCACAATCCTGGTAAACCGAATGAAGAACTTCCATCATGAGGCGTATCGTCCAGCCGTCATAGATGGAATGGTGCAAAGCCCATGTGAAGTAGCTCTCCCCATTATCTTCGATAATTGCATAGCGGTGTAATCGGGATCCGTAAGCCATTTTGAAGGAATCCATGGACTTCACGTATGAGTGAAGCTCCGTGCCCTCTACACTCTCCCACGCAACATCATCCTCAAGAACAATTTGGACTGAGGTGTTTCCGACAAGAACAATTCTTGTGCGCAAATTGTTGCAAATCTTTATCGTCTTTTCGAAGGCAGCTCGGAACTTCTGAACGTCAATACTGTGATTCAGGCGGTAGACAAACTTTGCAACATAGCTCCCAGGCTGTTTCTCTGCAAGAGCTAGAAGACCCTCTTGCAACTTAGTGCAGGGGTATGCGTCTTGAATGACGCTATCATCAATAAAATTATACCTTTGCCGTAATTCTTGACTTAATAGCGATTGTCGCACTCCCTCATCGAGGAGAGCAAACTGTGTGATTTCCAACACCGAATCACACTCCGTGAGATTGGTCGCTTTAGCAGCAATGGCCGATAGCCTTGGGTCATCAAAGACATCGGATACTGTAAGCCCAATGTTGTCGTCCCGAGCGGCATTAACAAAATGGATGGCTATAATAGAATCGCCACCAATTTCCAAGAAATTTTCGTCGCGACTAATCGATGAAGCTGGGATGTTCAAAAGTTCAGCCCAAATGACCTGGAGCCGCTTTTCCATCTCCGTCTCTGGGCTATATTTCACTGACTTAGACAACGAATATTTAGCAAGATCTTCCGGGCTAAGAGAGGATACCATCGCCTTTAGCTTCTTCCTGTCTAACTTCCCAGACGTTGTAACAGGGAGACACTTGCACGGTACAAAGATTGTCGGAACCATATATGGGGGCAACAAGGCCTTTAGCTGTCCAAGCAAAGTGCTAAGCTTCTCTTGTGTGTGAGAATCGAGAGAGAGAAATATGTCGGCGCTTGAACCACCATTGGCGGTGTCTGGCTGCTGGACTTTGACATTGAAGCCAATAAAGGCAACCAAGCTGGCTCCAGCAGTAGTTTTGAAAACGTCGACAGCGGCTTCGCAAACAGCATCTAGTTGATCGCGAATATGATGTTCTATATCTCCGAGTTCAATTCGGAAGCCGCGAACCTTGACTTGTGTATCCCTACGGCCACTAAATACGATATTGCCATCGCTATTGTAGTAGCCTAGGTCACCGGTTCGATAGAATCGATTCCAATTTTGATCATCCGGCCGGGGCGCCCAAGTTGGTGGGTGCATCAGCGCAGCCTCTGTTCTTTGAGGGTCACCCAGATATTCACGCAGGAGCGCTGGCCCCTGGATGATGATTTCGCCCACTGTGCCAATTGGAGCAAGGCGTTGTGGCATATCCGGGTCGACAATCCAGCAAAAGCCGCCGACCGAACGGCCAATGACAAGAGAAGATTCTTCAATAGAAGTCCATTCATGTAAAGCACTGACAATAGATGCCTCTGTAGGACCCCAAGCGTTGATAAGGCGAACCTTCCCAAACCACGTGTGAAAAAGATCCTGGGGTATAGCTTCGCCGCCGACTAAGAGGAGCTGAACTCCCGGAACATCCTCAGGTTGGATCGTACGAGCAAAAGAAGGAGTCAAGTAAACCCAGTTCACTCGCTGTTCTTTAATAAAGCCTGTAATATTTTCCATCCGCTCACGATCCGACGGTACGCAAACACACGCACCATAGAACAGCGACCCGAGTGTTTCGAGTATTGACATGTCGAAAACGAAGGAAGAAAATTGTAATATTCTCACAGTTGAGTTCAGGCCCATTCTATCAGCAAAAGCAATTTGGCTGGTGCATATAGACATGTGTGTTATCACGACACCTTTAGGCGTTCCTGTACTTCCCGAAGTAAAGAGGAGATAGGCAGCGCTGTGAGGCGACAAGGCCACGCGAGGCACATAGGAGTGTGAGACAGACAGACTTAATTGTTCATCGAGCTCAGCCGTGATCTCTATCACGCTTTCGACTAGCTTAGCACATAGAGTAGTGTTCTTAGGCGATACCAAAGCTACCCGAGCTTTGGTTTGATGGGCAATCTGGAGTAAACGTTCTTCAGGTTGGGATGGGTCTAAAGGTACCCAAGCAGCGCCAGCTCTGTTGATCGCAATAATCGACACAAAGTACCAAACAGACTTCTCAAAGCAGACATGGACGAGGTCGTTTGGCCTGATTCCAAGAGTGTGGATGAGATGGTATGCAAGTCTGTTGGAAGCTGTGGTCAATTGACTGTATGTAAGCTCCCCATCCCATGCCGATATTGCTGGTGCATCTGGAGAGATTTGGGCCCGTTTGTCAATCAATTCGTGAGTAAAAGAGGCGACTATTTCAGGTGTATGGTTATTTGAAGCAACAGCCAGTTCAAGATCATGAGATGATGCTATCGAAATGGCCTGAAGCTGAACGGCATCACTGGATGTGAGCTGGTGGATGACGTGGCCAAGTTGGTTAGATAATGTTTGTATCTGACGTTCGGTCAAAACATTGCTATCGTAAGCCATAACGACTCTCAATTCGTCTTCATAAATGTGGCCCTGTACAATAAGAGGATAGCTGAAAAAGTTTGACAGACTATCAGAAAGGCCTTCTTCGGTAGCATCGGCAGCGACAAGCAATGTCTTGCTCTCTTCACTATTGGAAAGATGGCTCATTGGTTGTACCACCAACAAGCTTGAGAACTGACATGCTTCATGAGCCTCTTGGCTTAGCTTCGAGATGTTCTGCAGTCCAAATTGCTCATATGGGATCATTTCCACTGCCGCTTCCTGGACACTCTGTAAAAATTCGGGTACCAGTTGTTCACCACCGATTTGGATTCGTACTGGAACAGTCGCAATTGCTGGTCCCACCATGTTAATAATTCCAGGAACAGGAGCTTGGCGACCGGAGATAGAGACACCAAAGCATACATCCTCTGTCTCACAATATCTGGCAAGGACAATAGCCCACGCAGACCGAATAACGGTTGCTATAGTGACATTGATATGCTGTGTATCGACGAAGCCAATGGAAGTTTCCATAACACATGTGGTCGCTGATTTATCCTGCGGGCTCTGAAGAGGAGGATATGATGCATGATTAGCATTACGCAAGACTTCTCTCCAGTATGTAGAAGCTGCCTCATTGTCTACTTGAAGAAAATAATGAATAAATTGCGAATAAGGAGCCACAAAGGGAAGTTCATCGCCCATATAGGCCTTGTGTAGGATATTGAGAATAACTTGAGTAGATAAGCCGTCAAAAACTGTATGATGCATGGCCCAGAAGAAGAAGACGTTCTGCTGTTCGTCTTCAACAAAGGCAAACTGACACAATGGAGTGCCATATGTCATGTTAATCGTTTTAGCGTATTGTAGAACAGATTGCAAATCCTGGTACGGCAGCTCCAAGCTAGAATTTTGGTCCACAACAATTTGGTATGTGGCTTTACTTGATGTGTGGATAATTCTGGTGCGCAAACTAGTGCAAACATCTACAGTTTGTTTCCACGCTGACTTAAATCGAGCCACATCAACATGAGCAGGGAGGCGGTAGAGATACTCGGCAACGTAGCTACCAGGTTGTTTAACAGATAATGCCATTAAGCCCTCCTGAAGCTTGGTGCATGGGTAGGCATCTTCAATGGCACACTTGACAGGCAACGAACATTGTGCTTGAGCTTCAGCCAAAATCACATCAGACTCATTAACCGGAAGCATACCAAACGGCTGAATCTCTTCATATGAAGTTGAGTCATCCTCTGTGATAGCAGCAGCCATTTGTTCGAGTCGAGGACTTCGGAAAATGATAGCAACTGTCAGGCTAAGTCCTTCCAGTTGAGCCTTAGACACCAGCTGGATAGCGGATATTGAGTCACCGCCAAGTCGTAAGAAGCTATCATTCTTGTAAATATCCTCTGAGCTGATGGGGAGAACTTGGGCCCAAAGTTCTCTCAATTTGAATTCCATGGGTGTAGTAGGTAGGACGCGGAAGCTGGTATCAGGAGCAAAGCGTAGACGCTCTTGAGCGGTAATATTCTGGGCTTGGCTAGTAAGAGACTTTCGATTGATCTTGCCCGTTACGGTTTGTTCTGGCTTGCCACTGAATAGAAGGTAAGATGAAGGAATCATGTATGGGGGTAGAATCGTGCTCAAAGATGTATCTAGGTGCAAGATGGCGGCCCGCGCTTCATCAGAGACAACACCCATGAGGCGAGCCAGTGAATTAGATGCTTCCTCAGTGTACCAAAGGAAGGCCAATAAGGAATCAGGACCGTCCTTGTCTTTCACGACGTCTACAATAGCAGCCATGTTACCGGGTAGATACTCGTTAATCCAGGCCTCAATTTCTCCTAGTTCAACACGTTGACCATGGAGCTTGACCTGGGTATCTTTACGGCCGATGTAATCAAAAGTTCCATCTGCGTTCCGTCGCACTAGGTCACCTGTACGATAAATTCTTCTTGGTTGATTGCTGCCAGGGAGCCAATCAACCCCCTCCATCCAATTGGCGGCGACGTCGGCTGACACATTAAGATAACCACGAGCAAGCATTGGGCCCTCAATGAGAAGCTCGCCAATACAGCCAAGTGGCACGAGAGACTTGGGGTCATTAACATCAACAACCCAAAAAGCACTAGAAATCGGATGTCCAAGATTTGTCGAGCGCCCGGATTTCCCGACTATAGAATTCCACGCACAAATTGATGCCTCTGCTGGGCCATAAAGTCCGTGGAGATCCACATGGTTAACCCATCTCTCAGCACATTTTTTGCTTATAGCTTCGCCACCAAGACAGACAGTTTTCAAGGTAGGTACATCGACTGGATGAAGTAGATCGGCAACAGTTGGCGTGAGGAAAACCCAGTTAGCTTGAGATGCAGTAATAGCAGCCGCAAGGTTATTGAGGCGATCGTGATCTGAAGGAATGCAAATACAGGCACCTCTCATAAGTGACACAAGGCAATCTAAAACACCAACGTCAAATGTATATGCCGAGAACTGGAACACTCGCGTGCCAAGTCCGATTTTCAGGTCAGATCCATAGGCGTCACTAGATGAACAGAGACTGTTATGTTGAATGATCATGCCCTTGGGCTTTCCTGTGCTGCCGGATGTAAACAGGATAACGCTGGCGTTGGCAGGCTGCACCTCGCATTGTAGAGCAACCGAGCTAGGCAGCTTGGATATAGTTTCATCATCCACAGTGATGACTTCTACACCCATGGATTGTAATGTTTCTTGACTAGACGGGTCGGAAATGGCCAATGCAGCTCCTGTGTCCTGTAGAATGCCCTGCAATCTTGCTGGCGGAGCGCCAGGGTCAAGAGGAATGAATGCGCCCCCTGCCATTTGAACAGCAACCATAGAGACCACTGCCCACTTGGATTTATGGAAGCATATAGGAACCAGTGACTCAGGACCAATACCAAGATCCTGTAGCTTGGCCGCTAAGCAAGTGGCATGAGCCCCAAGTTGGGCATACGTGAGGTCACCATCCCAGGATGTAATAGCGGTTTCTTCAGGCTGTTCTTTAATCTTGTCTTGAATCAGCCAATGTGTACATGATTCTGTAGCAGGGCGTAGACGGGATGCATCAATGGCTTGCTGAAGGTCCCAAGAGTCGATCAAAGAGATATCCTTCTGCATGCCTCTGTTTTTCAAAAGTTGTTGCATAACGTGTTCCATGTGATGCGACAATGCTTCCATCTGAAGCTTGGTGAGAACTGCTGAGTTATAAAATAGTCGCTGTTGGATAACACGCTCTCCAATGGCGCTAATGATGACAAGAGGGTAGTTGAAGTAGCCTTGCATAGCCTTTTCCGTCTCCTCTTGCTCAATATCGCTTTGTAAAAGAAGAGCTTTTCCATCATCTCCCCCAGACGGGTCATGTACTGGTGGCTGAATGACAAGGAGGCTCGAAAAGTCACAGGCCTCTTTTGCATCTGGACTTAGCTTGGCGATATTCTGAAGACCAAATTGTTCAAAGGGAATTAAAGAAGATGCTTGCGATTGAACATCGCTTAAGAACTGGGATACTGAGGCCTGTTTGTCAAGTCTAACACGAACCGGAACAGTTGCAATCATAGGCCCAGCGATAGACTCAACCCCTTGGACTGGGGCCTGTCTGCCTGAGACGGTAGTGCCAAATGTTACATCATTGCTATCGCAATATCGGGCAAGGACTAGTGCCCAGGCTGCACGCACGACTGTGGCTTTCGTAACAGAAATATCAAGTGAGTCTGGAAGCACAATGCTTGAGTGGTGGACATCAGTCATGGCAGAAGAGGTAGCGCGTTGGTTAGACGGAAATTCTGCCCGCTTGGCTCCAGCTAACTCCTCCATCCAAAATTCCGAGGCCTTTTGGGTATCCAATTTTGAGTAATAGTTGAGGAAAGAAGAATACGGCCTAACAGGGAGTATAGTATCGCGGTAATAGGCCGAATACAAGGTGCTGAATATGATTCGCATCGTCCAGCCGTCATAGATGGAGTGGTGAGCTGACCACACAAAATAAGCTGTGTCGTTTTCGTGTGCGATAACACACGAAGATAGAGGCGTTCCGTAGGTCATTTTAAGATTTTTCGACGACTCAAGAACAGAAGACAATGCCTGATTCTCTGTAAGCTTCCACTGGCTGCCACCTCGAACAACTACTTGGATGGACACTCCGTTCAGATGAATGATCCTAGTCCGTAAGTTGGAACAAATCTCAGCCATCTGGTCCCAAGCGGCCATAAAACGAGAAATGTTGACATGACCAGGAAGTCGGAAAACATAATTTGCGATGTAAGATCCGGGTTGCTTAGCAGTCAAAGCCATCAGACCCTCCTGAAGCGAAGTGCATGGATAGGCATCTTCGATAACATGCTCGGCGGACAGACAACATTGGCTGCGAATGTCATCGCTGAGAATCTCATTTTTGAGACCATCAGACAGCATGCCGAATGGCGAGACTTGTGTCTCGGCCTGATATGTAGTCTTCGTAGCCTTCAAAGACAGTGCCATCAGTCTCGGGTCGTCAAACACATCCTTTACTTGGAAGGAAATTCCCATTTCCCGAGCACGAGAAGCTAATTGAATGGCCAAAATTGAGTCTCCACCAACTTGTAGGAAACTATCATCCCGACCTATAGAGTCCACAGAAACGTTCAAAATCTCGGACCAAAGCCTCTGTATTTTAATTTCCATCTCAGTTTCGGGCTCACGCTTCTGGGTGTTGAGAAGATTGTATGGAGCGCGCTGCTGGTCGTCCAGAGAAGCCATCAAAAGGCGTAAAGTCTTTCTGTCTAGCTTGGTGGATGTGATGGATGGCATGAAGTTGCAGGGGATGAATAGGGTAGGGATCATGTATTGGGGTAATGTAATCCTCAGCTCGCCTAGCATAATAGCAATTCTCTGCCGCATATCATCCGTAATAGATGCAAATAGAGCAGCTGCAGTGAATTCTTCATCGGCAGATGGATTCTTCATCTCGTCGTTGAAGCAGATATATGCCACGAGATTAGACCGGCCTTCCTTTTGGTAGACATCAACGACGACTTGGCATACGCCTTCTAGTGTCTCATGTATATAATGTTCGACTTCACCTAGTTCAACTCTCAATCCGCGGATCTTGATTTGCGTGTCCTTGCGGCTACTGAAAACTATGGTGCCATCAGGATTGTAGTAGCCAAGGTCACCGGATTTGTAAAACCTATTCCAGTGCTCTGAGTCTGGCCGAGGCGCCCATTTTGGAAGAGCGTATACAGTTGAATCTTTGGTGCGTTCGACATCAGCAAGGTATTCGCGTAGGATTGTAGGACCTTGTATAACAATTTCACCTAGTGTACCAGTCGGTGTGAGTTTCTGAGGATCTTCTGGGTTCACAATCCAGCAAAATCCTCCGACAGGCCGGCCAACAACAAGTGGCGATTCATCCACAGAGGACCATTCATGGAGGGTGCTAAAGCAACAGGTTTCAGCAGGGCCCCAGCCATTGACGAGACGGACTTTTCCAAACCAGGTGGATAGCACCTCCCGGGGACANGCTTCACCGGCTAACAGCAACAGCTTCAAGCCGGGCATATCCTCTGGAACAAACGTTCTTACGAAAGCAGGTGTAAGGTACGCCCAATTAACCCCTGTTTCATTGACGTATTGTTTTAGGCCATTCATTCTGGTTTCTTCTGATGGGATGTATAGACAGGCACCTGAGATTAAGGGCCCTATAATCTCACCAATAGAGAGATCGAATACGAAGGCAGCGAACTGAAGCATCCGAACGTCAGATGTCAGATTCAGCCGCTTCGCAATAGCTGTCTGACTCGTACAAACGGCACCATGTTCCATGACCAGGCCCTTTGGTTTCCCGGTACTTCCAGAAGTGAACAGCACGTATGCCGCATGCCGGTGAGTTACAGCAACGGTTGGACCCTTGTGGCCATCTTCGGTCAGAATTAATCTCTTATCGAGTTGAACATCGACTTGTAGAACGTTTTTGATAAGGCTCGAGCAGAGCTTTGCATTGCGGGATGATGTCAATATTAGTGTAGAACGCGTCTGGCTTATCACCTGTCGTAGCCTCTGTTCTGGATAAGAAGGATCTAAGGGAACCCATGCAGCACCTGCTTTGTTGATTGCAATGATAGCAACGAAATGCCAGACCGACTTTTCGAAACAGACGTGAATAAGGTTATCTGGTTGGACATTGTAGTGCTTAACAAGATAATGAGCAAGTCGATTTGCAGACTCGTTCAGCTGTCTATACGTCAAATTTCCATCCCAGGCAGAGATTGCTAGCGCGTCAGGCTCACGATGGGCTTGGGCTTCGATAAGTGTGTGGACACAAGTGTCCATGATTTCAGGTACCTCTGGATTAAATTTAACAGACTGCTGAACATCCCACTCAGATGTAATGGAGAGGTCCTTCAATAGTAGGTTAGGGCGTAAAAGCTGAGAAATAACATGCTTTAACTGATTTGAGAGTGTGAGAAGTTGCTGTTTAGAAATAGCAAGCTTCTTATATATGAAAACGAGCTTGTCACCAGTTTCATGCAAGTGGGCTTGAATGACGAGAGGATAAGTGAAATAGCTCTCTAATGACTCACCTGCTGAATCATCAGACTGTGCAACAAGAAGCGCCTGATCATCCCCATTAACACTCGACAAAATTTGTCTGGGCTGGATCACGAGTAGGCTGGAAAAGTCACAAGCGTCTTTCGCATCATCACTCAACTTGGCGATATTATGCAAACCAAATTGCTCATATGCAACCATTTCAGATGCCTGTGCTTGAATATCCTCGAGAAATTCAGATATATCTTTTTGACGATCCAAGTGAATCCTAACAGGAATCGTTGCAATTGCTGGACCAGGCATTTCCGCCAATCCAGCGACCGGCGCTTGACGACCCGAGACAGTTGTACCAAAGCAAATGTCATCCGCATCACAATAGCGAGCAAGCACGATCGCCCAGGCCGCCCGTAGAATTGTTGCCTTTGTGACATTGGCAGAAAGTTTGGGCATCAGTAGCTCGCATTCGAAATTCCCGGTACTATTGGAGCCAGAAGATTGCTCACTCGAAGCCAGTCTGTTCGGATAGCTGGCCTTCTTTGCGTTATTAAGCTGACCAAGCCAATATTCGCTTGCCAATTGGTGATCAATATTGAGAGTATATTGGATGAAGCGCGAAAACGGTTTCAGTTCATTGACTCGAATCCCTTTATAGTTGTTCTCCAGTGTTTCAAGTACCAAGCGCATTGTCCAGCCATCGAATACTGCATGATGCATTGTCAGTATAAAGTGTACGCTATTGTTATCAGATATCAGGGCATAACGACACAGCCTGGAGCCGTATTCCATTGTGATATGTCGCGTGGCGTCAAGGTAGTCATCTAGAGATCGAGTATCTAGTGAATCCCACTCAAAATCATCTTTGATCACAACCTGAATGGAGTGTCCATCGATGTGCATAATCCGAGTTCGCATATTCGGGCACATCTCAACAGTCCTTTGCCAAGCAGCCTTGAACTCCTCAAGGTCTGCGTTCTTGGAAATGCGGTAATGAAACCTGGCTATGTATGAACCGGGTTTTTGGACAGCCAGTGCCATCAAGCCTTCTTGTAGCTTTGAGCAAGGGTATGCGTCTTCGATAGTCATATTATCGTAAAAGCCCGTGGCGGATTCGTTGTCGTCGGCAAGAAGCGAATCTTTTTGGAATGGAGTCAACATGCTAAATGGTTCAGTAGGGATGGACTCAAGATCATCACCACTGATGCTTTGGGCCTTTACCGCGACGCTGAGAAGCCGAGCATCATGGAAGACATCCCTCGCACTAATGATGATGCCCTTTTCACGAGCAGCAGAGACAAGCATAATAACTGCCATAGAATCGCCTCCAACTTGAAGGAAGCTATCGTGCCTTCCAATTGACTCAATTGGAATATGTAAAATGTCAGACCAAAGCTGTTGTAACCTTGATTCCATAGCAGTTTCCGGAGGGCTCTTGCTACTGTCAACAAGCGAATAATGATCGAATTCTTCCCTGTTCAGTGATGTAGTCATTTGGACGAGCAGTTTCCGGTCGAGCTTGGTCGATGTGCCAATCGGCATATGTTTGCAAGGGATGAAAATTTTGGGGACCATGTATGGGGGAAGAATATCCCCAAGATGAGTAATAAGGTCCTGGATCTGTGGTAGTATATCATCCTCCAGAGGTAAGAATATGTTATTATTCTCGGAGTCGGCCACTAAATGCGATGGAATAGTGTCATTACTGAAGCAGTAATAGGCCACTAGATGGGATCCCTCTTCCCGTTTCATAACGTCGACTGCAACTTGACGAACCCCAGAAAATTGTGAAAATATTTGATGTTCGATTTCGTGAAGCTCTATGCGAAGACCACGAATTTTGACTTGAGTGTCTTTTCGACCAAAATATTCCATTGTGCCGTCTGGATTGTAACAACCCAAGTCACCCGTTCTGTAAAACCGACTCCAGCCCCTCATATCACGATGAGGTGCCCAAACTGGGAGCGAAGATACTATAGCTTCTTGGGTCTGGGATGGATTGTCCAAATATTCCCTGAAGATAGTTGGTCCTTGGTATACAATCTCGCCGACGCATCCTGTGGGAACCATTTGCATGGGATCATTTGGGTCTACAATCCACCAATTGCCTAAAATAGGCCGTCCAAGGGTCATTGGGGAATCTTTTGAATCCGTCCATTCGTGTATAGAACCGATGACGCATATCTCCGTTGGGCCCCAGGCATTGAAGACTCGTAACTTCCCAGCCCACACTTGGATAATATCGGAAGAAGCAGCCTCACCACCGACAACAAGAATCTCCAGGTTAGGTATCTCTTCAGGCCTCAAGCTACGCGCCACAGTCGGAGTGCAGAATGAGGCAGTTACAGAAGCTTTGACCATATATTCTGTCAAGTTGTTCATTTGGTCGTCCCAGGATGGTATACATACGCAGCCGCCAACAAAGAGAGGCGCAAAAATCTCAAATATCGATGCGTCAAAGACGAATGAGGCAAATTGGAGCATTCTGGTTGCATCGGTAATGCCGACTCTCCGAGCCAAAGCCATCTGCGAGGTACATACTGATGTGTGCTCAATAACAACGCCCTTGGGCATCCCTGTTGTTCCGGAAGTGAAGATTATGTAGGCAGCATCTGCGGGCGATACATTGACATCAGGCCGATGCACATTTGCATCCATCTCCAAAGTCTCATTGAGCTCGGATGATATTTCGAGAATGACGCGTGCCAAAGTTGCGCATTTTGCAGTGTTTGTCGTAGATGTCAAGATTAATGTTGAGCCAGTCTGTGAGAGAATTTGCTCGTATCTTTGAATAGGATGACTGGGATCTAACGGCGACCAGGTTGCGCCGGCTTTGTTAATTGCCAAAATAGCGACGATATACCAAGCCGATTTGTCGAAACAGACATGAACGATATCACCACTTTTAACGTGGAAATTGTTTATGATGTGGTGGGCCAGCCTATTTGCGCAGTCATCCAGATGTTGGTAGGTAAAGGCGACGTCCCATCCTTGCACAGCGATTGTGTCTGGATGCTTTTTTGCTTCCTCTTCAATAAGAGAGTGAAGACATCGGTTAACAGTAACGGGCGGATTCCCATTAGCTGCCAAAGCAAAATCATATTCCCAAGGCGCTTCAACTGAAATTTGGGACAATGGAGTGTCGTTTGCAGTAAGCAGCTGTTCAATTACGTGCTTGAACGTGTTTGAGAGGCCCTGTAATTGGTGCTCAGGAACCACTGATGAATCGCAATACAAATCAAGATCAACACTATCCTCAGACAGCATGCATT
Source organism: Trichoderma sp. BMH-0061 (assembly GCA_030015385.1). Taxonomy (NCBI): domain Eukaryota; kingdom Fungi; phylum Ascomycota; class Sordariomycetes; order Hypocreales; family Hypocreaceae; genus Trichoderma; species Trichoderma sp. BMH-0061. The sequence goes on from JARWZN010000002.1 coordinate 1,427,275, forward strand.
GGGCAACAAGAGGATAGTTCAGGTAATTCTGAAGCGTTTCTTCCTTGCTGCTTCCCTCAATACCTGTCGTAAGGTCGAACAAATTACTCTTATGGCTCATTTGTTGAACCGGCTGAACAATAAATAAAGTTTTGAAAGCGCAAGCAGCCTTAGCTTCGTCATTGAGATTTGAGATATTCTTTAGCCCGAAATGCTCATGGGGGACCATATCAGCAGCTTGATACTGTATATCTCTTAAGAATGACGATACAGCTTGCTGACTGTCTATCTGGATACGAACGGGGACCGTGGCGACCACGAGACCGGGGATGGATTCTATGCCAGTAACTTCAGCATGGCGACCAGAGACACTGGAACCAAAACAGATATCATCCACATTATTGTATCTTGCTAGCACAATTGCCCATGCCGCTCGGATGACTGTTGCTTTGGTGATGTAGCTATTGGCTAGCTGTTTAAGGCTCACTGAAGTTGTCTGAAGCTTCATTTGCCCCTTTGAGTCGTTTGTATGTCCTTCGCTCCCCATTGGAAAAGCTGCTGATTTTGCACCCTCTAGCTGAGCTGTCCAAAATTTGGCAGATGCAGTGTGGTCCATATTCAGGCTATACTTGACGAATCGAGAATACGAATGGAGCGGAGAGACATCTGTTGCATCATAATTGGCGTGTAAAGTACCCATGATCAACCGAAGCGACCAACCATCGAAGATCGAGTGATGCAACTTGAGGCAGAAATATTTGGCACCACCATGGTCAATCAAAGAATACCCACAGAGTGGCAAGCCGTAATCAATATCGAGACCTTGTTGGCTGTGGAGGGGCAACAAGGTCTTCTCTTCGTCATTCCACTGACATCCGTTTTTAATGACGACTTGAATGGTTGAGTTCCCCAGGATTACGATTCTCGTTCTTAAGGTCGCACAAATTTCGACAGTTCGATCCCAAGCTGAAATAAATCGCAAAACATCAACCTTTTCTGCCAAGCGAAAGCAGTATTTTGCCACATAGGCGCCTGGCTGTCTCATAGTTATGTTCATAAGACCCTCTTGCAATGAAGTGCAAGGGTATGCATCTTCAATAATCTGTCCGATTGACAAATTGCATTGTAAATCTGCTTCGCCACGTAGTAGAGCTTCGTGGGCTGACTGAGAGAGTAGACTGAATGGTGGCGTTTCATCAGATGCTATGGTGCGGCTATCAATCAACGTCATCTTGGAAGCAACAACAAATAATCTTGGGTCATCAAACACGTCTTTGACAGAAATAGATACGCCGAACTTTCGAGCCTTTGAAACAAGTTGAATCGCCACCAGGGAATCACCACCGATCTGAACAAAGTTGTCACCACGACCGATGGATTCTGCAGGAATATCTAGTACTTCGGCCCACAGAGACTGAAGACGCCACTCCATTACAGTTGCTGGTGATTCCTTTGCCGTCACCGTGTCGGATAGCGAGTACGCTGCTAATTGATCTCGGCCAAGCAGTGCTGTGAGCTGTCGAAGTGATTTTCTATCCAGTTTAGCAGAGGTAATGGACGGCATAAACTTGCAGACAATGAACGTTGTGGGCACCATGTAGTGGGCTAGAGTTGTCTTGAGCTGTGCCACCGCGGTAGATATTAACTGCTGCATGTCGTCTGTAAGCGGAATGAAGATCTCATCGGGTGTTGTCGTCGGAGATATCGGTTTACAATCCAAATTGAAACAGAGGTATGCGACTAGTGTACTTCCGCTCTCAGTATTGACCAATTCCACTGCAACCTGATCAACAGTCATTGCTTGTAAAATCTGGTACTCTATTTCTCCAGCCTCGACTCTGTGGCCTCGAATCTTGATCTGCGTGTCCTGACGCGAGAAGTACTCGATGTTGCCATCTGGATTGTAAAAGCATAAATCGCCGGTTTTATATAGTCGATCGCAGCCTGGAAGTGCTTGGCGTGGAATCCAGTTTGGCAAGTCAGAAATTATTGATGCCTTGGTTTTGTCTGGAGCAGCCAGGTATTCGCGTAGAAGTGTTGGGCCTTGAACAACCAGTTCGCCAACAATACCAGTAGCTGCTAACTGAGTTGGATTTTGAGTATCAAGAATCCAACAGTAGGCACCCAATGGCCTCCCTATTACGGAGGGCGATTCATTCGCTGACTTCCACTCATGACTAGAGCTGATAACAACAGTCTCGGTAGGGCCCCAACTATTAAAAAGACGCACTTTTTCGAACCACGCATTGTATACATCTTTAGTAGCCGGTTCACCCATTAGAGCGACGACTTCCAAGCTGGATACCTCTTCCGGATCAATAGTGCGGATGTAGGATGGTACCAAGTAAGCCCAATTGACGTGGTTTTCCTGAATGAAACCAGTAATATTGTTCATTCTTGCCCAATCTGATGGAATACAGACACAGGCGCCTGAAATCAACGAAGTGAAAATTTCGCCCACAGATACATCAAATGTAAAGGCAGAAAATTGCAGCATTCGAGCGGTGGCTGGTAATCCTAATCTTTTTGCTATAGCATTCAGACCAGTGCATACAGCCGCATGCTCTAAAACAATACCTTTCGGTGTGCCAGTGGAGCCTGAAGTGAACAGGACGTAAACGGTATTGCGAGGGGATACTGGCACAACTGGATTGCTTGAACTGACTCCCGCGTTCACCAGCTGGTCATCAAGTATGCTATTCACTTCAAGTACATTCTTGATAACATTGGCACATAATGCAGCATGACTTGATGAAGCTAACGCAAGTTTGGCGCCTGTCTGATCGACAATTTGCTGGAGACGCTGCTCGGGATGGGAGGGATCTAACGGGACCCAAGCTGCACCGACTTTATTGATGGCGATGACCGAAATAATGTGCCAAATCGATTTTTCGAAACATACATGAACAAGATCTTCGACTTCAACAGAATATGTTTCAATAAGGTGATAAGCTAAGCGATTGGCCGCCTCATTCAGCTGACTGTACGTAAATTCTCCATCCGACGCGGAAATGGCGATTGCATTGGGGTGTTGGTCAGCTTGGATCTCGATGAGGGTATGAAGACAGGTATTCATGAATTCAGGTATTTCGTGGTTAACTGCAATGGCCCTCTCGAGATCCCAGGGAGAAGAGAGCGCTACATCTCGTAAAGGTGCATCGTGTAGCGATGCAAGCTGACAGATGACATGGCTCAGTTGATGGGCTAATGCTGCAGCCTGAGTCTCAACAAGTGTGTTAGAATCATGAACGATTGACAACTTAATGCTATCGTTAGAAAGATGTCCTTGGACAACTAATGGATAACTGAAGAAATTCTGAACAGCGTCGGCAGACGCATCTACCTCTTGATCTGCAGACACAAGAACTGCATCGCTGTCTTCATTCACCGTGTTCTGCATTGGCTGAATAATGAGGAGGCTAGAAAATCGACAAGCTTCCTTGATATCTTCTCCCAACTTCATAATGTTTGGTAAGCCATATTGCTCAAAGGGAATCATCTCTAATGCCTGATCTTGCACGCTTTGAATGAAACCAGAAATAGACTGATTTAAGTCGAAACGAATTCGGACCGGGACTGTAGCAAGTATAGGCCCAACCATGTTCATTACATCGGGGACTGGTGCCTGTCGGCCTGAAATTGTCGTACCAAAACAGATATCATCCGTATCACAGTACCGCGAGAGGACCAGAGCCCAAGCAGCTCGAACCAGTGTTGCGATCGTTATATTCGAGGCTGGCACATTGGGGAGCTTAAAGAATTTCTCAAAGATGTTCGTCGTACCCGCCGAGGTCTTAACATCGGTTAGCGGTGGATAATCCGCACGCTTGCTGTTCTCGAGCTGTGTGTTCCAATAATGTCTAGCATTGTCCGCATTCAAAGATCTGATGTAGCGAATAAAACGCGAGTATGGTGGTAGGGGAGATACTTCCATCCCAGAATACACTCTTTGGAGTACTGTGAAGATATTTTGATTAGATAAACCGTCAAACACAGCATGGTGAATTGCCCAGAGGAAATAGCAGCCCCCGTTCTCTTCCTCAACTAAGGTGGATAGAGACAAATTTGAACCGCAGCTCATTTCAATAGAGCTATGCGATCGAATGACTTCATTGAGATTCTGAACGCGAAGAGAGGAAAAGTTGAATTCATCTTTCAACACGACTTGAATGTGTGCACCATCAGCGTAAATGATTCGCGTACGAAGATTGGCGCAGATTTCAGCAGTTCGTGCCCACGCCTTCTTGAAAGTATCGACATTGACATGGAGTGGTAGTCGATAAACGAATTTGGCAATATAAGAGCCTGGTTGCTTGACGGCGAGAGCCATAAGGCCCTCCTGCATACTAGTACAGGGATAGGCATCTTCAAGAACAGCATGCGGCAATGAGCATTGCTCACGCGCTTGATCAGTAATTGCTTCTTTCTGACTGTTTGATAACAGACTGAAAAGTTGTATGTCGTCGACAAGAGCATCTGCATTCACAGAGACAACGCTGGCCATTTCTTCTAGCTGTGGATTGTGAAAAATAATGGCCACACTAAGGCCAAGATGATGCTGCTGGGCTAAAGTAACGAGCCGGATTGCACTAATGGAGTCACCACCAATGCGCAAAAAGCTATCCCTTTTGCTAATATCGTCTGCCTTTATATGAAGGACTTCAGCCCAAAGATCTCGAAGCTTGAGCTCCATAGGCTTAGTTGGAGCTTCCCTCTCTTCTGTTCCAGGGGCAAACTGAGAACGTTGCCGATTTGAAGTGTTTTGAGCAAGCTCTAAGAGAGCACGACGGTTGACTTTCCCAGATGTCGTTTGGCCAGGTTTGCCATCGAAGATAAGATAGGATGACGGAATCATATAAGAGGGCAGAGCAGTTGACAGGGCCATGTCTATGTCAGAAATCAATATCTTCTGTGTTTCAGATAGGTTACTGGTCAATTTCAATGGTGTTTGCTTGTTTGGTGCAGTTTCATGCGTATACCATAAGAAAGCCAGGACGTGAGACTTTACAATGTCAACAATAGCAGTCATTTCTGCTGGAAGCGCTTTTTGGATCTGTGATTCGATTTCTCCAAGCTCCACACGCTGACCATGAAGTTTGACCTGCGTGTCTTTACGGCCGATGTAGTCATACGTTCCATCTGCATTGCGCCGCACGAGGTCGCCGGTTCGATATGCTCTGTTGGGAAAGCTGTGGGGAAGCCAGTCTGCTGTAAAGTCTTCAATCCAATTTGCTGCTTGCTCTGCGCGGACATTGAGATATCCTCGCGCCAGCATCGGGCCTTGGATTAGTAACTCTCCGACACAGCCAACAGGAACAAGGCTGTGGATATCGCTTGGCTCGACAACCCAGAAAGCACTCGAAAGTGGTCTGCCAAGATTGGTCGATTTGCCTGATCGTCCGACAGTCGAGTTCCAGGCGCAAATAGAAGCCTCGGCTGGGCCGTAGAGGCCGTGCAGCTCAGTGAAATCTTTCCACCTGTCGGCAGTTTTCTGGCTTATCGCCTCTCCTCCAAGGCAAACCACACGGAGTGTCGGAACGTCAGCAGGATTGAGAAGGTCTGCCACTGTAGGTGTAAGGAAAACCCAGTTAGCTTTGGTCTTGTTGATGGCGCCAGGGAGATCATTAAGTCGATCATGATCTGACGGGACGCAAAGGCAGCCACCGCGCATCAGGGTAACTAAGGTATCTAAAATACCAACATCAAAGGTGTAGGCAGAAAACTGAAAAACGCGTGTACCAGGCCCAATTTGAAGATCACGTCCGTAGGCAGCTGCTGAAGAACAGAGAGCGTCATGCTGAATAACCATGCCTTTCGGCTTACCGGTACTACCAGACGTGAAAAGAACAACCGCTGCATCAGAGGGGTTTCCGGAGTGTTGTGAGGAGACAGTAGCCTCAGGCAAACTGTCCAAGAACGGACCATCGATGGCAACAGTAGAAATATCTAGGTCTTTCATTGTGGACTCACAGCAAGGGCTCGTAAGAGCAACTGTAGCCTTGATATCATCTAGAATACTTTTGAGACGACTTTGTGGTGCCTTCGGGTCAAGCGGGACAAGAGCACCGCCAGCCATTTCCACTGCAATCATCGTCACAACAGCCCAGATAGATTTAGGAAAGCACACAGGCACAAGCACCTCTGGACCCACGCCAAGCTGTTGAAGCTTTGTAGATAGGCGAGAAACTAGTGTTCCAAGCTCAGCATAGGTAAGTTCACCGTCCCACGACGCCACGGCGGGTGAATCTGGGTAGGCGTGGATTGCATCCTGAATTAGCCAGTGGGTGCAAGATTGCGTAGAAGACATTGGCAATTGCGAATTCACAGCATGCTTAATGTCCCAGTCTCCGACAAGAGAGATTTGCCCAAGACACACATCATTAGCAAGCTGCTGAATGACGTGCTCAATCTGGTATGAGAGCGCCTCGACTTGCTTCTCTGTCAACACTGCTGGATTGAAGAATAGGCGCTGTTCCACGCTGTCACCAGCTATTCCATAGATAAGAACAAGAGGATAGTTGAAGTATGATTCCATCGTGTCCTCGGTTAAAGCCCTCTCAGCTTCTCCGGACAAGAGTATTGCATCCTCGGAATCATCTCCTGTAGAAGTGGGGGTNTGAATAACGAGTAAACTGGAGAAATTGCAAGCTGCCTTCGCGTCAGGGCTCACATTAGCTATGTTTTGTATTCCGAACTGTTCAAACGGAACCATGTCTGTAGCTTGTTTCTGAACACTGAGAAGGAAATCTGAAGCCTTTGCCTTGCTATTAAGGTGGACACGGACTGGTACAGTAGCAATTGCCAGTCCTGACATCATTTCTAGACCATGGACTGGCGCCTGACGGCCTGAAATGGTTGTGCCAAAAGTGATATCGTCGCAATCATTATAACGGGCAAGAACAATTGCCCAGGCCGCACGCAGAATGGAAGCCTTGGTGATTGATGACCGTTCTCTATGAGGCAGAGAAATAGTTCTTCGGTGCACCTGGGTAGATTGGTTGTCATTTACAGCATTTGGCCCGTTAAGAACTGGAAATGTGGACTGTTTAGAGCCGTGAAGTTCGTCGTGCCAGAATTTGGCCTCAGCGTCGTGATCGAGAGACAAGATGTATTTGATGAATCCACGGTACGGCTGCAGCGGCGTCATTTCTGTCTTCCTGTAAACAGACTCCAGGGTACTCAGAATGATTTGGATAGTCCATCCATCATAAATAGCGTGATGAGCTGACCAGATGAAATAGCTTGCCTCTGTATCGTGCATAATTGCATACCAGCAGAGAGGGGTGCCATAGGTCATATGAGAGTATCGGTCTGAGCGGAGAAGGGAAGCAAGAGTCTCGTTGTCTGTTGCCCTCCAGTGTAACATGTCTTTGACCAACAACTGGATTGATGAACCATTAAAGAGAATTATTCTCGTACGTAAGGCGTCACACAGCTCGACAGTTTTATTCCAGGAAGCTTTGAAACGCTCAATATCAACGTGGCTTGGTAATTTGTAGACATACTTTGCCACATATGATCCTTGCTGCTTTACTGATAATGCCATGAGGCCCTCTTGCAAAGATGTGCATGGGTATGCATCTTCAATGGCATTTTGTGGGATATCGCATTGATCAGCCGCTTGCCTGATGATTGCATCTCGAGTCAACTCTGGCAGAAGGCTAAATGGCGATATGATTTCGTTCGCTTTCTCAATATTGTCCCTGAGTATTGCCTTCGATGCAACCATGAGCAGCCTTGAATCGTCAAAAACATCCTTCACGTTTAGACAAATGCCACCAATTCTTGCTTTAGACACGAGGTGTATGGCAGAAATCGAATCTCCACCAATCTGTAAGAAGCTATCATCCCGACCAATAGAATCGACAGGTATTCTTAGGATGGACGCCCAAATTGATTGGAGCTTTCGTTCCATCGCCGTTTCCGGGGGTCGTTTGTTGCTATCCAGGAGTGAATACATCGATATCTGGTCATGGCTAAGCAGAGATACCATCTGACGAAGAGCCTTCCTATCGAGTTTCGTGGACGTGATAGAAGGCATGTATTTGCATATGATGAAAAGAGTAGGTATCATATAATTAGGAAGGATGACCTTCAGCTGACCTATCATTGCGACAAGTAATGGTTGAAACTCAGCGGTAAGTGGCAAGAAAATGTCATCTAGATTAGCCTGTGCGTCTGACGATGAACGGATTTCTTCGGTGAAGCAGAGATATGAGACCAAGTTGGAGCCGCCATCAGAAGTTAATACATCCACAGCAACTTGACGAATACCTTTCAAGCTTTCATGAATTCGATGTTCAACTTCACTAAGCTCAACTCGTAAACCACGAATCTTTACTTGGGTATCTCTGCGGCTGCAGAACTCGATAGTTCCGTCCGGGTTATACATGGCCAGGTCACCCGATTTATAGAAGCGTGTCCATTGAGGCGCTCTTTGCAATGCCCAATTCGGCAGTGATGTAATAACAGATGATCTTGTCCGCTCAGGGTCATCAAGGTATTCACGCAGAAGCGTTGGACCTTGCAGCATAACTTCACCAACGGTTCCAATGGGGGCCAACTGGTCAGGGCGCTCGGGGTCAACGACCCAGCAGAATGCTCCGACGGGCTTGCCTATAGTTAATGGAGATTCGGTATTTGACTTCCATTCATGCAGGGTGCTGAAGACACATGTCTCAGCCGGGCCCCAGCCACTGATAAATCGCAGCTTGCCCACCCAAGTGTTAAATATATCTCGGGGAGTTACCTCTCCACAAAGAAGAAGTAGCTCGAGAGTAGGAACATCTTGTGGTTTCAAGACTCTAATAAAAGAGGGTGTAAGGTAAGCCCAGTTTACACCAGTCTCTCGAATAAAGCCTGCAATGTCATTCATACGAGCCTGCTCCGAAGGGACGCAGACGCAGGCACCCGATATAAGTGGTGCAATTATTTCTCCTATAGAGAGATCGAACACGAAGGCTGCAAATTGAAGCATCCTAACGTTAGAATGAAGACCCAGACGCTTGATAATCGCTTTCTGACTACTGCAGACGGACCGATGTTCCATGACAAGACCCTTCGGGATGCCAGTGCTACCGGATGTAAATAGGACGTAGACTGCATTATTGGGTGACACTTTTGTGACTGGTGAGCTTGAGCTATATGCGCCATTGCTTGATAATTGCCGATCAAGAGATTCCGAAATCTCAATCACCAGTGGCACAAGCCCGCTGCATAGCGCCGCATGAGATTCTGATGTCAGTACCACTTGGACTTTTGTCTGCGTAACAATTTGGCGAAGTCGCTCTGGAGGATGAGATGGATCAAGGGGAACCCATGCAGCACCGGCTTTGTTAATAGCTAAAATTGATACAAAGAACCAAGCCGACTTGTCGAAGCATACGTGGATGAGTTCGTCCAATTTGACTGTATGCTGAGCCATTAGATAATGTGCTAAGCGATTGGCTGCGTTGTCCAGCTCAGCATATGTGAAGCTTCTGTCCCAAGCGCAGATGGCCATGGCATCTGGGGTCTCTGAAGCTTGTGATTCAAAAAGCTGGTGGAAACAGCTTTCTACTACCTCTGGCATCTCGGGATTGAACGAGACAGCCTTTTCAAGATCCCACGCAGAAGCGATCGTGATAGCTCCAACATCCGACTGTAGGCCTAGGACAAGTTCCTTAGCTACATGCTGAAACTGATATGACAATGCTACTATTTGCTCTTCGGAGAGGATTGCGGTGTTGTAGATGAGAACAAGTTCGGTGGAGTCATCATGCAGGTGTCCTTGAATGACGAGCGGATAGCTAAAGTAATTTTGAAGGGCATATTCACCAGTGCTAAGTTTCTGATCAACTGAAGTGAGAATTGCATCGCCATCGCCTAAACGATCCAGAGCTTCTTTCGGCTGGATAACTAATAAGCTAGAGAAGTCACAGGCGTCTTTAGCATCGCTGTTCAGTTTGCGAATATTTTGTAGACCGAATTGTTCAAATTCGACCATCGCCAGGACTTGTTCCTGCACTTGCTTTAGGAATGTAGTGACTGATTTCTTCTGATCAACTCGAATTCGCATGGGGACAGTTGCAATCGCTGGGCCTGGCATATCTATTATCCCAGGCATTGGGGCCTGTCGGCCTGAGATTGTTGTGCCAAAGCAGACATCGTCACTATCGCAATAGCGTGCAAGAAGAACCGCCCACGTCGCTTGAAGAACTGTAGCTCTTGTGACGCCTGGTATGCTTACTTCTGGAAGATCAATATCCATAACCATAGATCGAAAGCCGCTCGAAGGTTCTAGTCGATCTTTACTAGCATCGGGAGGAAACGAGGCTTTCTTAGCATCAAGAAGCTGCTCTGCCCAGTAATCAGAAGCAGACCGGGAGTTGATATCCATGGTGTATTGGATAAATCGAGAATAGGGCGTCAATGGTGTAACGTTCATTCCTTTATACATGCCATTAAGTGTGTCAAGACAAACTCGGATAGACCAGCCATCAAATATCGCGTGGTGCATAGTCCAGATGAAGTGTTTCTCGTTGTTCTTCTCTCGGATCAGCGCGTAACGGCAAAGGCGAGACCCGTATTCGACTTCTACATCTTGGAGTGACTGGCGATAAGAAGTCACGGTCATACCATCTGTATCATCCCAAGTATCGCCATTAATCACTACTTGGATTGACGAGCCATTGAGGTGGATAATCCTAGTTCGAAGAATGGAACACAGTTGCACCATTTTCTCCCAGGCTGTTTTGAAGTTGGAGACATCTACACGGTCTGATAAGCGATAGTGAAAGCTCGTGATATATGAGCCAGGTTGCTTCACAGCCAGCGCCATGAGACCTTCCTGCATGTTGCTGCAAGGGTATGCATCTTCAATGTCCATCGAATGGGCTAAGTTAAGCTCCTTCCTCATTCGTGCCGTCAAGAGATGGCCTCGAATTTGTGGTTGCAAAAGGCTGAATGGCTTCGCTATTTCGGTATGGTTCTCGGCAACGGCGATAGAAACGGCTTGGAGAGCAACAGAGGACAGCCGAGAATCTTTGAAGATATCGCTAGCTCGAAGTTCAATACCATAATCGCGAGCCAAGGCAATAAGACGAATAATCGCAATAGAATCACCACCAATTGCCAAGAAGCTGTCGTGTCTACCAATTGACTGAACAGGTACCTTCAAGACTTCTGCCCAAATTTTCTGCAGATACTGTTCCATCTTTGTTTCTGGGCTAGATTTGACCTCGTTCACTGCACATAATGAATACTGTTCAAGACATTGGACATCCAGTGCAGCGACAAGGCGAAGCAGTGATTTTCTGTCCAATTTGGAGGACGTCAGTAGTGGCATCTTCTTGCAGGGAACAAAGAAGGTTGGCACCATATAGCCAGGTAGAGAAGATATTAAAGAACTTCGCAGGGCTCCCAAGCTGCTTTTCAGCTCGTCGGTCAAAGGAAGGACGATATCTTCGCTGGTTATGTTACTGGTCATGCTGGCTGGAATAGTATCACTATTCTGGCATATGAATGCAACTAGATTAGTACCGGCTTCGCTTCTGAGCGCTTCGACGGCTACTTGACCCGGGGTATCCATGTTCTTGCGAGTGTGGTGCTCAATTTCTCCCAACTCAATACGCAAGCCACGTATTTTAATTTGCCCATCTTTGCGTCTGCAGTACTTTATAGTGCCGTCAGAATTGTAAACGGCTAAATCTCCACTTCTATAGAATCGATTCCATAGTTCACGATTTGGAGTCCACTGTGGGAGGGGGTGNACCGTAGCGGCAGCTGTTTTCTCTGAATCTGCAAGATATTCTCGTAGCAAATTCGGTCCTTGGACAACTATCTCACCAACAGTTCCCACAGGAGCCAATTTAGTTGGATCTTCAGGATCAACAATCCAGCAATTGCCGCAGATCGGCTGGCCGATAGTTAAATGTGATCCCTGAATAGAAGTAGATGTTACTTCGTGAACCGCAGCGATAACTGTTGTTTCGGTAGGACCCCAAACATTGAACAGTCGCACTTTGCCAAGCCAAATATCGAAGACCTCTTTGCTTGGAGCTTCACCACCAACTGTAATAAGCTCTAAGCTAGGCACATCTTGAGGACTAAGAATACTGGCAACCGAAGGAGTCAAAAATGCCCAAGTAGCATTGACGTCTCGGATAAAAGCGGGCAATGAGGTCATTTGCATATCCCACGAAGGGATGCAAACGCAAGCACCTGAAATGAGTGGAGACATTATTTCGAAAAGCGAGGCATCAAACACAAATGAGGAGAATTGGAGCATTCGAACGCCATCGTGCATACCGAGCCTCTGACTTAGAGCGACCTGGCTGCTGCAAATGGCCTTGTGCTGGATGACCACACCCTTGGGAACTCCCGTCGATCCGGATGTGAAAATTATATATGAAACATCATCAGGGCTGACCTTCACATCGGGTTTGCCTGCATATGCTTTAATACCTCGGAGCTCGGAAATGAATTCTGCGTTCACTTCAAGGACTTTTGCAACTAGTTGGCTGCACTTGAAAGAATTCGAAGGCGTGCAGAGAGCCAGAGTTGATCTAGTTTGCTTAACAATGCTCTGGTGACGTTCAGTTGGATGTGATGGATCAATAGGCACCCAAGCAGCACCAATCTTGTTGATAGCCAAGATCGCCACAACAAACCAGGCGGATTTGTCAAAGCAAACCATGACTAGGTCGCCAGCTTTCACTTTCGACACATTCATCAGATAGTTAGCCAACCTGTTGGCATTCTCATCTAGTTCAGAATAAGTGAAATCGGCATCCCAAGAACAAACGGCAGAAGAACCCGGGTTTATTTTTGTTCGTTCTTCGATAAGTGTGTGGATGCAAGCATCGACAACAGTAGGCGCGTTGGGGTTAGCAGCAAGGGCGAATTCAGTATCCCATTGGCTAGTCATTGACAGCGTGTTGAGTGGCTCTTCGTATTGAGAATTTAATTGTTGAACAACCTGCTCAAACTGATTGCAAAGACCCTGAAGCTGGTGATCAGACAGTATATCTCCATCGTAGTACAGCGTTAGAATCGCGTGGTTCTCAATCAGATCACATTCTACCGTCAAGGGATAATTGAAAAAGCTTTCCAACCAGGATTCAATTCTCGTCTCGTCGTTCAAATCAGATGTAAAAAGCTTTCCGTCATGATTTTCCGCCTGCTGCCTCTGACTTGACTGAACAACAAACAAGCTAGTAAAGTCGGTAGCGTCCTTAGCACTGGCACTGAGCTTTGAGATGTTCTGAAGGCCGAACTGTTCATAAGCTACCATCTCAGTGGCTTGAGTTTGGAGGTTTTGCAAGAATTCAGACACGCGCTGCGTACGATCAAGGCGGACTCTCACCGGAACTGTGGCGATTGTAGGGCCGGCCATATCAATTAAGTCTTGGACAGGCGCCTGTCGACCTGACATAGTTGTACCAAAGCAGATATCATCAGTCTCAGAGTGCAGACTTAGGACGAGTGCCCATGCGCCTCGAAGTACTGAAGCTTTTGTTATAGAGGAGTTGGCTTGGCTCGGAACTGCGATTTTTCTCTTCATAATTTGGAATCCTTGGGCTGCCGTCTCTGATTCAGTTACCAGCTTTGGTGGTGGGAATGAAGCCCTTTGGGCACCTTCTAGTTCCTCATTCCAGTAATCCATAGCTGCTTCCTGGTCCAATTGTGAGACGTATTGGACAAAGTTTGCGAACGGGCGAAGAGTCGGGAGAGAATCTTGGGTGTAAGAACGCTGAAGGACGTCCATATTGATCTGCATAGTCCAGGCGTCAAAAATTGCGTGATGCGCAACCCAAACAAAGTATGTCGGTCCATTGGGAGTGCTAATTATTGCATGCCGCGAAAGTTGAGATCCATACGTCATATCAATGCCCTCGATCTCGTCCATGTAAGCGTCGAGGTTTTGGGCATCTGTCTCATCCCAGCACGTATCATGGGACACCACAGCTTGTAGCGACATATCTCCGTCCAGCACAATCCTTGTTCTCAAGTTGCTGCAGGCCCCAACGGTTTGTTCCCAAGATTTCTTGAAATGATCCAGGTCAACATTTTCCACCAGCTTATAAACCCGCTTGGCTATATAAGAACCAGGCCGTGTGGCGGTCAAAGCCATGAGACCTTCTTGCAGCGGTGTACAAGGGTACAAATCTTCAAGATCTTGTTCTCTTGAAAGCTGACATTGTCGGCGAATAGCAGTAGTCAGAGACTCTAGCCGTGTCTCCTCGATCATACTAAAAGGTTGAACATTGGTAGTCATCTCGTGTCCAATGGTCATCGAGGCAGCCATCGAGGCTAATTGAGAGTCTTTAAAAATGCTTGCGATGGAAAGTTGAATATTCTCTTTTGCGGCAAGATTCGAAAGATAAATTGCAGAAATTGAATCGCCACCAATTTCCAAAAAGCTATCAAATTTAGATATTTCTTCGGCGTTGATGTTCAAGACTCGAGCCCACAGGCTTTGAAGTTTAAACTCCATTTCAGTGGTTGGTGATACTTTATCTTGATCAGCTATCGAAAATTCTGACAACATTTCGCGGGGCATGTTTGTCGCAAGTTCACGCAGCGTCCTTCTGTCGATCTTATTTGAGGCTGTATACGGAAGTTCTCGAAGAGGGAAGATGATACTTGGGATCATATAGCTTGGCAACACGCGTCGCAGTTCAAGAGTAAGATCTTGGAAAACAGAAATGAGTTTTTCATCTTTGATAAAATTGCCATAAGGGTCGGCAATATCCGTGATGGTGTTGCACAAGTGGTTCTTGAATGTGACGAAAGCAATTATCATCTTCCCTGCTTCACGCTCGATGAGGTCCACTACAGTGTGCTGCACATCTGCAAGTTTGGCCTTGATGTTATACTCAATCTCGCCGAGTTCTAGACGCTGGCCACGTATCTTGACTTGAGTATCCCGCCGCCCAAAGAACTCAATTGTTCCATCGGGGTTGAACCTTGCAAGGTCACCACTCTTATAGACTCTAGGCCTGCCGCTGGATATAACACTGGGTAACCATTCTAAATCATCGATAAAGGACTCTTTTGTCTTTTCTTCGTTGTTGATATAACCACGTGCAATTGCACGACCTTCAATGATTAACTCGCCGATGCATCCAATTGGAGCGAGGCGATTGTGATTGTCCGGCTCCACGATCCAAAGTGTGTGAGCAAATGGACGTCCAATGTTTGTAGGTGAATCATCTCGTGACTTGAAAACATGCCCGGCAACATCTACACAAGCCTCCGCAGGACCATAGGCATTGATGATCTCTATTCGTCCGTGCCATTTGCTTAAGATATCTCTTGTGGAAGCCTCTCCACCGAGGCAAAGGGTCTGTAGAGTTGGAAGAGTATCAGGGTCGAGCGTTCGAACAAATGATGGCGTCAACATTGTCCAAGTGGCTCGAGCTTCGGTCATAAATTTTGAGGCGTTGCCCACTCTCTCGGTGTCTGTGGGAACACAGACGGTGGCTCCGAGAAAGAGTGTACCGAATATGTCCAAAATGCAAACGTCAAATACGTAGGCAGCGAATTGGAATGCTCGCGTAGACTTGTTCATGCTGAACTTTTCAGGGTGGCGCAATAGTGAAGTGCAAATGGCGTCGTGCGGCATGACCAGACCTTTAGGTTTTCCTGTAGAGCCAGAAGTATAGAGGACGTAGGCCGCATTGTGAGGCTCGGGCTTCTTGTAATTGCTCAGTTCACGATAGCTTTTAGTGGTTTTGGGAGCATGTGTCAACAGGGAGGAGGAAACCTGGACGGTGTGCTGAGCCATTCCTTCACATGACGGAGCCGTAGATGGTGAAGTGATTATCACTTTGGCATTGACCTCCTGAATCAAGGCCAATCGTCGTGACTCCGGATGCGAAGGATCAAGTGGCATAAACGCACCACCAGCTTTCATAATACCGATCATAGCGATAACGGCCCATATAGATTTCTCCATACAAAACGGCACAATTGTTTCCGGCTGGACGTTGTATTGCAAAAGCTGATATGCGACCAGGTCAGAAAGGCGCTCCAGAGCAGCATAACTAAGTGACCCTTCCGAGGAGTACAAAGCTTCATCATTGGGACATGATTTCGCTTGTTTGGAAATAATATCATGCATACAATGTTCTTCGATTATGACTTCGTGGTCATTCCACTTCATGCTCTGTTGAAGATCCCAAGGCCCTGCTATGGCCACATCACGAAGCAGCTTTTCTCTGCCTAGAGATACCAGCTGCTGGGTGATGTGGTCAAGCTGATGAGTTAATGCTGTGACCTGCGATTCAGAAATGACGTTTGCATCATAGACAAACTCCAACTCAATGCTATCATGGCCCAGGTGGCATTGGAGATTGAGAGGATAGTTGTAATAGTCTTCCATTGACCTCCATGCGAGCCGCTGCTCTGCTCTTGTGGAAACAAGTATTGCCTCATCCGCATCAAGTCCGCCCGTTATTTCCTTTGGCTGGACGACCATGAGACTGGTAAAGCTGCAGGCGTCTTTGGCATCTGAGCTGAGTTTAGCTATATTCTGTAGCCCAAATTGCTCGTGCATCACCATTTCAGTTGACTGCCTCTGAACATCACCAAGAAATTCTGACAATAGCTGGTCTGGGTTCAACCGGATCCTGATGGGGAGTGTAGCAACAACCAGGCCAAGGACATTCTCTACACCTGCAAGTGGAGCATTTCGGCCAGAAACCGAAGCTCCAAAGCAAACATCGTCTATACTGCAGTATCGTGCCAAGAGAATCGCCCAAGCAGCGCGAAGATACGTCGCTGTAGTAATAGCCCCGTTGGTTGACTTTGGGACTGTAATTTCCCGTGCGCAGATACCCATTTTCCTTTCGGAGTTGGTGATGATAAAGTCATCTCTCGGTAAAGGAAACAAAGCGCGCCTTGCCCCAGATAATTGCGTTTTCCAGTACTTCTCTGAATTATTCAGGTCAAGTTGAAGCGTGTGCTGCACGAACCTGGAATATGAGCCCAGCGGCGGTACTGCAGTATTAAAGTATATAGAGTGGAACGTCTTGATCACAAGAGCTAAGGACCACCCATCGAACACTGAATGATGCGTAATGAAGACAAAATAGCGATCGCCATTATCATCATTGATGAGTGCGAGACGGCAAAGTGGTGACCCATGAGACATGTGGATGTTACTCGCAGACCTTAGGAAATCATCCATGTTCTGATTGTCCGTCGATTCCCACTGCACAGGCTCTTTGACAATAACTTGGAGTGATACCATACTGCTGAGCTGAACAAGTCTTGTGCGCAGATTGCTACAAAGAGCAACTGTATGATCCCAAGAAGCCTTGAGGTGGTCAATATCAGCATCGGGCGCAACCTTAAATACCATTTTCGCGACATATGCTCCTGGTTGTTTCGCGGTTAGTGCCATTAACCCTTCCTGTAGCTTGGTGCAAGGAAATGCATCTTCAACAAGATCCCAGCTAGCCAGGCCGCACTGCTTGAGCAGTTCTGCTCTCATAGCTGAGTCTGTCTGATATTGTTTGACTAAGTCGAAAGGTTCAACACGGGAAACCATATTGGAATCTCCGTTCATCTTATCAGCGACAGCAGCTACTTTCCACAGTCTCGGATCGTCGAAGACGTCTTTGACAGTGAGTGAGATTCCGGCTTGGCGGGCATCGGCCACAAAATGTATCACAGCGATAGAGTCACCGCCGATTTGCAAGAAACTATCATCTCTTCCGATAGACTCCAGTGGCATGTTCAGCCTTTTCGCCCAAATGGCTTGCAGCTTACTCTCCGTTGCTGTCTCTGGTGGATTCTTGACAGTGTCAACTAGCGAATAAGTGGACAGGCTCTCAGAATCAAGCTTTTCGAAATGATGCTTCAAGGTGCGTCTGTCCAACTTGGTCGAAGTAATCGATGGCATATATCTGCATGGGACAAATAATGAGGGAATCATGTATCTTGGAAGGTTCACAGACAGGTGTCCAATCAAGCCAACAATTTGGCTCTTCAACTGGCTTGTGACGGGGAGGAACATGGCAGCATCTCCATCCGCAGCGGTGTCAGCTGTAGTTACCATTCTTGTCTCGGTACTGAAGCAAAAGAAGGCAATCAAGCTTGAACCAGCCTCCGTGTCAATTTTATCCACCATCAATTGCTGAACCCCGTCAAGAGATGCTTTGATCTGGTGCTCCACTTCACCCAACTCAACTCGAAGGCCTCGAATTTTAATTTGAGTGTCCTTTCTTGTGACAAATGCAATCGTTCCATCTGGGTTATATTTACACAGATCACCAGATTTATAAAATCGATTCCAGTGGTCTAAATTGCTGTTGGGCGCCCAACTGGGCAAAGGCTTGACTGTTGTTGATTCGGTTTTGGCAGGATCTGCTAGATATTCTCTGAGTAACGTTGGTCCTTGGATAACCACCTCACCGATGGTTCCAAAAGGTGCTAGGCGATGCGGATTCTCTGGATCAACAAGCCAGCAGAAGCCACCAACAGGTCTACCAATCGTCAAAGGAGAGTCATCAAGAGATCCGTATTCGTGCAGTGTACTAAAAACACAGGTCTCAGCAGGGCCCCATCCGTTGATGAGACGAACCTTGCCAACCCAGGTCTCTAATATATCGCGGCTCACGGCCTCGCCAGCAAGAAGCAATAGCTCAACGTCAGGCATATCGTCCGGGTTTAAAGTGCGAGAGAATGAAGGAGTAGAATACACCCAATTGATCTTCATCGTGCGTATATACTCAGCAAGTCCATTCATTCTAACTTCTTCAGATGGCACACATATGCAAGCGCCAGCAATCCAGGGGCCGACGGTCTCTCCAATTGACAGATCAAAGACATATGATGCAAATTGTAGAACTCGGACATCCGAAGTCATTCTGAGCCGTTTGGTGACAGCAGTTTGACTGGTGCAAAGAGCCCTGTGCTGCATAACGAAGCCTTTAGGGGTTCCTGTACTTCCAGACGTAAAGAGAACGTAACAAGCATCACTTGGGGATACCGTCCGTGGGTTCTTGTTACTTTGTCTTCGCCTTAACAGCATCTCGTCAAGAGTAGCAGAGACTTCAACGACATTTTTCACTAAATCAGCACAAAGAGGGGTGTTGCTAGGCGAGGCTAACGCAAGCTTTGCCTTTGTCTGCATTACAACCTTCTTATGGCGCTGGAGGGGGTGAGAAGGGTCGAGAGGAACCCAAGCAGCCCCGGCCTTATTGATCGCCAAGATGGATACGAAGAACCAAGCGGATTTTTCGAAGCAGACATGAACAAGATCGCGTGCCTGAACCGCACAATTATCAATAAGGTAGCTCGACAGTCTATCAGCAGCAAGATTTAGCTGGCTATAGGTCAACGTCAAATCGGATGCATGAACGGCCATCGCATTTGGTCTCTTCAGAGCGTGGTCTTCAATGACTTGGTGCAAGCACGATGAAATAATATCTGGCTCTTCGCTATTGCATTCTATAGCACGTTGCAGATCCCACGGGCTAGATACTGTTATGGACTTCAAAGGAACATCATCTTGTTCAAGGAGCTGTTGAGCGACATGTTCAAAATGGTAACATAAAGCCTCCAACTGGCCCTCCGTTAGAACATCGTCATAGTAAGTGAACTCGAGTTCGATCGCATCATCTCCAACGCGAGTTTGAAGAACTAACGGATAGTTGAAATAGTTCCTCATGGCTTCTTCTGATATCGCCTTTTCTTCTATGCCTTGTTGAAGAATCGAGTCCGACGAGGAGTAAGCTGCTGATGATAGATGCTGCATTGGTTGGATAACAAGCAAATTAGCAAAATCACAAGCTTCCCTAGCACTTTGCCCGAGCTTCGAGATATTCTGTAGTCCAAATTGTTCATGAGCAACCATTTTAGACGCATGTGACTGAATATGCTGAAGAAACTCAGAAACCAGCATTTCCCGATCAATCTGAACTCGGACAGGTACAGTAGCAATCATGGGCCCTGGAATTTCGTTCAAGCCGGGGACAGGAGCTTGTCGGCCAGACAAGGTCATACCAAAGCATACATCGTCATTGCCGCAATACTGAGCAAGAAGAAGAGCCCAGGTGGCGCGAAGAATGGTTGCTGTGGTTATTGCTGCTTTTGGGTTCTGGAATGGTATGGATTTCTTCATTACGCAATCTTGAGATTTTGCAATTATAGAAGCGGCAGGGAATTGGGATCGCTGTGATCCCTCCAATTCTTTCCTCCAGTATTCGCGAGATGAGTCGTAATCGAGTGACCCAATGTACCGAATGAAGTTCGAATATGGTGGCAGAGCCTCTATGCTAGAGTTCGTGCTGAGATAGGATCGTTGTAAAGCATCAAGCACAATTTTCATGCTCAAACCATCAAAAACAGCGTGGTGAACAATCCAGATGAAATAGGTGTCGCCATTCTCCTGGTGTAACAACGCGTTTCGACTGAGACGATCTCCATAGCTCATAGAAACGCTTCGAGTCTCGTTCAAATATGTATTCACGTCGGTATTCGAAACAGGGGCCTCCCATGTAGTATCAGTTGTGACGACGGCCTGCAATGCTTCCGAGTTAACCAAGGCTATCCTTGACCGTAGACTACCGCAGAGCCTTATGACCGCGTCCCAAGAGGCCATAAAATGATCAATGTCAACATGCGGCATTAGCTTGTAAACCTGCCGATGAATGTAAGATCCAGGCTGCTTAAGTCCAAGTGCCATAAATCCCTCTTGAAGTGTTGTGCAAGGGTAAATATCTTCAATTGTTCCGACATCCAGGTTGCACTGTTTCTGCATCTCGGTTTTGACCTCATCCATGCTGTCCTGCGGAATCAAACTGAATGGCTTAGCATATCCCAATTGTTCAGCATCATCGATTGAAGCAACAGCGGCCATTTGTGCCAGCTCGGGATTCTCCATGATGTCTATTGGGGACAGGGAGATACCATGTCGATAAGCAGTTGTGGCGAGCTCGGTCATCGTAAGAGAATCACCACCAAGGAAGAAAAAGTTATGCCGCCTGCCGATATCTTGGATATGGATCTGAAGCACATTGCGGAGTACATCTGCCCAAAGAGCCCGCAGGATTAACTCCAACTCAGTCTTTGGTGTTTCCTCAGCTGGGAGGCTCGCAGTCGTCATCAATGTGGCTCTTGTGATGATTTGAGCCCGTCGATCTTTTGCCGGTAATGGCACTTCGTTGGTATCCAAGAGACCGCTATCATCATGATTGCTGTAATTCCATGGGTATTGAGGCAGTCCAGAGATTGCTTTCCCAGTGAACAATGGACCTAACTTCAACACCACAGAATACTGCCAAAGCCGACCAATCGCCGATAGGAAGCTTGCCAAACAATCTTTCTCTCTAAACTGGGATGAGATATAGTTGCATGGCACAGAGTTGGCAAAGCATATTTGTGAAAGTGGCCCAGAAAGAGTTGAGTGCGGTCCAATTTCTAAGAACAAGCTGTGCTGAGGGTATGTCTCAAGAAGAGACAAAATTGCGGAATAGAAGCGGACAGGCGAGATCAAGTTGTTCACCCAATACTTAGGGCCGAGGTCTTTGGCAGCATTGAAAATGCTGCTGTTAACGCTCGACACGAAAACGGCCTTTCTCGTTCGCTGCTCTGGCAAGGCAATTCTTTCAGCCTCTAAGAGACCCAGAAGTTCAGTAAAGACTGATTCCATGTGGTGTGAGTGAAAAGCTGTGCCAACATGCAACTTTCGCGTGGTAACTTGCGGTCTAGACATTTTGATCGATGTCATGACTTCCTCTATCACATCGCGGTCGCCGGAGATTGTCGTGCTCGTGGGGCTGTTCTCACAGGCCACAACGACGCCTTCACGCAAGAACTCTTTCGTCTCTTTAGCGCTCAGACCTGTCACCGCCATGGTTCCATCGAATGGGCTCATCGCAGCAGCATAGCCATAGTAATATGCCGTAACAATTGCGCCCTTCAGAGTAAGAAAACCTGCGGCGTAGGCTGCGGCAATCTCGCCGCTGGAATGGCCGATGACAGCCTCTGGCGTAGCTCCCATACGCTCAAACTGATGAAAAAGTGCAATCTGCAAAGCAGTAGACAGCGTACAAGCTGTTTCCACAGAATGAATTCGACACAGAGGGTCGGTAGATGATCGCTGGATTTCCTCTTCAATCGACCAAGAGGGCGGGGTTTTCAGTTGACGCAAGATTCTGTCCATGCTTTGAATGTCATCTCTGAATCCATCGAGCTGGAAAAGTTCTTTGCCCATGCCTGCCCACTGCGCTCCCTGGCCACTGAATACCATCGTGATGGAAGAAGGCTCAGCCGGGCATTTCGCGGGGTTCGCAGTACTCAGGCATTCTCCGTCGACTCCGAGGAGAGAAAAGGCGCGGTGAGTGAATGCTTCTCGGCGTAAAGCACGAGTAAAGGCAACATCAGGGACGAGTTGCGGGTGTGCCTTGGCGAAATCATGGTGAAGTTGTATCTGCTGGTTCAGAGAGGTCGCGTTGCTTGCTGAAAAGAGGACAAGTTCTGTGCGAGAGTGGTTCTTGTTTGCTGAAGAATCGTTATTTCGATACGATTCAAGGATAACGTGGGCTCCAGTGTTTGCAGTTCCAAGATAGCTGATGCTGATTCTTTCTGCTCGACCAGATGGAAATTCGCGTGGCTTTGCAAACGCACTGAGCTTCCGGCTTTGAGATTGACCTGTTCGATTATGTAAACATTTTGCCCTCCCAATTACCAGCAGACATTGCTCTTCCAGGTTCTTACCGTTTACTGCATTTGGGATAGAAGGCAGAATTGTTTGATGCTTTATGGAAACCATAGCCTTGATCAAGCTGATAAGGCCCGAAGCACTTCTTGAGTCGCCGATAGCATCCTGAGAAGAGCAAAGAGAGGCATCACTCTCTCCGAAAACGCGTTCAAGGGCCGAAAGCTCGATCTGATTTCCAGCAAAACCAGCATCGTAACACTCATTTGTTAGTTTATCACTTCTTCCAGAGCAAAAGCAAATGACNNNTTTTGACGAGAAAAAACTCACCTCAATGACTGCCGTATCACGCGGATCCAACCCAGCGGCATCATAGGCCTCGCGGATCATGTCCGCATAGACACTTGCGCCTGAGTTCACGGCTTCTTGAAACTCATGGCCGTCGCATGTGTTAGTAGCACAGATGACGGCTTGAATGGGGTTTCCATCGCGAATGGCGTCATTCATTGGCTTGATGAACACTGCCACCACCGCTTCTCTCTCAGCATCATCCTCATCCGCATCAGCGGCGGTCATCAAGTTGATGCCCGCAACGAGAGCAGCTTTGGCATCGCCATTCTTGATAGCGATACATGCCTCATGAAGCGCCAGCAGTGATGCGGAATGATCCGCATTCTCAATCATTACGCTGAAATANNNTTGATGGTTAGCCACCGCGTGTTGATGAAAACGGGGATTGAGTGTTTCAGCTCGAGCCTTGGGCTGGGCNNNCCTTGGTCCTTGAAAATCAAATTGTTTGGATACATAGTCCACGATAGAGGTGTGTCTGACCTCCTTCGACTCGGATTCTTCATTACTAGGCTCTGCCAGATAGCAAGCTACAGACGCAACCTTTCCGCGATAGCTGACCTCGCATGCATCTTCTAGGCATTCACGCGTAACTTCGAGGAGTTTCTGGCCATATGGTCCAAACTCAGTTGGCCCTTCAGTGGCCGTGAATAAGGATGCATCAACGGAGTTGTGGCCTTCACTCAATCGGCTGCCATGCACATCACGCCCTTCATTCTGGGCTCCAGGTGCAGAACCGCGGGCATCCGCTTCACCGGCCAATAAATCCCAAAACTCCTCGGTATTGCGGATTCCACCCGAGAGTCGCATACCAACTCCGCAGATAGCGATGTGAAACTGATTCGAAGTTCCATTTTGGCTCTTGGAGGAGTTGATAGAGCCATTGATGCTACCTCCAGCCCCAGCCTCTTCGGCCGAAGACTTGATTCCAGACATATTAAAGATTGTAATTAGTACGTTGAAGCAAATTAATTAAAAATGGACATTAAATTCAACCGGAATCGTATATGTATCGACCAAGACGCTTGCTGGACCAACTAGGTGGGAGGATGGTGGGCATCAAATGGTATAAAAGGGAAGCTCTTTGCAAGGATAGACAATACAACTCTTACTCCTACTACAAGTACTTCGTAATACTTTGTGATATTACTGTCAAAGCAGTCCAAGGCCTAGCCAATGATGGTACCCTGCTCTCCAAGTCAGTCAATGTCTCACAGAGTTTTCGACACTTGCGAGGATGCGGCCATGCTCAGGTGCACGGGTAGAGCCCCAGTCGACTTACCGCCATTGTCCCGCGCGTCAATCCCTTTGATGAACAATCATTCAGGGATCTAAGACCAATCCAACTGCAGAACTTTGATACGTATTCATGATACTTCATACAGTCGAGGGCGGTTGCTTCAAACCCGCGTATAAGCACACACCACTACAGCACTATAAATACCTACTTGGGTAATACACTCGGAAGTCAGATAATCCACAGAATATATGCAAACTTTGAAAAAGCCATCCAACAATGCGTATTGTGCAAAGATGGAGCTTCTGACGACCGCTGATGGCAGCATTTGAGAATGCACGCAATCTCGTAGGAGTATGTCCTAACGAGTATCTCCTATTGGTGAGGGCGGCACGGCGCTTACCGGCGGGCTACAGTCCGCCTCACCGGAAAAAAGAAAGAAGACGCGGGAGAGAAGTGGAAATACCAATTACTATCCAGTATCCAGGCCATGAGGCAAAGATCCTATAGGTCAGAAGCGATATGCCCCTGCGCAAGTATGCATAGGTAGTGCCTCTCTCTTAACCCACTCTTTTGCATCTTGCGTAACAAGGACAAGATCTACCAGATTTTACTCTCGCGATGCCAGTCTACCCTTGACTAGAGTCTGATCTTTCAGAGTGAATGATCCTACGAACTATACGACGCAATGGATTGTATGGTGAGCTTCAACTAGATTTTCCTCATGTATTCGCTCAGCTCTCATATAGACACACCACCCAAGATGAGGATTGACACCTTGGGGGCTAATATATAGGGATGGAAAAAGACTGATATTCACATAAAACTTATTTTTTACGTTTATCCCATGGGGTGGCTGCATGGCGCAATTTAAAACAATATCGTCCAACAGCTGAAATGAGTGGCCAAGAGCCCTCCCTCGGGGCGATCAGTCGAGGGAACTCAACTTGGCACGCCCCCTTGCATGCCCTCGATACTTGCAAGCAAATCGCAACAGTATATGGACTACAGAGCAAGGAGTCCTTCGTACAAGTCAAGACTTTGTCCTTTCAAGTAGTGCCACAAAAGCGGTGGCTCAATCCAACCCCGGAATGCTCACGGCGAGTGTCACCTTACAAACCCATCCGCACCAGGGTTTTCGTGTGTGAAAGACGACATGGAAAGCTTCATTACTATGAAATACTCATACTCACGTCATCTGATACAAACGATACACAACGGCGAGATATTAAATAAGCCCTGTATTTAGCGACTTTAGCGACGTAGCATTGTATGGTACATAGCGTCGTATGCAGCATATCATGATCATATTCCATTAGCAAAGAGCATCATAACTACCGGGTGACTGGTCATAATTAGTCAATCATTCACAGCCGTCTGAGTGATTGGATTTAGCCCCCATACATGTAGTATAATACTGCCATTTTCATGGCTCTTTTAGTACACAGGCAGGCAGGTAGGTCACGTATCTGTGTGTAGTAGAGAGGTATAGAGCATCTTGATGTCATACCACGGCGTGCCTTGATCTGGGAAGAATGTAGTCTATGCACGAGTTACGTGATCAACCAAAGGAGGTATACACTGTTACCCAAAAGAGGCTGAGGCAGTCGTGGAACCCGGTTCAGCTGCTCCGTCTCCATTTCTGGGCCACTTGTTCCAGGCGTTCGCTTGTCAATCTCAGATATCATTTTACTTAATCTTGCACGAGCCGTGAGACAGAGATGTCACTAACAGCGCCCAATTGGCCGGCCTTCGCATCCGTCACAACTGTCTCGGACATCGGATAGGACCACTCATGCTTTGTCTCACAAGAGCATCAATCAGTCAGTGATGGTTCTCGCCCGGGCAAACTGCACATTGGTCAGCTAGCGTATGAGCTCATTTAACATTCCGGCCGGCGGGTGGCTGATGTGACGCTGGTATTTGCACGGACAACATCCGTGAATTCCCTGTTACAGGCCAGGGAGGTTGAACGGCTCCAGCGCGTTATGAGTGGCTATGACAGATCAAGTTGTTCAGCTCTACGGAGGTAGTAGTGCGCACGATCAAAGACGTAGGCTATAGGGGCTGTCGCCCTGCATAAGGCTACATGTATGTGTAAGTGTACATACATGGATCCCCTGCTGCAGCAGCTAGGCGTTTCCTAGGCTTTGTCGTGAGTTCTTACTGTCCAATGGATTACCACTTACTTTACTGATGGGTTGTTGTCAGAACTTACATCAGTTACATGGAGTAGAGCGGCAGTTGCACAGTTGACACGGGACTATCCGGATATTTCGGTTGTTACACCGCTAGGGCTCCATCGGCTCCTGCAGGCTGGATTAAGCCAGGGCGGCCTGTCTCTGCCTGGTGACGCTTTTTGTACTCGAATCGGTGTTTGGCTTTAAGACACGCATCGACCTAACCGTCGCCACGCGTTAAGCGTAATTACATGTTGCTACCACGGGAATACTACTAGTTGTAGGTACTGTACGGTACGAGTACGTGAAATAGGCAGCAATGATGGGGCTGGGCACTGATTAATAGAAATGAATCATCAGAAACAGATTGTGAATCACAAATAATACTCTATACCTTGTCGCGTTGGGCTATCTGACCTACAATTCCGCTACACCTACCCTAGAATCCGGAACAATTGTAAAAAAAAATAGACAAAGTATAGAACAAAACACTGAAAGAAATTGAAAGAAACTATCAATTTGTGGTATTGATTCATTTGATTGGTTACTTATTGAATTTTATTTCTTGGTTTGTTTTCTTCGTTGCAGATAGGTAGTGACTACATTTGTCAACTCAACCAAACCGCTGATCTGAGTCGCTCAAGTCTACGTAGCCAAATCGCAGCTGATGACTGAGACAGCCGTAAAACAAAGTCCAGCTACCTGGTAGCTATGGATACTGAGAATAACCTACGGGGCATTTTTTTTGTCGGCTGGGTGAACGAGGATTGTCTGTGCACCCCAAGTTGGCTATTCGACCCCCCTGCGTAGAGTGAGCTTCAAAAGCGGACGCGAGGTAAAGCCGCTATTTACTACTGCGGGCATTTACTTATTAAGTAACAGATGCTTGCTCTCTAAAAATCTCCCATCGTCATTGTTTTCTGCTACTATGGCGTTAATATATTTTTAGTATTTACATACTGCTGTGACTACTTTCGTTCAGCATCCTGGGTAGCAAAATTGGGCGCTGAATAGGTATGCCATATTAACTGGAGAAAAAAAGAGATTTCATAGACATAACCTCCTCCGAGGCTGCTCTTGGTTAAATGGATATTTACCCTCATATTAGTTAACCATAACATTAGATTCATCTTCACACAGGGCATCGCCTTCACAAATGACATTACACGCTTTCTGAGGCATCCCAGTATCATCAAAGAGGCGCAATTGAGCACACCTCACGTGCCATTTGTGTGATGTATCTTGGCGTGCGTTTAAAGACCTTCCCACACCGAATACCATACATATATCGTATGCACTGGCCATTCGCGCGGAGACATATTCATTGTTCAATACGACTTTTCTATGATGCTCAATCTAGTTGGCTCATCTAAGATGTACTCTGCATTCTTCCTAAATGTCTCTGTATGTCAGCTTTGCAGATGCCACCGAACTGATAGGGTCCGAGTGCCTCCACAAACTTGACAACATTCGTAAATAGGCATTCAGTTGGCATTCAGATGACATTCACATGGCTGGTCAAGTGATCAGTGATAGTATGTCGTGCATATTCCAAACGCCCAATTTTGACTTCTTTGTTACATGCTGAAGCGATTTGAAGACATAATGCTCTGTAGACGAGCTATAAGAAGCCATCGTCGCTCAACGATTTGGCAACTTTTACCACATCACGTCTATCCATAAAAGAAAGCTTACAACTCTATCTTTTAAAGTCATCAAAATGCAGCTGTCAGGTATTTACTTACATTTGCCCACGCAGCCGCTATATAACTAACGTGACAAGTTAAACTCCTCGGTCTCTTCGCCTCTCTCGTCGCTGCTAGCGCTATTCCTACTTCTCAAGACTCTACTTCCGGTGTGGAC
Organism: Trichoderma sp. BMH-0061; assembly: GCA_030015385.1. Classification (NCBI taxonomy): domain Eukaryota; kingdom Fungi; phylum Ascomycota; class Sordariomycetes; order Hypocreales; family Hypocreaceae; genus Trichoderma; species Trichoderma sp. BMH-0061. The sequence goes on from JARWZN010000002.1 coordinate 1,455,533, forward strand.
CAAGGCACACAAAGTGTCTGCTTCATGCAATGTGCAGTTTGGTACTCATGGTGCCGGAGAGACCCCCACAATTACAGATGTGGCAGAGATGGAGGATTTGTCTATGACAAGCGAAACACAGGTTGTGAAGAAGCTTGCGGGTGTCTCTGTGATGCAGGTTGCAAGGACCACCTTTGTGCGGACCCGAACGAAAGCGAATAATTTAAAAATACGTTATTTGGAAAAGAGAACCTGTATGACAAAGAAATCTAATATCATATGCAATCGCTATTTAGTGAATGACTGCGCACCAGCTTTTGAGCTTCTATAGCCTTGGCCTTTTTAAGTGAATGAAAATATAAGAACGCTCTAAGATTTTGTAACAGCGTTAAGCCTTGGATTCGTTATTCGTGGACTCATCGAATGTATGAAGAGACATGGCTTTGGGCTCGTCTCGACCAAAAATGAGACCAGGGTGTCCAACGCAGAGGCAGAACGAAGCGATAACAACCAAGCTAAAGCGAATGTCAGTTCGGGTACACTTTATCGAGCGAAACGAGATCCGGTACTTACACTCCCTCAAGGCCAATAAAGAGGCCTTGATCTGTGATCAAGTTAGAGTGAACGTAGCCCTTGCTCAGCTCGTAACAACGGTATACGCAACGCGTGAAGATGAGAAGGATCGCGGCACCCAGGAAACCCAAAAAGACGCGCATTCTTGTTCCCAAAGGTGATGAGGGCTTTTGCGGACATAGCGAGTCACGTAGTCGATGAACAAGGCGCTGAAGAAGAACAGGCCGCCGACCTGGAGCCCCAGACCAGTCATGGCAATATCGACACCGGTTTGACTGCCGCCAGAGCTGACTACAGATATAGCACCACCAGCAGCTTGGAGAATAAGGCAAACGATATCGAGGGGGATAAAGATCCAATAGAATAGCTCGGGCTTGATGCGTGAAACTTCAGGGGCCAAGAAGTTAATGCTATGGCAGGTGTTAGCTGGCGATCAACGATAGTTCCGTCAACAGTAGACTCACGTCTTGGATAGCGTAATGTATATTCCAGCGGTGAAAAACACTGGGGCAATGGTGATGAGGACGATTTGGTCCATGAAGCCGCCGAAAGAGAAAGGATTATTGTAGAGAACAAGGCGACCGGCATAGCCTCCAATCTCAACTAGGCACCCGAAGATCATGAGGGTCATGAAATTCCACTGGCGCCAACGAACGCCAAGAAATGCGTGGATGCTGATGGCTATAGCAAAGAGGGCTATGAAGACGGAGTTGGCAGCGATGGAAGGTCGATACTTGTAGACACTCCATTCAACAGGGCAGACATCGAGAGTACAATTGGCCTGTGGACCGAACACAACATAGCCGCCTGGCGTCCCAGGTATTCCCTGGCCCGGAGTCGTCATGATGGATAAGATTGAGGTCGAAGTATGGTCGTCGGTGCGGGTGCTGTTCGTACTGCTGGAGATGGCTGTGTGGGCAGCGCGAAAGGGGAGGACGGCAGTGTTGCCTATATAGCTGTTTTCTCCTTGCGATGAACTGCTTCGAGAGAATGGGGCTCGCACAGACGACGAAAGAATGCCCGAAGAAATCTGCAAATGGTTTGGGTTCCCAGTTGCTGAAGGATTTTGCCTAAATGATATTGAATCCTGATAACGTTCAATTTATATCCTGAACAACGTCGTCTGCGTCCTCCAGGCAATCAAGCTCGACACGACAGCAAACGGAGTAGCGGCGAAACAGAAGTATGTCCAAGACTGAAATGGAAACTGGTATGTGCTGACGATGGGGCTGTGTGAATTGATATAATTCGATCAGGTGCAAAAGGAGAGTGCTCTGATTACAAAGTGTGATGTAAAATCTCTTTTTTTCTTGTGCTGGCATCTGTCAAATATGAGCAAGTTGCGCCGATGCTCCTGATCGGAGGGACGGAGTAACTTTTGAAGGTCTAGATCGTTAGTCTCATAGGTAGTTACGCAAGCTGCAGAATGCATATCAATAAAGACACAAACAACATTGGTTTATTCTTCCGCTTATAAATATTGATTAGTTTTGTCTACGCACTCGATGTTGCCTTTCAAGCCATGTTTTGTATCTACCAAGCCTTTTGTGCAGTGAGGATTCGTGGTATGAAGTTCCGTTGCATCGATTCTGTAAGATCATATCTCCGGCCCACGATTTTGCTGCTAAACGGAATACGGGGCAACACGGGAGTCACAGCCTCCTTCAATTTTTTTCTCTCCTGATACCCAAGTGGGTCAGGCCAATGATAGGAGGATTCGTATTTTCGTATCTCTTCATGGTTGGCATTTTGGTAACCGTTTCAGCCCATGACTATAGGTACCTAAGACGCCACAAGCTTCAATATTTTGTCAATACTTGGATGCAGCAGGTGTCGTGCTGAACGGGTGCCAATCTCTCTGGTCAAATTCTCAGGATCAGATCCGTACAGGATTTCAATGCTTGCAGTGCCGAATCTGGAATGATGCCGCGAACAAGGTGCTGCGATCCGCGGGAATTATTTGTGATGCCGAATCTGGAATGATGCTGCGAACCAGGTGCCAACAGCGGGAAAATACTTGGCCTTCGTCCATTTGCTGCATGACGACGCAGCTGAAAAGTGAAAACGCGCAATGTACATTAGCGACAGAGATTCCCCGCGATAGTCTTGGCAAGGTTAGCCATTTGTATCCTGAATGGACTGATATCGCATGAAGTCATGATCCTTCGCTGAACTCTATTTCACGCTCTGATTGGTGTTTGTTGAAGGGCTGTTGTATATAATCTCATGATGATTCATTGACATGCGGCTGAAAAATCTCCGTGCTGGCAAGGTGCCGTTAGGCCACTGGTTCGGTGGTATTCGGCTGAATCCGAATTACCGGGGGCTTCGATGCAGTTTGGCTCCAAGTCCTCTTGGGAGCAGCCACTAAGCTCTGCAAGCAGCACGTTATGGCGGGTATGTTCAATCATATTGACGACCATCGACCTTTGACTACAGGTCAGTCTTGCTGTTTTGGAAAAGCTATTGAACTCAACTTTTTGGATCTCTCTCTCATCGTTGATGAATGTATTCCATGTAGAGCATGCTCTCGAGCTGTCGTTCGGAGTGCTATGATTTCCCGATGCCGAGCGGGACCCAAGCATATAGTATTCGCGGCAAGCCAAGTGCTGACCTTTCCGCCATCAAGGCCTAGCAAGATCTAGTGCCTCAAGTCGAAGATTCGCGAAACGCTTCAGAAAGTTTTCCAACCTAAGAGGAATACCAGCGTTTTAGTGGTCGCGATATTCCCCACAAGACTGTCAGCCTTATGTTCCGGCAATCTATATTCCTAACGTCTACAAGGGTCCGGGTATATGTAGACGGCGGAGATTGCGGGAATCCTACGCGATATGCAAGATTCCATGTACAGATTCAGTTGCCACTTACTAGTGATGGCGTATCTCTTCGGGAAAACGCTGTCATTGTGATCGATCTCTCGGCCGAAATGTCCTGAGAACCGGTCCACGACTCAGCATACCCGTCCAAGTACCGAACAACTCTTTGGACACTTTGAAAGCACAGGAGTCTTACAGACATTAGTATACTTCGTGTACGGCTGTTCTACCTACTAATCATTATCCGATCCCTGCGCCCTCTTGCCGGGAAGAGAAGAGATTTTGGCAGGAAGAATCGCATCCATGGCATGAGTCATAATGATGGCTACTAGGTAACGTAAGGGGACTGTTCAAGCTGGTAGGGGCTGGAGGAGTGCCTGAAGTTGAAAGCCAGGTCCATGAATGTGCTCAGATCAATCCTGTTATGTTGTTGATTGTGACGAACACCGTTGCGTCGCATCCAAGCACCAAAGGAACATGTCACTACTCTGACACAATTGCAGGAGCAAGCCCCGATGTGTTGTTGGCAATCAACAGATTTAATAATTGTTATGATTGAACATTTGAGAAATCTCCATGCAGGCATCGGAATATGTACTCGTAGTGTTGCCAACCTAGGCGGCCCTTGCTGCAAGCTATCTTTGGCTGGCGTCTTTATTTGAGGAGCAGCCATGCAGCCACGCGATGCTGTCCAACCGAATAATTCGCGCCTTCCTGCATCTTTTTTACCTCGTGATTAATTATTGATGCATGATCAATAATCACTGCATTGTGGCTATAGAACGTTGAACTGCTTTTTGGGTGACATGCAGCTTTTGGGCTGTCACACCCACATATTGCACATACACAATGAGCTTCATGGGTCGGTCTTTGCAAACGTGAAGATGGTGTTTATTGAGCACCATACGATTGTCCAATGACTAATTCATAACACGGGGTGTACGAAGCAAAGACATGTCGGAGCAATGCCGAATACAGGAACTTTGCCCACCTTCTGTATTCTCGATGTTTCTAAGAAGATGAAGCTGAGATGCTCAAAAAGTGCTAGTTGTTCCGCTCTTGATGGTGGCGAGCCCCAATCAGGGGCGATTTAGCGCTTGAATCAGTGCCGAAGATGGGCCTCGGCTCGGCATCCGGGCTTCAGGATATGTTCCATCTCTCCTTGTCGTCATGCTCGTTGTCACTCTCGATTAATAAGGAGGAGAAGAAAATTGTGCCAATGTACTCCATTTAAAAACTGATTGAGTCGTTTGCGTTATGGATGCATGAGGTCATTTGTCTTGAGGAGCGGAGTTTTAATCGTAGAGTTATTATGTCGGCTTGTATAATCGTTCCGTGGCCCTTTTCCGTATGTTGAAGGTGAGGATCATGCATGCTTACGCCTTGTTCATCCAATAGGAACAGACAGGAATTATGCTGTCAGACTCACAACATAGATGTGCCCGTATTGTAACAGCCAATTTGCTACACAACTCCGCGACTATTAACAAGGTCCGAAACATGGACCGTTTTCTCGTTCAGCATGAATTTGCTGCAGAGTCCAAGTCCGCGATTACCAATCAGGTCACTGCCACTGCCAGCAGATCGGACACTAGCGAGTCAAAACAAGAGCGATGGCGGAACAGCCGCGGCGCGGCGCAAACGGGAAACTGTCTGAATCTGTATCTTCACCGAGACTATCTTTTTGCGAGGGCTGCATGTATGTACTTGCCGTACAAAGCAAAGTGGTCAAAACGTCCAAGGATCTACGGAGTGTTGTACATAACATGCCGCTTCTCTTTTTCCACTCCTTTCCTTCTAAAACTAGTCCCGGGCTTGAGTCTCCCCTTGCGGCTCGATCCATGCCATCCATGTCTTTGTGGCTGCCGCTTCTCGACACCGAAAAGCACCTCGGTATCTTCGCCTCTCCCCCATAATTATGCAAAGACGGGACTTAGTGAGCCTGCAGCCGGGGCTCTTTTCTAAAAGAAGGACTCGGCCGGCCGGCCGAAAGACACAAAGGTGCATCTGCTCGGAGCTGCACTCGACGGCGAAAGCGAACTCCGCACCGGAGGAATATCCCCATTGCGAAATGGCGGGCCCTAGTGGCTTTGTGGGGAGCCGCTGGTGACGGGATTTTCTCAACGTTCTGTTGCATCGCTGCGGTTTTGGCTTTGGTTCCCCTTGCCCTTTGACGTTTCTCGATAGAGCCAATGCAGGAGTTTCCATCCCTGCGGGCCACGTCCCACGTCCTTGTCCCGAGGCCATCGACACGAAGTTTGAATTGTAATTGCTAAGCACAACGGACCTGTGTAGTACGACACGACTCCAGGCAATGCGGGTCTCCGTGGACGGTCGGATTCTCCATGTTGCTGTTTCAGACGCTGAATCCCTAGTTCAATGGAGCAAACACCCGCTTTGAGGCCGTCGCCGCCGCCGCTGTCGATACTTGCTAAATGCTAGCTGGAGGGTCGGCCACGCATTAGGCCACCTAGAGATGCGAGTATAAAGACAGCTGTGCGCCTCCAGATTTGTTTTTTCGAGTCTTTGAATCTCAAGCTAGATCATTCCCATCTCTACTAGCGCATCAACTCTCAAGCCCCTTACGACAAACGCCATCCTTCACCTTCAACCTTCATCATGGCTGTTGACAACCTGTCCATCGTTCTCGCCGAGCGGCCCACCGGTGAAATCGTTCCCGGCACCACCTTCAAGCAGAAGATCTCTCCTGCTCCCACCTCAGCCGACATCAAGGATGGCGAGATTCTCGTCGAGGCTCTTTACCTCTCTCTGGACCCGGCCATGCGAGCTTGGTTGAATGGTAATTCGCATTGTCCTTCTCGCATTTCCCGCAAGTTCTAACATGTCATTTGTAGATGTCCGATCTTATGTCCCCCCTGTCCAGATCGGCGAGACCATGCGTGGTGCTTCCGTCTGCCGCGTTCTTGCTTCCAAGAGCAAGCAGGCCAAGGCTGGCGACTATGTTTGCGGCTTCACTGGCTGGACTCAGTACGCCGTCCTCCGCGAGGGTGCTTTTGAGCCTTCCTCCAACTACCCCGGCCTGAGGGAGCCCAAGGACATGCTGTCAGTTCTCGGCATGACTGGCCTCACTGCTTGGATCGGTATGACCAAGATTGGAGAGCCCAAGGCTGGCGAGACTGTTGTTGTTTCCGGTGCCGCTGGTGCTACTGGCAGCATTGCCGGCCAGATCGCCAAGATCAACGGCGCTCGTGTTGTTGGTATTGCTGGCAGCGCTGACAAGTGCAAGTGGCTGGTTGAGGAGCTCGGCTTCGACGTTGCCCTGAACTACAAGGATGCCGACTTCAAGGAGAAGTTCAAGGAGGCCACTCCCAAGTACATTGATGTCTACTTTGACAATGGTAAGCATATCCGCCACCACGCTTGACACAGGAACCCCCTGGCTAACCAATGTCTATTTAGTTGGTGGTGAAATCCTCAACATGTGCCTTGCCCGCGCAAAGGAGCACGCTCGCTTCGTCATGTGCGGTGGCATCAGCCAGTACAACAGCGAAAACCCCGAGGGTCCCAGCAACATCTCCAGAGTCATCAGCATGCGCATCAAGATGCAGGGCTTCATCGTCTTCGACCACATCAAGGACTACGGCAAGGCCCGCCAGGAGCTTTCCCAGTGGGTTTCCGAGGGCAAGATCAAGAAGACCGAGCACATTCTCCCCGGCGGCCTCCAGGTTGCCGAGCAGGGACTGGTTGACCTGTACAAGGGCTCCAACACCGGAAAGCTGCTGGTCGAGGTCAAGAACCCCAAGGAGAACCCCTCCAAGTTGTAAAAATGTTGCAAGGAAAGATGAAGAAGAAAGAAAATACCCCCAAGTTAATGAGTTCAATAACGTTGAACAGAAATGTATATAGTTTTGTATGATCTAGACGCATTGGCAGGTAGCGAATGATATTTCTATTTCTGCTTACCTATCTTGAGTTCTATTCCGAGAGTGAATGAATGCCTTGTTCAAGTCTCTGACGCCATGATTGGCCATTATTTGCCCCCGGCACTTCAAAGACGAGCTTCACGGCATGGGTTCAAAAGAGCTCAATTCAATTCTAACTCAGCTCCACACAGTCCGGTTCTAACCGACGCATGGCACCTCACACCACCAATTAACGATCACGAACACCATCCCTAGCTCTTTTTCTGCAATTTAGCTTAGCGATACCATTCTGTTATCGTAACCGCAATCGGACACTAAGCTCCGTTCTGTTGAGAGCTCTTTTATTTTTTTCTAAATGCGACAAAATCTGGATTTTCTTTCTCCTCGTTGACATGGTGGTTGATTGACGTTTCTTTGCCTCCAATTCTCGCCGGCTCACTTACTGTTCAACAATGGACGACGCTGTGGCAAATCGAAACCCGTCTGACAAGGATGATGCCGTTGCGATGGTAGGCGAGGTGCGACATGCCATCGATCCTGTCGTGGAAGCAAGAGCCGTCAGGAAAATTGACTGGTTCTTGATCCCAGCAATGATATGCGGATGTCAGTTTTTCCCTTAACTTATTGACAACTCACAACCGGGTTGAGACAGTTGACTGCAACGATGGGAATAAAATGACATGATACTGACATGACTTTGTATCTGCAGATGGCCTCGTCTACTACGACAAAGCTATTCTCGGCTCAGCTGCCCTCTTTGGCATGACCACAGATCTCAAACTAAGTGTCGTTGACAACTCAACTGTGCCTCCTACTGTCGACACCAGACGCCTCAGCTGGGCCACCTCGCTCTTCTACTTTGGCATGCTGGGAGGCCTGTACCCCATGACATTTGCTCTCCAGCGCTTCGACATGGGGAGAATCCTCGGAGTCGTGGTCATTCTTTGGTCCGCCATCTGTATGCTCACTGCAGCTGTAACATCCTGGCAAGGCCTCTTTGTCCAGCGTTTCTTCCTAGGCTTTGTCGAGAGCATCATCCCGACGGGCTTCATGTGCATCGTTTCCAGTTACTACACTCAGTCCGAACAGTCGCTACGGCAAAGCTGGTGGTTTAGCAGCACTGGGTTGTTTACCATCATTGGCGGAGCGCTCAACTACGGCTTTGCTCAGATCACTGGCGGAGGATTGAAGAGATGGCAGTACATATACCTGTTTGGTGGCGCACTCACATTCTTCTTTGGCCTCTTTTGCTTCGCGCTGCCGAATTCACCGGTATCAGCTTGGTTCCTGACTGCCGAAGAAAGATTTGCCGCTGTAGAAAGACTTCGCTACGGACAAACAGGAGTGCGGTGCACGAAATTCAAGTCATCTCAGCTTAAGGAGGCATTGCTGGATATCAAAGTCTATCTGATCTTTGTGATGATGGCGTCTGCATACACCGTCAACGGCGCAGTGAGCGGCTTTGGGCCCCTTATCGTATCGACATTCGGCTGGAACTCTCTCCAATCAATCCTATTCCAGTTTCCTCTGGGTGGGCTATGCTTCATTGTCATCCTAGCGACAGGCTACATTGGCTCCAAAGTCAACAATGTTCGCATTTTCATGCTCATCTTCACTTGCTTACCTGTTATTGCTGGCTGCGCCATCATCTGGAAAAGCACCTGGAGCCACCATGCAGCTGCTCCTATTGTAGGATACTCCATTACGGGTTTCTTTGGCGGCACAGTCAGTCTCATCATCACTATTGGAATGGCCAATGTGGCCGGCCATACGAAGAAGAGCTTCATGGCCGCGACAATCTTTGTTGCGTACTGCGTTGGAAACATCGTTGGCCCGCAACTTATCTGGTCACAGACCAAGAGCCGACACTATCCTGCCTTATGGCTTGGTTTAATAATATGGTATGACGATCTAGCCGAAGCGATGGGCACACTTATGGAGTAATTGGCTAACTGGCTGTGTACAGCTACATTATTTGCATCGTTGCGTCGACCACATTGTACTTTGTCCTACGAGCTGAGAACAAGAAAAAGATGGCCTTGCCGGAAGATGAAGCTGAGCGAGCAAAGCTCGCTTTCCAAGACTTGACAGACAAGGAGAATCCATACTTCCGCTACGTTTACTAAAACAGAAAGTGTTCGCGATTGGGACCATTACGCCGCCTCTCTTATAGAAATGATACCCGACGGCTGGCATTGTTCTCATAAGTTCGATATAAATACCATGTCGACATTGATAATGTTATACATGATCTAGCTATATACGTATTTTATCTACATACCCCTATTAATATCAATCCTATACAGTAAAATCCATCCAATCGTAAAAGTCCATGCATCGCGCCAACGGGTATATAGCTCTTTTCTTCATATCCATCAACGCTCAAAACACTCGTGTAATGCTTGGCCCAACCCATTCCACCACTTCGCATTGCCTTTCTTTGCGAAATGCGTCAAGTCTATCCTTGAGCCAGCCGGATTTGAAATCTACCCACTTGTCGTCTCTTTGTTCCGGCTGTCGCGCTTCTCCATACCTAAACGACCGCGCGAGAACGCATTCCTTTTCGTCCCTTCCTCTCCAATTCCACTGAACACAGGTATTGTCCTTTTTGCACGCCTCCTCGCATTTCTCGAATGAATCAATTCCTTGGTCCGGGCTAGATTTGGACGCATCCCAGTCACCATTATCCCAGTTTTCCAAAATACCCTTTGTGCCAGGCTGATGGAAATTCCAGTAGTCGGAGTACAGTAAGGGACGCTAGAGACAAATGTTAGATCTTGACCCTGAGAAATCGGAGCAGGGGGAAACCTCTCCACATACATTTTGCTTCCTTTGCCCAAACTCCCATTTCCACACTTCAACCATGTCCTTTGGCGTTGTTTTGTGCAGCGTCATGATAGGCTGACACCAATAAGTGTCGCTGAATGGAATTCCGTGCAGTGGGTGAGGATTGAACATAGGCCAATAACCTTGCAAAGCCACGCCATTATTCCATAGAGTCCAGCCAACAACACTATCGCCGCAACACTCGTCCTTGATCAGTTCCAGCCACTCTTCACTGACTGACGGTCCACTGTATTGACCATGCGGTGACACGTCACGGTGTATAAGCGCCTTGACCGCTGCGCGGCTGAGGGCAAAGCCTGGGCCACCATTGGCAAACCAGGTTTTGAGATCGTCGCGACTCATATCATGGCGTCCAGGCGAGGGGGAGCCCATGTACACCGGGGTATCGGGATCGAAGGTTGAGAGGAACCGGTATACCGTGTCCCACACGACATATCTGCACAACAGCGTGGTTAGCGCCTCCATCTCCAGCATTCCATTTGCTTAAACATTGACATGTACGTACGTATCGGTCTCGTAGAAGAAGTAAAACGGCCTGTCTGGTCGCAACAGCCAAGCACGCTCTATCTGTGGTAGAAACTTGTACCTGTCAATGATCCAGCCATTGACGCGCTTCGTCGCCTCCTTATCCTTGTCCAACGTCCCGTTCTGTCTCAATTCCTTCTGAAAAAGATAATTGCCAATATCTGGGTTATACTCTTGATCGTAGTACTTGGCTGGAAGATTCGCGAGAATGTCGATGGCAGTGTGGTTGCGGATGCGCTCGTCGAGATCGGAAAAGATGAGCAGCTCGTCGGGTTGGAAGCAGGCGCTGACGCTATCTAGCTGCGCATCGAGCTTTGTGCGATCCTCGCCATGGCCAATCTTGAGCACAGGCTGGATGAGACTGAGCAGGTGCTTGGGGAACGTTGCGCAAAGATCCTCGGTCGATTTGTTGGTGGGATCGAGAGACACGGGATCGTAGTCGCTAACTGTCTCGTATGGATAATAGCCGTCCGGTTCGTCAAAGCCCATAGGCCGCAGCAGCACTGGCGTAAAGACATCACGCTGTCGGCGCCAGAGAAGCCCAAAGGCGACGAGCAAGAAGACGGTGACACCAATGAAGATGCGGATCAGGCGTTTGTTCAAGAGGAAGAGCCCGAGATGCTGCGTCTCCGCAGGCTTGGGGAAGAGCGCCATTGCTGTCTGCACATGGCCTTAAGCCTTGCACAAAACCAGAACCAAGGCAAAGACGTGGTTGAGTCGCACTTCGTAATAAGTTCGTATTCCGCGATCCTTTTTCTTCCCCCACAGCCACAATTCAAGACTGGGATTCCATTTTTTGGCGGGATGTCGCTGGTGAGGCAGCTTACTATGCCTAGATGGGGTAGGGTCTCTTGAACCCAGTACATATGAGCACTCGTAATAAGTCATACATTAGCAAGTATCGTCTACCTGTCAACTTGAGCGGCGTTCGGGATAATTTAACGTTGATTGGAGGCATTGCCACAGCAAGAAGCCAAACCCCTTTGTTTGGTTGAAGGTCAATTGACGTGGAAAGTTTATTTGACAACCCGATTTTGATAGCATTGAGTCAATTGCAACTTGCAATTGTATAGCAACTAGGTTGAAGACTTAATCAATTAGAACCAAGGCGCCTTTGCAGGTTGTTGGCTTGGGGCATTACCAACTAACATCAGTAATAATGTCAATCCCTATGGGATACACCATCTGTTACCTCTCAGAGCTTCATGTCCTCCATACACAATGTACTCGAAATTACGGAGTAAGCATGCATCGCTTACACTACATATCACAACGAACGTCGGAAACCAAAGGCTATGCATAGACCCTATCTGACAACCCGACTGAAAAATATCAAAATGCCAATGCCGCAGTGGTCAAGCGCCTCGTGGTAGAGCGTCTCTTTGTCGCACTTTAGGAAAAGATGTTGCAGGGGCAATGAAAGAGCCCATGTTAGATATTCCGCACAAGAGAAGCTCCCACATCAAAACGATATCATGAGTAGCGCAGTTTGCTAGATCCTCTGGCTACAAATGGGCGCTTTTCTGTTTCAACTGTACTTACCGATCGCGAACACGGCTGCTTTTTGCGATTTGAAGAGATTGCACAAAGAAGTCCGTAGTATCAATGGCGTTTGTTCTATGCTGAAGTCCAACAACGGCCATAGCACAATGTTCTTCTTCTTTCATATTTTCACCGAGAGAAGAAAAGTCTATTTTTTTCTACAATGATGCGCATTTTATTTTCAAATCGCCTGGAGAAAAGTGTAGCCTGAAAAAGGCACTGAAAGCAGAGGTGCGTTGAGAATTTTTCCATGCCGCTGCACACATTTCTCTTGTCTCTCACTTGCTCTTAAGCTCCATGTTCCCACAGATTTAGCCAACATTATCGCTAACTCTCTCGGAGACAATTCCGATGCTCTGCACAAGCTGCTTTCGACGGCGCTATTCAGGAACGGATCAGATAACTTTAATGCCTTTTGACGTGACCCACGAGCCACCACATGGAGCGAGATCGGCAAGCTATCCCGGTCTCAAGGAGAGTTAAAGGTTTGCTCCCCATCCTGGCTTCCTTCGGATATACATGCCGCTAATGGAAGCTATTGAGTAAAAGGACCAGCTCCAGGTGCTCAACACGAGGTTCATCCCGTCTTCCAAGCTAGAGTGTCAGCCTTGGTTGGCCTTTGCACGCTCGGTATCGCCAGATTTTGCGACTAGAGAACGATTCCACCGAGTCTAGTCATCGCAAAAACGAAGTTTTGCTGGATTCCTCGGCCTCCGTGCGCCACATGCCAAGATTGCTATCACTTTCCATCGTGTCAATAGTTCCAGACATGACCTCAAAAGAACCTTCAAAAGCCGGCCTCGAGGATATAAATATGACGAAAAATCCCTTCATCCTCAAGCATGCGTTGTTGATGCTATACAACTTCTCAGAAACGGCGAAACATTAGCTCTCAACAGCCTAACCATGGTTCAAGTAGTTCTCCCAGCGCTCATCCCAGACATCCCCAAGGTCTACGATGTCTACTTCAACGCCTTTCAGAATGACCAAATGGGGAAGATTATGCTCGAGATCCTCTTTCCAGGAGTGATCGACGAAGAGTTCAAGAAGGCGCACGCTGCCGGAACACTGGCCTACTGGCATACCAGCGGGTCCCAATACACTTTCAAATGTGTTGATACGAGCACTGGAGAAATCATTGGCATGGCTCTCGGAGATGTCTACCTATCAGAGCGATCAGAGGAGGAGCGGAAGAACCACGGGGTACCCTGGCTCATAGGAGAGCAACGCGAGAGAGCGGAAAAGATTCTGAATCCGTTATGGGAGGTGAGGGAAAGATTGTTTGGAGGCAAACGCTATATCTGTAAGTCAATTTACCCATGTTCGGTCCACATTTTCAGCCTCAGCTGTTGGCGATGTTGCATGCCAAGCGGAACGACTTTCCCACTAATGACACCCGAACTTTTGTTTAGATTGCCACGTTATCGGCATCGACCCGAGGCATCAAGGACGCAAGGCTGGCGCTTTGCTCGTGCAATGGGGACTGGATCTTGGCGAGAGGGCGGGTCTGCCCGTCTATTTCGAATCATCCCCTTCGACAGTTGGCTTGTACAAGAAGATGGGCTTTGAGCTACTAGACGAAAAGATTATACATAAAGCTGAAGTCTTGGGAACGGAGGAAGATATCGAGGTCCCTCTTATGATCAAGATGCCGTCTCTTGCTGGAGGAATGAGCTTTGCAGAGTGGAAGTCCAAGGGATATCCCGAGTTTGGAGGCTCGGATCTTGCACCAAAACTAGCATAGACGGTCTTGACGCTGTAGGTTATTGGCATTAATAATTCATTTTCTCATGGCCGGAGTTTACATGTACTCTGAGATAAAATACTACTCTAATTTATTGCATATGTCTCTCAATCGTGGAAACAAAATATGGCACCTACTAGCAACCTGTACAAGGACACCAGCTGCCAAGTACAGATGGGATGCGCGATTATCAGATCATCTGATAATTTTTCTTGGTCCACATTTGATCAAAAACATCCTTGAAGTCGCATTTGCTAGCGTTAGACCAGCAGCCAAGGATTCTCTCCCCACTGCTCTATCGGCCGCTTGGCACGCCCGAGCTCCTGCAGGGCATGGCTTTAACAGAAACCTTGAATATTAGCATGTGCTTCGAGGAGCTCCGAGTCGGACTCGGACAATGCCGTCCGGAGATCGCGACACGCGATTTTCGGCATTTTCACCCCTTCCACTCGCCTCGAGGTTGTATGAAGACAATGGCAGCGCCGTGACCTTTTGCCATCTTCTTTTCTGACCTTCTTGAAAAGATATTACAGAAGTATCTACGATCGAGATCAAGATGCTGGAGAAGGCCAGGCTATATACAAAGGTTGTGGGTTATACCCTCTACGTTATCTGGGCAGAGTTACGGCTTGTTCTCGGAGCTGCCATCGTGCGACGACAAGCTGCCTGGTTTGGATCTTTAGGAGCGGAGGAAAGGACTCGCAATATCGTTATCGTTGGTGCTTCTTTTGCAGGTTACCGCGTGGCTCAAATCGTTGCGAAAGGCTTGCCTCCAAAAAGCCCTTATCGAGTCGTCGTCATCGAACCAAACAGTCATTTCCAGTTCACTTGGGTGCTTCCGAGATTTTGCGTTGTTCAAGGTCATGAGCACAAGGCTTTCATTCCTTATGGGGGAAATATGAAAGGGGCCATAGAGGGCTCATACCGCTGGGTGAAAGACAGGGTCACAGAAATTGATCGAACAGCTGTGAAGCTGCAGGAGAGCGGCGAGGTAATCCCATACGAATTCCTCGTCATTGCTACAGGAGCAGGAGTCAAAGATGGCCTTCCATCGCGAGTCAATGCTACAGACAAGCTCGAGGGAATGAAGCTTCTGCAAGGGATGCAAAAGGGAGTAGAGTCTGCCAACACAGTCGTCGTTGTTGGAGGAGGCGCCGCTGGAGTCGAGGTCGCCACAGATGCCAAAGCCCTCTATCCAGAAAAGCACATCATCTTGGTCCATTCAAGACCGGCAGTGATGCATCGTTTTGGCAAGGGCCTCCAAAAAGCTGCGCGAGAGGGCCTTGAAAGACTAGGTGTGGAGCTTATTCTCGAAGATCGCGTTGTGGATGAAGATGCGTCTTCGAAGGTAGTAACACTGAAATCTGGCCGAAAGATTTCATACGATTTCTATGTATGTTTACCTAACATCTGCATGATTCTCTGTTATTCGAACTAATCAATCTCGGTAGATGAATTGTGCCGGGCAAAGACCACTCTCCGACGTGATTACCAACCTTTCTCCCAACTCGATCTCGTCCACGGGACACATCAAAGTCAAGCCAACCCTCCAAATAGACGATGATTCTCTGCCGAATGTCTACACGTGCGGCGACGTTGCCGATACCAAGACTCCGAATCCAAACTCTCGGTCAGGGACGCGCCAAGCAACCGTTGTGGCGGAAAATATTGTCCTTGCAGTTGCAGGCAAAAAGCCTCGCCACATCTACAAGAACCAATGGGTAGACGGGATAATTAAGCTGACTCTGGGGCTGGTATGTTATGATTTTGAACAAATCTTCACTCTCTTCTCCATTTGCTAATAGAAGGATTTTATAGGATCGATCAGTTACCCACCTTGGAGATGGAATATCTGAGCTACTCTTTTCGTCAAAGGAAACCGACGAGGCTCTCATGTCTGCCATGTGCTGGTCGCGCATGGGAGAGAAGCCATTTGAAGACAAATACATGGATGATCACACAGCTGAGGTGGAGGCAGATTCCAGCAAAGTATGATCTTCCAGATACGGAGCTCTGGGAAATATGCTTGACTTCCTTCAAGAATTACAATGGAGGAAGAGGGAGTAATAAGATATATCTTCTTGCATTTCGCTATGAACTCTTCAAATAGAGTAAATTGCTATGATGATAAAAACAAATAGATCATAGACATTCTCGCGACATGATCATTTCGCTTCAGTGGAACTTGGCAACCCAAACATCCATAGTCCACGACTTCTTCAATCCAAAAGTGTCCAAAACTCCAATAACGCCATCTCTGGCAGATCGCAAAAGCGCCTTGACTTTTACATCCTCAACCTTTTTCTCAATTTCGTCCAAAAATTTAGGACTCTTAACAGTGCTCGTCTCCCAGTGGCCATCCAAGAGTCCCTCCTCCGGCACCACAATGGTCTCTTCATCAAGAACCCAGCCATTCTCCTTTGAAGCGTCACTGATGGCGCCGGGGCTAGAGAGACAACGGATATTGGCCATGCTCTTTTTGTTGTGTGCCTCGAGAGTGGCTCGGGCCACCGAAGCAAGGACATGCGGCAGGGCATTCGTCTGCGTCGCCTTGAGGGCATATTCCGCAACGAGAAGAGACTTGGCTCGTCCCCTCAAGGCGCCCAGCATCTTGGTGAGCGTGGCAGGCGAATCAAAGTACCAGATGCAGTGGGCAAAGACAACATAATCCCACGTCTTGTCGGCATTCTCAGCGAGATAGTCGATCGGATCGGCAAAGTTCCACGAGATACGGTCACCGACCACACCGGCCGAGAGATGCTCTTGTGCCTGAGCAAGTGTCCAGGGAGATCCGTACTCTGGCGGACCAGGGTCTACGGCATCAACATGGCCAGTGGGCCCAACGGCTTCGGCCAGGACTGCAGTGGTTGTGCCTTGACCACATCCGATCTCGAGGACGCGGCTACCTGGGGCGATTTGCCAGAAGTTGATGAGGTTGACGCGATGTTCGGCCTGGCTAATCTCCAGCTCCAAAAGACCTGAGATGTCTGGCGTGATGATGTGATATTTTGCAATTGTAGCCGCGGCCGTTGCCGGCATGGGCTCAAAGGAAGCGGAGGAAGACATTTTCGGATGATGTTTCGATTGATTCGATGGAGATCCTTCTGTGAGATTGCGTCCTCATTTTCTTCTATTATATCTCCCAATCTTCTATTCCAGCTTCTTTCTATCGCGTCAATATTCTCCTCTTTCGTCTGTTGTTGAACTGTCTCATCTCAGCATTCTTCCCCTATTCCCCATTTAGTAATGTTACTAATGATCATGACTGTGAGTCATGGATATCCCACCTTCAGTTTGAGAGCATCCCACAGAGACTCGGGGCTAGATTAGTGATACCCCGCGCTACTATCTCTCGATATCGAGTCCCTTCTGGCTCTAGTTCCAGTTTAGCACAGTCATCTATTGTGCCAGAACGGGCTAACGTTGCAAAAGGACTTTTGCTGATGAGAGACAAAAATGCCCTGCACAGACTTTGACTCACAGATCATTCTGTAAAGACGCGGAAATTTTCCCGCTGGAGAAACTGTCTGGCGGGTTGTGCTATTGGGCCAGGCCCATTGTGGCAGGACATAAGCAAAAAGGGACTGATTGCAAGAATGATTCATTCTGCTTAGCTGGTGGATCTCTTGATTGAAGAGTCACATAGACAAATTAATGGCTATCCATCTGCCATCGCTATAGCCTATCAGCACATCTACCTCTGCATTTGATAATATCAGCACCGGGCAAATCTGAGTGTTGCTCCGCGTCTTCCGTATTGACGGGAGTTATCAGGTCATTGATGTGTTGAGCATTAGGTGATACGTCCGAACTCTGTAAGATACATGCATACATTTTCCAAGACTCAATGGAGATATCCGGAGACGTTGTTGGTAACAACTCCCGTAACATACACGTGCAATGCTTCCTCAGACTCAGCGCGTGGTTGTAAGCCCATGCCTCGCAACCTTGAAACTTCCAATATTATCATGGGAGTATCCCTGCGCCAAGGCTTCCTCTCGACTGCGCAAACACCCAAAAATAATTGCGCTATCATCTCAAGTCCTTCTAAAAGGTAGTCTGCAGCTTGGGGTAGTCCTCTGCATGAACCTTCAAATCCGCGTAGATTGCTTCAGAGTGATCTCTCGATAGCTGGTGCATTCGTTTCAGGTCTTTCTCCTCCAGTTCCTCCATTTCCTCAAGAGGCTCTTGCTTGGGTGCCTTTTCGTCATCTTCCTGAACCTCTAGGGCTTTCTTGATTCCAGATGACTCTCCAATAAGCAGAACTTGGGCATTGTCGTGGTCAAGGTGATTCGGCCGAGATGGAATCCACCTCAAGTCTCGGAACTCCTCAAGGATCCTGCATAGCTAGATTAGCATTCATTTGTCATCGGAGAATAAAACCATTAGCGCCTACTCCTTAGGATACTCTGGTCCTTTAGGAAGACGAGCAGAAGCCGGTGCTGGATACTTTGGGTTCTTGGTGCTGATGATGAAACTTCCTTGCTCTTTCACTCCAAGATCTTTCTGTACCTCGCCGAGCTTCTCTGGAATGGTAATCATGTACGCAAGATGGCTCGCTCGCCCAGTGGTCGTTATAGCATAGACACCTTCGCCTATCGGCGTGGCTGCTGGAGTGTGTCTGGTGCCTTTTGTCTTGGTCTCGTACTCCTCACCAGCGAGAAACTGGCCCTTGATTTCATCATACGATGCCGCAGACTTCTCTACAAACGCCATGAAACGATCTCTGCCACTGGCTGGGAGCACTTTCTTTGGCAGAATGAGGATTCGCGAATTTCCAGCATCTGAAAGTGGTCCCTCGCTCAGCTTTGCCTCGTGTGGAATTGGCCTCAAAATGATAAATGTTCTCGCAATGTCTCCCACTTCCTCTGGTTTTTCGACATCCACACGTCCTCGCATGAAGAAATAGATGATGCCTTTTTCGAGAATACTTGAGGGAACATCTGTGTCTGATTTGGGCGTGGACGTTGCGACGTCTTCAGATTTGACACCAGCCTTGGAATCTTCAGGTTCTTGCTTCACGTCTTGATGAGCGCTTTGCTTGTCCTCATTGCCATTTTGGTTGGTTTCATCGAGAGACGTTTCCGTCTTGATCTTGGTTCGCTTCGCGTCTGGATTTTCCACCTCGGTTTTGTGCTTGTCGCCAGCCGAAACTTGTTGGCTTTGGTCCTGCTCTGCAGTTTTATCTGCCATTTTAGAATACTTTTGATCAGTCTAGGATGCTTATATCGTTTTGGACGATGAGAAGGTAAGTTTCGTACCACTGCAGTAATTGTTGGAAGCTGCAGGTATTTAATCATACGACCAGCATTAGCATGTGATGTCATCCAGTTGTCATGATGAAGATGTTGATCATTAGTGACCGCGGAAAAAATGCTAAAAAGGAATTGCCAGTAATATTAATAGAGTTTCGCATGGAACTGACCGAATGCGGGATGTTTTGCTAGAAGCAAAATTGCAACGCTTTGTGTCCACACTCTGAAGCGCGTTTCAAATGTGAAAGCGTGTCGTTGCTTGAGAGACAGCAACGAACCGCCCCGTCCTATTTTCTGCAAGCTGTCTCCAAGTGACATAGTGCGCATTGAGTCTTTGGGTTCAATGCCGATTAAAGCATGTTCCCAGTAACTCACAGCCATCTACCTATTATTTACAGTTCGTTTGCCAATCTCCACTAGCTCTGTCAATCCAGACTCGGGGCCTAGGATTGTGGATTATTCCACTCAATGCGATAGATGCTTGCTGTATTCAGCCTATGTTTGCTCTGTCCAGAGATAATAATTTTACACGTAACGATTACACTCAGCATGGTCGGGCTTTCAAAGTCTAGAGGAATAGTATCTCCATCGTTTGCAAATCCAACAGTCTGAATATATTCGAACTCTCAAGGGCAACAAAGGTAGGCAATGAGTCTATATTTCTAATACCAAAGACTCGTCTCCTGTTCAATATATATCCAGTAATTCGAGATTCGATCTCTATATCCCATCTTTGGTGTACCTGCTGCATGGGCTATGTTGTCAACCTAGTGAAGCCAACAATTGCCGTCTGGACCATGAAATGGATTGTTGCCAGACGTATAGAAAATCCGATTCAAATCTCATTGTAGAATAGAAATCATCCGAATGAATTGTTTTGTCAGACATTATGGGCGTATCCCGGCGTTTGCACCTCTACATGCCTGAATACGAAATTATTCCTTCAATGGGACAGGGACTGTGGACTCTTGTCACTTGCTGATCACCTGTATCGTACTCAAAATTCGACAGCAGCTGACGCTCTGCAATACATATAACATCAAAACACATTTCTCCTGCGTACCAACTTCAGTCACAATTTCCCTATAACCTCCTTTGATAACCGACCAGAAGAAGACTACTACAAATCTCACGCGCATAACTACGATCATGGACTCAGCTGGTTCTCCCGCCGATTCGCCTGGCAGAACTTTTATTCGCGAATTCTTCAACGTATTCGATTCCCTGATAGCATTCCGACTACGCCCTTTCTCTATCTCGCATTTTATCCACACCGCAACGGAATTCTCTTATGATAACGATGCGCCAATCTCGGCAGCAGACCAAATCTTGCTCCTATAGCAAAGGAGTATGGAGGCCCGCCACGTCGAACGAGAGGTGGAATACGTAGTCGAGGATGACGAGATGGAGTTGGATGGGTTCATCCACATCCAATTCCTTTCAACTTTGCGAGTCACCAGAAATGACGGAATTGTCGTCAAAATTCGACAGGTGATTATCATGAAGGTCAATCCGAACCGGAATGTTTTCGGCCGACTATCTCTTGAGGAAATGCATACAACAAACCTCCTAGTAGAGACATACCCCGAAGGAGACGAGATCGGGGAACCTATGGAGGAAGAAGATTTGTAGGGGCTGGTGGCACCATATCGGAGCATAATGAACGGAACCATGGTTTTTTTCTTTCTTTGATACGGGATAGCGACACTTGCAAGACGACAAAACAACGGGAAGCCCCACGAACCGTTGCAGCATCAAAAAGAGTGTGAACACAGATGCCATTTTCTGTTGGCAGGAGGATTTTTGCGGAAAACTTGGTTGCCCAGTCGTATTGCACCATCTGTTCAGACTTCTTCGGGGACTAGACTTTGGGATTTCCTGTGGTTCAAAATGGACCCATTTGGCAGAAATAGAATACCAATCGTTTCCCATTCACCCTTTTCGCTGTTTGTAGACCTTTGAATGCGTGACGATACACTGTTTTGAACATTTCTCAAAGTAGAAGAAGTAGCTAGGATTATGGCATTGAAGCAGACGTTTTGAACGATTTCTTTCTTCCCACATTTTTCTCTTCTTCGTTGTTCAACAGCGACGTTGTTTTCTTTGTCCGACTATCTCGCTGTGGCCACGGTCCCTTGGGAAAAATCCACGAACTTTGTCAAACAAGTGCTCCCAATCTTCCTTTGTGCCCAAATACTGCAATGTTTCAACATTACCTACCTACAAATAGGTACTGCCCGCCCTACTGATCTGATAGCACAGCTACGGAGAGGCTCCAAGCCCTACAAAGTGTATACCCTCAAGTCGGAGAGGGTACGAGAGAGGATTCCCTGTTCTCCAAGATTTGGGGGAGGCATGTTGCACCACTTTGGACTTTGGCGAGCCTCTCAACGTTTCCGATACAACCAAGAGGGCCTGCTCTTGATTGTGTTGTGCCCCTGGCCTATTTTCCTGACTGCCTTATCACTTTTCCTTCCCCTGCTCCAGTTTGGATACTGATGTCTTGGTTTCTAGACAGTTTCTTAGATCCTGCGAAATCCCCGCCCGACCAGACCAAAGATTCCATCTTCCAAACCCAGCGATAAATACAATACAGATCCGATTCCTCCCTAAACGAAGATGAGGTCCTGCAAGATTCACCGCGAAATTCCCGATCGACGAAAGAACTCCCATCTGGGTCGCAGTTCAATAACATTCTTCTCTATCTCCACATTTTTTTCCTCAACGCCAAAATTTGTAGAAATCGTGATGGAGGGCTAGGGAGGAGATTATATCTGGGCTGAAGAATATATGGGCAACGTACTATGTCCCAGTCTCCATGCTGTGGGGGAAAGAGGCTGGATTTGTTGACTGGGCTTCCTTTGCCCTCCTGTGGCGATAATTCTCGTTATCTTCTCGAAGCTGTAGAAAGGTCGGCTCAAATTCGCCATTCTACCGCTCCCCCTTCTGAGAAGGTATCTTCGAAATAGATTCGCTATAGTGAATAGAGTTTCAATCAGAGGTCCCTCTTCCGCTACTACTCAGTAATTCGTAGAGCTTGATCTTCAAGCATCTGGTCATCTTAGCTCTGGAGTCTCAGAGCCAAACTTTCGTTCCAAGCTCTCCCATCTATGTCTGTGCCCAAGCGACAGTTTTGTATCCAAGTCTACTCTCCAATCTCGACCCAGGAGACGATTACGATATGGCACATTAAAAATTAGCAGTAACTGGCCAAGGCCAGCAGAAAGATTTGTCAAGATTCTACAGGCAGAAGCTAGAAACATGAACAGCAGAGAAAAAAACTGGATCGAGGTGTCGATGACGCGAAAATAATAAAAATATCCCCGAACTTAGCATTTGGTGCCTAATGATCTGGCGGTAGAGAGCAGGAGCACCGTGGTTTGACTCCAAACAGTGAAGCTATCGCAGAGGTTAATTCTGGTCTCCATCTTCCCAGCGGCTCATCCATTTCCCTGAACTCGAGGCCATCTTTTTGGCGCTGGGAAACGCCCATACCTGTCTCAAGTCTCCCACCTGCCCTTGGTCGGCTTGGTCGACAGAGAAGTCACATCGCCGCATCGTTACGCCGTCTGTTGGACCTAGGGAGTCTACACATAGCCAGAGAAACATTTAGCCATCTTGATCTTGAATCGCGTTTGTAGCTCTATCTGAATCCTGAAGACTTTACTCGGCCATTCTAGGATGGCTCAGTCGTCTGACTGGCACGGAGAAGCACCACAGACGGTGTTGTCGTCGAAGCATGGCGCAGAAGAGGCATGGGAATAGTTATCGTAATCACCGTCAGATCTCTTTGGACGTATTCTTCTCTAGAAATAACAGTGGCTTTCTTTGTCTTGTCCGAAGAGATCGAGGAGACGGGTGGCGTGGATTTTCGTTTTGGACTTCGCCATTTCCAAGTGCCCCAAATCCAACTGCCTCAAAATCCTTCTTCGCTCGAACGGCAACGCAAGCATACAACGACGAATTCAATTTTCTTCATGTCTCTACTGGGGTGTATCTTAGCTATCTAGCATCGTGCTCTATGCCTACTCTCTATTCACAGAGCAAATCCAGTTCTCAAGAGAGCCGAACTGCGTCGACTCCTCTGCTCAAAACATCACAACCATCAAAACACAACATCTCCAGTCACTTCTGCCAGCAAGCCAGATTTCGAAGTGAGAATTTCTTCTTCAAGTCAAGGCGTATAGCCTCGAACTCAATGAAAAAAAGTGTACCCTCATGTGTGGGAGATCATCATCACCAAGCGTCTTACTGACTTCCGTAGAAGTAGGGTTCCACTGCACTTGGTGTCAGACTGTTCCCTCAGAAAGGCTAGCAGACCGAAGTGCGCGTATGCCGAACTTGTTGGGGTCTCCCATGCAAAGCGCCACCCTTGCATTTGAATCATCGGGTAGAAGCACCGACCTCCGTGAGAAGATCCGCCTCGAAGACAAGACAAGTCAAGACAAGTCAAGACGAGTCTTGTCTCCGAGGCGGGCTGTGCATGAAGAAGAAAAGAGGAAAAAGAAAGAAAGGGTTGGAGGGGAGAGGAGAGGTTTAAGTAGTTGGTGAGGGGCCCTCCCAGATCACTCCTCACGTGAGCTCCTCAGACTGCAGTCACTGATCTGGCAACGAAGTGAAGGCAATGACGTCGATTTGTTTTGTTTTTCTGTGATCCGAATTATCATTGGAGGGATTCGGTTTGCTTGCAGCAAGTACTTTGGTACTCGAGTTGTGATGGTGTGTTGATCTTCCATCCATGGTGTTCTTTGGGATTCCGTTGGCCTCGAGGAGGCTGTTCAGTTGGTGTTGAGCCCCCGCCGCCCCCCTCTGGATGTGCAGTGCAGGAGACTTCAGCAATTGGCACATCTCGACTCTCAGTCTTGGTGTTGATGGTGATGCATCTTGATTTTTGGTAGTTGTCTTCTTCATCGAGTACAATTTGTATTTCTCCCCTGAGATTGTAGCCCCTGAATATCACCAATTGTAATATCACTGTACTTTTGCCTGAAATTATTCCCATGTGCTATATGCTAGCTTGCTTCTATGTTGCTATGCATCAATATTTGGCATCTTGATATCACGATGCAGCGGTGCTCGGGGAGTTTTGGCGGAGTGTCGCTGTGCTCTGTCTGGCACCGTTTGCTCTCCCCATTGGCAACAGGGCCAACTCAATTAATTTGTTCAATAATCTCGATGGAATTTGCACAACAGTCTCGTATTCTACTAACTCGTCTCTCTAACTCTCCACTAGTATGGCTTTGCAATTGTTTGCAAACAATCTTGTGGTAAATCAGAGGTTAGGCAAGTGTTCTTCTGTCCTGTCTCCCCACAGGCTCTATCTCCCCTGAGGCCCCCTTCTGTAGCACCTCCTACCAGAATTTGATCCCAAATTCGAGTGTGATTTTCTCTATCTTTCTCGATTTCCCTTATTGTCATCTCTCTACGCAGCAGCGTTCGCCTCCGAATCTCTCTCTTCCTCCTCTTCTTTGTGTCGAGTCTTCTTTCTCTCCCGTCGCTTCATTCTCCTTGCTTTTGCTTAACTATTCTGCACCATATATGACCCTCCTAATACCGTCCTATCTGCATTTTGTCTGTCTGAACCTTTCTCGCAATCTCTTCTCTGGCCTTTGAGCGTTCCCTCTTGGATCCCTCTGTGTTATTTCCCCCTTTCGCCAAAATCTTGCTCTCTGAATAGCAAATTGTTTCTCGGACTCTCCATGAGCCACTTTCGATGTTGCGTCAAAAGAAATCGATCAGAGGTTTGTTCAATGCCCACCATCTTCCAACATTGAATGGTACTAATGCCTATGTTGACGGCAATAGGTCCAAGATCATTACAAGCCGAAAGTTCCGACGCTCCCCCAACATTCGTTCCAACAAGAGATTGTCCAGCAAATGACGGAAAAGTTCACCGGTGACAGCCTTGCTAATGGTATTTGACCTTTCGGCAAAGGGTCTCCTAGTCCTGAATCGGAACCAGTGAGTCTCTGCGATCCCATTCTCTGCCGTGGCTCTTTTCGCGTATGCAAGAGTCTAATCAACTTTGGCTAACGAACGTGCCCTCGTTAAAGCTGACTGAAGAGATCTTTGTTGATGCTCGATTGAAACCATCAGGGGAGATAGGAAAGACTGTTCTATTCTGTCCACTCTCATCCCATACGATGTGCTTTGACAACGACTTAGGAACGACCACAAAAATCTCTCTTCCTCGCGTGGCGCTATCTCATCAGGCGACGGGGCAGCCGACGTGACGGGATGCCTATCGAGGCCAAGGTCTATCCGGTACGAAAAAGCCGTATCTTCGTCGTCACACGTTCTGGCGGCTACTTGAACATCGAAGTGCTTGGATATGATTGAACGTGTGGGAATATTGGAGGAGCTGGGGCCACTGGAGGTCTATTTGGACCAGACCCTTTTGTTTTTCTCGCGCTCAGGCAAAGAAAACATCATATCTCATCAACGGTAGACATGAATTTGCTTCCAGTCCCCTGTGCGCATTGTCAAGGCAGCAATGAAGAAGGCTTTGCATTTGTAGATGACTAGATTAGTATTCTTAATATCTGTTCCAAAACCCCTCAAGTTTCAATTTTCCCACGACCTATTTTCTCTGCGTATAATATCTCATTTCTCGATCCAAATCTCTCCATCTGCTGGAGAATAAGCGTCGACCGATGAACGGTTTTGGGAAACAGACCTTCTTTCG
This sequence comes from Trichoderma sp. BMH-0061, assembly GCA_030015385.1. Taxonomy (NCBI): domain Eukaryota; kingdom Fungi; phylum Ascomycota; class Sordariomycetes; order Hypocreales; family Hypocreaceae; genus Trichoderma; species Trichoderma sp. BMH-0061. Next base: position 1,481,383 of record JARWZN010000002.1, read on the forward strand.
TGATATGTTGAAATGAAGCAGTTTAAAATCAACAAAGAAGTAGAGAGTTTCTTTGAATCATTAGTGTTCAGAGCACGGTTCAGCTGCCGCCATGTTTGTTCGGCTTCACCATCGAAATTGTAGACAGGAGGAGATCGCAGTGGGTGGCTACTGTAAGCATTAACCTTCGAAAGAAGAAAACGACCCTCGAATTATTTCCCCTAGGCAGAAATATCTCCTTGGGTAATATAATTCTATTAGAGAGCTAATTCGATGCCAGCCTCAGCTCTGCTAGGATTTCTGTTCCATCCCATTGCCACAATTCTGTTTTCTACAGTAGGGTAGCCGTCAAATGCGTCGACAGAATCTACCTTAGTATTTCATGACGAATTATTCCGAGCAACTTAGTACTGAGCAGAAATTGTAGTCGTATTTTGAAATTCAGGGTAGTCAAATAGACCTGATTGATTTCAACATTTCCGCTATTTGGACTATTGTGTTGTCGTGCTCAGTTTTCTTCAGCGCCCATCTTTCACGCATCAGCACCATCAATCATCAGCAGCCAAAAACACCACCAAAGCCCCGCGAACGTAGCCTATACACCAAAGCGCCCTGGAAACAACACCTCTCAAGCCCGTCGAGTTTCTCGACTCGGGCGCTCTTTAACAGCCGAGATGAAGTTTCTTCTCCATTCTCATTTCCCAGCAGGCCATGTCTACCCAATGCAGGCCGTTGCCCAAGCCCTCGTGCATCGCGGCCACGAAGTTGTTTGGCTAGCCAGTGGGGAACACAAGAATCGCGTTCTAATCACTGGAGCGATCTTTGTTGAGACTCGAGCCATCGCCGTAATTGATGCATCATTTCAAAGCGAGAATTCTACAGGCCTTCTCGACCGCGAGTTTCGTCGACACGCGATGCGTCTCCTGGCTCAAGTTGCCGACTATCGAGCTATTCTGGCCGACTTCGCCGCCGACGCACTCCTTGTCGATGTCTTCCCTGGTGGCGCCCGCGCTCTCTACGAACTTGGCGAAATCCCTGTATATGCGACTCTTGGGGTGATTCCATTCTACACTTCTGGAGCTGCAGCTCCTCAGCCAGTGTCGGGAATGTGGCCTCCTACTTCGTGGCTAGGTCTGACTCTGAATGGAATCTTACAGCTCTTTAACAAATGGGTTTTACTCCCCTTGTTCTTGGCTCCTGTGCTTAATGAGCAGAGAAACAAGCTTGGATTGAAGATGCTTCCATATGGAGAACCACCGGAATCCTTTCAATACAGCCCCCATCTTCACATTCAAGCTTCATGCTCTACTCTCGAGTTTTCTCTGGATCCCAACTCAGAGCAGCACAAGAAGATTACCTACGTCGGCCCCCTGGTGTGTACAGATTCGAATGCAGAGGTACAGCTTCCCTCTTGGTGGGAGGATGTAGTATCACACTCACGAGTTGTTGGAATTACTCAAGGGACGCTCGCAACGGATCCTACTTCGTTAATCATACCTTCAGTTCAGGCGCTCAAAGACGACTCGACACTTCTCCTCATCGTGGTGTCGCCGCATTCACAAAAGATCGAGGCACAAGTGGGCTTCTCAGCCAATGTTCGTTATGCAGACTGGCTACCTTACTACCTCCTACTCCCGCGATTAAGTCTGTTGATCACAAATGGTGGCTATGGAAGCATCACTCAGGCACTGTCTCATGGAGTTCCTCTCCTCTGCGCCGGTCAATCGGAAGACAAAAAGGACACAGCCGCTCGAGTAACTTGGTGTGGTGCCGGTATCGACCTTAGAACGGACAATCCTACACCCAGCCAAGTCAAAACAGCCGCCACAAAGGTCCTTTCAGACGAGAGCTATCCATTGAACGCGAAACTTTTGGGCGAAGAACTTAGAGACTCGGGAGGTGCACACAAGGCTGCAGAGTCACTGGAAAAGCTGGTTAGGAGCACGGCAACTGAAAGTGAGGATTCTTCAGATGAATGATAGTCAGACTTCTGGGCTTCTGCAATACTCCCATCATCTGGGATTTGCCATTTCCGCAAGCTATTCTAGAGTATGTCATTCTAGATTAAGATGTTAAGATACTAGATATGTGTCGAATGATGATAATGCTGTTATGAAGATAGAGAATACAGAGCATCAAGATTTCGGAAAAGATCCTACGATTGACAGGTATTAGCCATCTAATTAAAGAGTAGTAGCATGCCAGGGCGAAAGACAGGAGTCTCGTTCAGAGTTGTTCAAGATTTTCCACCTTCAGCAAACAGGTACCAGCCCAGTACACAACAAATATGTGCTTTCACCAGAATTGACATCGAACCAAGATACGCTATACAAAGAAAGCGTCGAGTGTACAAAGTGAAGAACAGTACACATTGCTGACATTTTGGTGAATAAATAGAGCCTGTCACAGCCAACCAACACTGTTCCAGCACACCCAATCGACGGCCGATAACATTGAATATAAGATATCAATATTTGGTACATACAAGAAGATAACACAGCGTGACAGCTGATGCTATGGAAAGAAGAAGATATAGATCAGGACCATCACCGCCAAATCAAGAACCGCACGACGAAGAAGAGAAGCCCCCAACGAACGACACGCAAGCAACGAATGCGATGCGATCAATCCTTCTTTCGACCAAAGATATAGAGAGAAAGCGAATATGACGTTCAAACGTAACATTACTCAAGCCGCTTGGGCCGTCCAAAGAAGCAGAAAAGAATAGAAGAAAGAAGCTACGAATGCCCATCGATCAAGATGATTAAGGTATCATTTTTCCATATACATATACGAGTACATCCTGGCATATCATTATTATACATATACTCAGCTACCTCGTCAATTTCCAATGACGAAAGCAAAGGTCTAATTCGTCTTCTTCTCATTAGTCTCTTCGTTCGCCTCCTCTGCCTCCTCCTCTACTTTCTCCTTTGTCTCCGTACCATCTTCGCTAAACATAGTTTCTTGGGCTATAGACATTGTCAGTAAATGATTTCGTCACGATGAATCCCCGGAACAAATACTTACCACTCCAGAGCTCGGCGTAAACACCAGCACGGTCGATCAACTCTCTATGCGTGCCCATCTCAGCAACGTGCCCCTCCTTCAGCACAATAATCAAGTCTGAATCAAAGATAGTTCGCAGCCTATGGGCCACAAACACACTTGTGCGTCCCTTCTCGCGAAGAATGCCGTTGATGTTCATCATCAAGGCCTGTTCAGTATGTGTATCAAGCGCGCTAGTTGCCTCGTCAAAGAACAACAACGGAGGATCTTTGAGGAGCAGTCTGCTCATGGCCAGCCTCTGCTTCTCACCACCAGAAATCATCATGCCTCGCTCGCCAACCTTGGTCTGGTAGCCTTCTGGGAACTTCTCGATGATGTCGTGAATGCGGGCTCGCTTTGCGGCTGCGATAACTTGGTCGTGAGAGGCATCAATCTGGCCATAGCGGATGTTGTGTTCGACGGTATCATTGAAGAGGGGAGTATCCTGAGGCACCACACCGATGGCCCGGCGCAGGGAATCAACGGTGACATCGCGAACATCCTGGTCGTCAATGAGGATACGACCACCCTGAACATCGTAGTATCTGAACAAAAGTCTTAGGAGGGTGGATTTACCGCAGCCACTGGGACCAACAACGGCAACCTTCTTTCCAGCAGGAATGGTGACTGTCAAATTGTTCAGGATGGGTCTTTCGGGGTGATATCCGAAGCTGACATTTTCAAATTTGATTTCTCCACCCTTGATCAGAGCTAGAGGCTTCGCAGTTGGCTTTTCCACAATGTTGACGTTGACTTTCTGCAAATTGAACAGCGTCTCCATATCCAAGAGAGACTGTCGTAGTTCACGATACACTGAGCCGAGGAAGTTTAACGGGACGGAGAGCTGGAAGACAAGCTGGTTCACCATGACGAGATCTCCAACTGTCAGAGTTCCTGCAGCGACTCCCTCAGCGGCAAAATACATCATGGCAGTCAAGGCGGTAGAAAAGATGACATTTTGACCGCTGTTGAGGAAAGCCAGAGAGGTGGCCACCTTGATGGAGCTCTTCTCGTATTCTCTCAAAGCCTTGTCATAGCGAGAAACCTCAAATTTCTCGTTGTTGAAGTACTTGACAGCCTCGTAGTTGATCAGCGAGTCCACTGCCACTGTCGAAGCTCGGTTGTCGGCGGCATTGGCCTGTCTGCGAAACTTTGTCCTCCAAGCCGTCGTCCAGATTGTAAAAGCCGTGTATCCAACCATAGTCAGTGCCGTTACTGCTGCGAATTTGACTCCGTATTGCCATGTAAGGATGCCGCAGACCATGCTGATTTCCAATGCCGTGGGAAGAATATGGAAGACCATGCTCGTCAAGAGGAAGCTGATGCCCTTTGTACCACGATCCATGGCTCGCGTCAAGCCGCCTGTCTGCTTGGAGAGGTGGAAGCTCAAGTCGAGTCGCAAAAGATGGTTGAAGACATTCCGAGCAACGCCGCGAATCGCCTTTTGCGCAACTGAAGCAAAGACGGCATTTCGCAGTTCCTGGAACAATGTAGCGCCTATTCTGGTAGCTCCGTATGCAATAATCATGGCACCCGCTACCGTCGTCGCAGTGCCGCCGACAGCGGCAATATCAATGTTCATCGAATCGACAATACTCTTGAAATAAAAAGGCACCTGTACATTGAGGACCTTTGCGCCGATCAAAAGAGCGACGGCAAGGCCCACGCGGACTTTTGTGCCCACGTCGCCCTTGGGCCACAGATATCGCGACATTTCCTTCATAATGGCCCAGTCGGCCTTGCGCTGCTCCGTCGCAGACTTGTCCACAGTCGCAAGAGGATCATTGTTGGGTTTGGGCTTCTTCGCAGAAGCAGCGCCTTTGGCAGCAGCATCTTTAGCAGCAGCAGCAGCAGCTATAGTCGTCTCGGCAGGAGATGTTTTCGAGCTCGTCGGGGGAGGTTTCAGCGATTCGGGGATAGGCGACGGCGCTTGTTCGCGGCGAGACACCGCCGAAGTACGGAGGGGTCGTTGAAGTTGGAGAGAAGAAGCAATCGGCCTTTGCGGGAGCCACGGCGGGAGGCTATGCGCCTTTGCGACGCTGCATCGCGGGCAGGCCAGCGGCACGCGAGGCAGAATTCGGGGGATCATTGTCGTAGGCTCCCTCCAAGGGAAAACATCCTTGAAGAGCTGCGGAAATCAAGCTGGAGAGAAGCTTTGCGGATTTGCTGGAGGGGAGGGAGAGCTTCACGCGGCTCAGATGCAAGTCCCCCGCGATAGCAGCTGTTTTGGCGGGGAGATTGCGCACGTGTGCCGGTTCTCGAGGGGCTGCAAGGACCAGATATGGGCTTGAGAGGATCACAGTCACACAAGAAGTGAGATTTCAAAGAATTGGACAAGTCCGACAAATTGGCGCAGAAATATCGAGGTTTTGTCTTTGGTTCCGGCGTTTTGAAGCTCGGCTCCGGTTCGCGAGCCGGCGACGCTATGGTGTCATCCTTCACACCTGAGGCATCACGGCCGGTCCACTGGCGAGACGGAGTTGGTTTCAGTGGAATGTCCGCATCACCGACGTTGGACGGAAATACATGCGCAGATTGGTGAGATTGAGATAAGAGTGCTCCGTATGGAGAGTCTAGTCTAGCTGTTTGTTTGATTGTTTGTTATCCATGCACCAACGGAAGAGCATCACGGAGAGCTGCTGTCTTATTTCCGACGAATCACTTGCTGACAAAAGAACAAACAACAGTCGGCGCCCGGTAGGCGCACGGGACCGTACAACTGCACGGGACCCTTAGTCAGCAGAAGTCCGCTATAACAACCGCTGTAACAACCGCTGTAACAACCGCTATAACAATGGAACATACCAAGATACACGCTGTAGATAAGGATGAATAGCACCCGACTATATAAATTATCAGGTCCAAAACTCACCGCTGCAGATGAGGATTCCAGTCAACCGACCGCTCTGGTCGACAATCTAGCAACACCTTCACTCCCTACGGTCGTTCCGGACTAGATTGCTCCCGGCGCTATAAATCAGCGGTTATTGTAGTGATCTTACAGCGGTCGTTACAGCGATCTTACAGCGGGCGTTTGCTGACTAAGGGTCCCGTGCGGTTGTACGGTCCCGTGCGCCTATTGGGGACCGTGCGGGGTTGTAAAGAAGATAGCTATAGGGGGCAGCTAGAAGGAAATTACAGCGGCTGTTATAGCGGGCTTTTGCTGACTAAGGGTCCCGTGCAGTTGTACGGTCCCGTGCGCCTACCGGGCGCCACAACAGTCAAGCTACAGCTTCATCACTTACAGCTTCACACAAATCAAGGTGTCGGCTAAGATGACCCAGAATTACAGGCATAAATATGAAATTCGTTGAATATGTTCTCTTTGTTCATCTATCTTCGCTTCTCCCCGCCCTCAAGTGGCAGCTCTCTCCGCTTGATCCATACTTTAAGCGGCTTCTTCGGATGCTTGTTCGCAACAAGTTTCCTCGTCTGAGGCTCACTCCATGATCCCCCTTGGGCGGCTGCATATCGTAAAATGTGATGATGGCGGCTGCATATAATAACATCTCTCGCAGCGCAAATTGCCTTCCCTTGCACATCTTTATACCGCCACCTATTTGTAAAAAAGGTTAGTAAAAGGAGTTAAAAAGCAAAGCGTTGAAGGGGGAGCAAAACACTCACCATATGGCCGCATCGTCCCCAGTTCTGCTGTAACGACCTTGTTACCGCTCGCATCCACTGTTTCGCGTACATGCCTCTCCGCTTGCCACTCAGTCGGGTTTGAAAAGTATTGCGGATCAAACTGGTGCAGCTCTTGAGGGACGTGTGCGTAAGTTCCCTTCTTCAACAAGAAGGACTCTCCGCCTTTCCCTCTTGCTTCCAGCACAGTATCGCTGTACATCATCTTCATGGCCCAGCCGCAAGAGTAAACCCTCATCGTTTCAATGTACGAGGCTTTAAGGAGCGGGCATTTAGTTATTAGTCCGTCGATATCCATGTCTTCCAGCACCGGTGGCACCCAGACTGCAGATCCAAACTCGTTCTTTGGCTGCACAGCCTTGACATATGGCGCAATCTCTTCACGAACCTGTTCCAAGAGCACAGGATCCCTGTAAAGCTCAAAGAGCATCCACGAGATGAGGGGATTGGAATTCGCAACCGAAGCCCATAGCAGCGCCAGGTCAAAGGAAGCACGGCCGTCGAGTGACACTCCATGCTGTCTAAACAGCTCAATCCTGCTTTTGACCAGTTGGCTGACGTTGTCCAGATTCTGCCACTTGGGGTCGACCTCTTCGCCATCCATGTGCTTGTCCATGGCTTCGTTGAACTCGTACAGAAATGCCAAAAGGCGTCTCCTTGCCAGCTTTCCGCGCTGAAGACGCGGCCAGGGAATCCAAGAAGGAACGCTCATAGCCAGCAGAACAAAAGCTTCGTTGTATATCCACATCCATTTCCACAGCTCGGGAAAGTTTTCGACAAAATCAGTACCGTAGATGGCTGGAATCGCTGTTGTTGCGACATAATTCCTCGTCAGTTCCATCAAGTCGACTTGAGTGGTGGGAACCCCTTTGTCGCCCTCTTCAATAACATCAACATCCGCCATCTTCTCCCATTCGGTTTGGTCCATAGGGTTCGGGCTGAATGTGACATAACTATTGATAGTTTGCTTCACTTGAGATAAAGCCCCCCAGTGATCTCGCTAAGCCCTGGTTCAGAGCTGAGATACTTGTATAGAGCCAGAGCTTCGGGAAATATCTTGTTGTAAATGGCTGCGTCTTTCTTGCTCACGCCAAAAGTAGATCCAAGGAGGCGATTTGCAAGCATCTGCTCCTCAGCAGCCGGGCGATGCAGGTTCAAGAGTGCCGCAGCCAGCGAAGGCTTGTAGATGAAGTGGTGCATCTTGCCGCCCATTTTCAGAGAAAAGATGCCGTCTGTGAATCGACTCCGCATGCTGGCCAGGAAGCCGCCTTGAGCCATGGAAAACGCATGTCCGAGAAACGGGAGCCAGTAGCTAGGCGATGCAGGGATTTTGTGTTTGCCGCTTGCGTCTACCGTTGTAGAGCTTCCAGTGATGGCTCTTGTTGTGAGAATAAGGACGAGAAAAGTAGCAATGACGGCGACAGCAATAGACTGCTGTCTCTCGTCCAGCCTCGAAGTGAGGTCGCTCCAAAGAGCCTCGACAGACGCCATTGTACAGTCCTGAAGATATGAATCAACTAAATTGGCAGATCAGGTTGCCTGTGCTGAATGATTGAAATTGATGCTTGAGGGGTTTCCGGTTTCGATTCTGAGCATTGCGTCTTTTGTCTCGATATATATACAGAGCACACTCGTGCCTCAATTTGTTGGCGCTAGGACTTGAGTTGCAGCCGTTGGTCAAAAACAACGAGTGAATGAATGAATCATGGACCGAAAGATGACCAAGTCGCCTTTCAAAACCCGAAGACCTTGTAGAAGCTCCGATCACGAATGAGAACTAGCCATCCATGCCGCAGTTCCGAGGCGATTGTTTGCGGCGGGGTTTTTCTCCAGGACTTCGGACATGGACCAGCAGAGAAGCGAACTTGATGATGCCAGCGAGTAGATTTTCTCTCCTTTGCTCTACGCCGGCTATAATTAGGCGCAGGGGTATCGGAAGGCTTCGCGACCCCACCTGGCCATCAGATCTCAGCTATCAGCTTACACAGAAATTCGGTAGCTTCTGTCCACCATCAATTCGGCGTTCTTTTGTTCGGTGCCGAAACCCATGGCCGGCAGATTGCTAGGCGGCATTACTATTGAAGGCTAGGCTATAGCCTCAACTCTAGAGATCGGCATGCAAAAGTTGCCTATCGAGTAGGAATACGAATAGTTTTATTCAATCTGGAAAGGCTATAAACTGCGAATAAACGTCATGTGCTTATTATTCCCTGGTTCTCGGTAAAAAAGCAAAGAGGCATCACATGCGCCAGCACAAGCAGGCAGCGATGCATTCAGACATGGGTTCAAGGCATGAATCATCAACAGAGACGAAACCCCCATGTTTGCAGCGAAATGGTCCATCATCACGAAGGGCGAGAGAGGCATGAATGATTGAAATCTAACCACTTCGAAAGTGCATGCTGCAATATGTAAGAGATGTCTTTCAGTCTACTCTAGATCGCTCAACTCCAACATTCATCGCTACAAAAACTATATCCTAACATCATCTCCTTCATCAAGCCTCCTTCTCTTTAATCGCCCTTCCAGCCGCCAACAGCTTTGCCTTTGCTCTACTCTCATCAACCTCCTTATTTATTCTCATAATCTCCGCCCTCGCACCCTCCCAGCGCTTCCTCCTCCCAGGAAACAATCTCCAAAAGGCCGAAGTAAACGGACCATCTATAACCATCTTCCAAAGCTTCCTCTCTCGCCACCAAAACATCCATCCTTTCCATCCCCAGCCCACATTCTCCTCCACACCCGTACCAGCTGTTTTATCTGCCCAAGAGAGCCATTCACTTGGGGGTACTGCCGTGGGAATCACAGCTCCGCTCTGTGCGAGAGTACATATCCTCTTTTCCTGCTTATCTACCCATTGCTGCATCGTCGATCGCGGCGGGAGCGAGGCTTTCCCAGACCAGACTTGCGCGATGCACATGCTCGCAAGATCAGCAAGGCAAAACGCACCAGTGACGAACCAGACACAGCCGAGGAAAGCCAGAGAATCAGGTGCACTCATGGAGAAGACGTTTTGATACAGCCGTGGGTATGGCCGGTTCTTCGACCCAGGAGCCTTTAGCCAGCTGGATGAAGGCATTGAGGACGGATCATATGCCTTCTCCAGCAGGCTGAAATCGTTCTTGTATCCCGTACAGCAGATGACTGCGTCGGCTTCAATGACCTCGCCAGAGGCCAATTCTATCTGTCGACCTCCAAGAAACCTTCGAATGCCTTTAATCGACAACACCGCCTTGGATCGAAGGTTGGCAATGAGCGTGTCGGAAATCACCGGGTTGGCCACCAGAACCGAGAGCGCTGGGTCGAGTCCCCAAGCTGGATCGACTTTTCCAAATGCGTCGGTCATGATTTGTCGAGCTGTCTTATTGTATAGTCTCTCGGCAAACTTGGGAAACAGTCTATTGAGGATTCCTTGCAGGTTGATGAATCTGTACGATATGCGGCTTGTGGCTGCCACCCCGTCGAGGAGTCGAGGCATCTTCCAAAGGTCAGTCAATTTCCGTTCATCATATATAGCAATTTTCAGATGAGATGAAAGATCGAAAGAAAAGCATTTGCATACAATAACGGCGCCATGGTGGTGCGATATCGAAATATTTGATGCATGGCCAACAAGTGCATCCGCAATATCACTTCCCGTGTTTCCAAGCCCAACGACGACAACTCTCTGCCCAGAAAAGACTTCAGGCCTGGATTTTGTTAGACCCTCAGAGCATGCTCAAACATCAGGATAGTGCCAACGAGCTTACCTTTTAAATGCTTTGGAGTGAATTAATCGACCAGTAAACAGCTCAGCGCCTTCAAGCACAGGCATCATAGGTCTGATGTGAGGGCCCGTAGCCATAATAACCTTATCAAACCACTCACTCGGCCGGTTTTCAAAGTCGAGCCTCCATCTTCCGTCGTCATCTTCTCGGGATACCGACCTAATGCTCGTAGAGAGGCAGAAATGGGGTCTAAGGTCGAAGTGTTCCACATAGGCTTCCAAATATCTCTCCACCTCTTTTGCTGTGCAGAATGTCGAGGTTCCTTGTCATCGTGTCGTCAATGTCAGCTGCTATTTTGGCAAAGTATATCTTCAAGGCCATGGATAAAAGCCAAAGCGCGGCGCTTACCAGCGGAAAAAGGAAAATCGGTAAAGGATGCCTATTTCGAACTAGGTCAGTAAGAGAGCATCTATTCATTTAGCAAACATTGATCAAGACTTACTCGATCAATTGACACGTTGACCGTAGTTGCTGATATGGAAATGGGAACAGTTAGAACAATAGTCCACGATCTCGTGAACCATAACAAAGAGAAGAAATAATGCAAGCGTTTATCCAGTCTGTATGTCAGGGTCAGAATCACAGTGCAATGGCCACTCACATTCTATGATACTCAGCGTCTCTTCATCTTCCGTAAAGTGCCACAAGCCGCCAACATAGTTGCTGCGTTCAAATCCGACCACATCAAAGCCTTCTTCCAGCAAGTTCTTGACAGCGACGATCCCCATAGCCCCTGTTCAGTCGTCAGCTATATTTACATCTCTCTTGCATCCCAAACAGAATCGATAAAGTCAAGGAATCGGTACTAAGGAATATACTGATGCTGACGATCGAAAACTGCAAAGGCAGAATACATACCCAGGCCAACCACAGCAACTCTCTGTCGCCGTGATTTCATGTTTTCCATAGCCATCGTCCGTGATCGAGCACGCTATAAGGAAAGCCACGCTATCTGCCCAACAACGACCAAATCAATAGGAATTAGAGGTAAGATGCAAACGCCAGACACTCGGGCCTAGTCTCGGCAACAGCGGTTTCAGCTGCTAGGCCGCAGGCTGAGAGACGCCAACTGAGGGGGTTTTCATGGCTAAGGCCCGAATACGCATGAACCCACTATGGCAGATCTATCAACAGTTCACTTCGCAATACCATGTGAAGTTCGACTGAGTGCTTCGTCGTTTCTATTTCATCCTCAAGTTCGGTGTTCATATTATCGGTGATCTACCAAATCGGGCTCTCAACAACTAAACACCACCGTGCAACTTTATCTGCGAATTATAACAGCTACCAACATCTCGGCCCTCGCTAGAGCTTCGGCATCCTTTGTAGCGACACGGGAAAATCAATAAAGTCACACGGCCGAGCTCGCATTTAATGACATCTAAGCATCTTTCATTTGCACAAAGCAATCTACTCGAATTCGAGCAAGCGAACATCCTAATTCTTGATTTTTTACAAGCAAATCGAGCCAATTCTTTGTTTGACATGTACACGTTCATCAAACTCGAACCGTCTTATCATCCAGCCACGATTATCATCCATGAATACCCGCACTCAAGCATGGCAAATGCTCAAATTCCAAACCATTACCCGAAAACCCTCCAATCCGTGAAAATCTCAATGTTGCGCAATTATAAGTAGAGCCATCATAGGCATGCATTAGGCCAGAATCTTGGCCGGGAGATCTTCCATGTCATCCATATCGCTGTCTGAATAAGGCTCCGCTGGTAGAGCAGCAATGCCGTTTTCCTCCTTTCTGCCCTTGGTCGCCATGAATTTCTTGGGAATCATTATCTGGGGAGTCTGCGCTTCCTCGAGATTTGACTCTTCGCCCTCATCAGCAGCGGTTAAGGGTACAGCCGGTTCGCTGTCCTCGATAGGGTCCTGGATGTCAAGAGTCGCCTTTTTCGGCTTACCCTTCCTGGAGTACGTCTTCTTCTTTGGTTTGGGCGTGGCCTTCGGAGGTGAAGGCGGTGGCGCTTCCATCAAAGCTGGATCAATAGTTATGTCAGCCTTGTTGTTTTCGGCTGCCCCAGTGTCCTCTGCACCAGAATCCTCGACAAACTCGGCACTTTTCGGTGCTGGTGCTTGTGCTGGTGCTGGCCTGTTGCGGAAACGAAGCTGTTGAAGAATTTCCTTCTCTCGCTCATCATCATCGTAGCCACTGCCATTGATTTCAGGCAGGCCTCCCGTTCGGTTGTATTCATTGATGATGTGCTGAGCAACATCTAGTACTGTCAAAGATTCCCAGCCGGGGACTGTCTGTTTCAGACGGTCCCAAAGCAATACCTGGGCGTGAAGACTCCATTGGCCGCGGAACTTCTTATCAAGGAGTTTTGCCCAAGGAATATCAGAGTCTAAAAGCACAGAGGCCTGTTGGATTGCCAACACCAAACGGTATTGCTCCTCTTCATGCATACTTGCGAGTTGTTGACGAGCTGAATCAAGCTGAGAAGAAATATCCTCGTCCGAAACAGGCATCTCAACAGGTGCAGGCTCTGGACGTTTCTTCTTCTCGGAGGCGGGCTTCTTCTCGGAGGCAGACTTCTTATCCTTCTTCTTCCCAGAGAGGCGATTCTGCATTGCCTTCCACTTTGTGATGCATTGCAGCCGGCTCCGTTTTCTTTCCATATTCTTGCTGATATCTTGCCAGTCGATTATGTCTTCAATGTTTTTCTTGTATATGGGATTGTTGGGGTGTTCCTTTCGGAATTCTTCAATAGCCTCCACTGCCTCTTCGACAACTTGTGACAGCAGCTGCTCTTCTTCTTCGCTCCACACATCCTTACGTTGGAATGGGCCGCACACAATGTAATTGCGATACCGATCTCGGACATCTTCGGGATGGCGGTTGATGAGACCAGCAATTTCAGACCATTTGTTACCATGCACGGCAATGAGCTGGGAGAGCTCTTCATCTTGTTCCGGTGTCCATGTTCCTCGTGCAACAAAATTATGGTATTTTTTGCGCGCAACGTTGATGACCTTTTGCCTCTTGCGGTCAGGGCACACTTCAAAGAGGCGGTACCAGAGGCGTGCATGAGCATCACCGGCTGTTGTACCTCCAGGTGCTTGAATCATCTTTTTTAATACAGGGTAAGTGACATGATTCCAGCCAGCAAAGCCATTTTTGAAGAACATGGTGGGCACGGTGCTACTGGGTCTTACCTGATTAACTTCGGCTTGGGTCATTCCATATTCGTCGCGGAATTGTTCAATAACGCGGGCAATGCCGTCGAATTCAGCTTCTGTGAATCGTCCTTGCGTGTAATTTCCCGAATCGCCTGTTCTCGCTGATGGCTCTTCATATTCTGCGTTTTCAGCATCCTCTTCCAAGGGCTGCAAGGGCTGTTGCGTCTGTTTCTTAGTAGCACGCTTAGCTCGTGCTCTTGGCTTTGGTGTGTTGGCGGAGGGGGATGGCAGTTCTCCAAGTGCTTGACGGTTCTTCTTGGAAGGCGTCTCCGTTTTGGTCTCCTGCACAAGCAACACAGGTTTGACCTTTGTTCTCGTAGATCGCCGTCGTGCTGGGCTTTCGCTTGGCTGCTCCTCTGCTTGAGCAGAATCTCCAGAGCCGTTGACACCGGTTGCATTCTGATCAAGGTTCGCTTCGTTTGCCCCATTGCTCGCTTCATGTTGGCTACTCTTATGCTCTCTCCATACCTCTCGCGCGATGTTGAGCATTTCCTCGTCATCACGATCATCTACGTGGTCACCAGATGTTTCTCGCTGGTCATTTGAGGCTTCTTCTTGCGGAAGCGAATCAATTGCCATGGGAGCCATGGGGGCAACTTGAGCTCGGAAAGGTACACTATTCTCCCTCGAGCGAGTTTCCTCTCCCGTCTGGCTGCGACGGCGAGCACGAGCAACGCTGGGTGACAATTGCTCATCGGCATTGGCGACATCATCCTCAATTGCAGTGCCGAGTTGGGGACTGGCGGCATTGTCTCTGGCATCCAGGTTCTCAGTCTCGTCTTGCGGGGCATCTTCAATGCCCTTCCTCTTCTTGTTTCGCTTGCCGTCCACGGAGTCGGACCCCTTCCGTTTCTTCTTCTTCTTTTGAGAGGCTTGGGCCTGCACCAAGTCCAGTGCATCCATCTCGGTGGTAGCATCTTCAAGCGCATCGGGTCCTCGATCGTCATCCTCGGCAGCGGTGGGAGCACTCGTTGTGTATTGATTTGCGTCGGCAGGCTCATCCTCAGCGATTTCGGTATGCTGCAAAGACTTTCTCTTCGACTTCTTGCGCTTTGAGGTGGCTGCATTGGGATGGTCGTCATCGGCTGCGATATCAGACGTCCTGCTTTTCTTCTTGCTAGATTTGGCGCGTTTCGCGATATCACTAGATGGAGGAAACTCGGGCTCCTCGTACTTTAAGGGTTGGGGTGCCCCCGAAGAAAATGGGAGCTGTGACGCGTTGCTGTCAAACATTTCGAGATCGCCAAAGTCGACATCGACGTCGGCAGTTTCGCCTTCGTCAGGGTAGTTATCGACATCTTCCATCTCCTCGACACGAGCGTCATCAATCTCAGCCATTGAGGCAGTATATCCCTCGCCTCCCTGATCTTGATCGTCTTCGGCTTCCTGGGCAGATTCGAGTTGCTCGCGTTTTGCTTGGTCGAGCTGTGAAGGCGTCGTTTCCGATTGAGTCGAATCAGGTGCACTTGAGCCCATGAAATAGCGCAATTTGGAAGCCAGCTGGAAATCGGGCCATTTGGCGTTGGCAGGCATGAGAGCAGCAGCGAGTGGCGAGGAGATGAAGCTTCGCTGTGCTTGTTCCCTGTCCTTGGCCGTCTCGACTTGCTCCGAAAATATTATGGGACTTGGAATTTCGAGGGATGTGACTGGCCTTGGCCCAACCGCGATGTTTGTGCCTTGTCGGTGAGGCAGCTTAACAGTTGGTACACGAGCGCGTAGCTTTCGCGTTAGGGACGCCAAGGTCCCAGCCGATAGTGCGATGACCAGTCAAATTGCAGTGGGGTGATTATTGAGTCCCAACAGCCCTACCCTGTAACTACCCTAGACCGCACCGGAAATTAGATATAGGAGGCAAGAAAATAATCATAAACGCATAAATTCATTGATGAAAACATCAATATATTTATGAGATTTTCTATTTGGACTATCTCTAGAACAAGTCCACCAATATTCTCTTTTTGTCTCTTGCTGGCTAATACACAATCAAGAGTACATGTATGCTACATTGCCCGGCTAAATGGGGGGCTGCTCAAGCATGAATGAGAAATAGAGGTATGAACAGAAATGTATTATCAGAAAAAAGGGTACTATCTAAAGCTAGGTAATACAGTCAACTAAATCGAAAAAAAAATGCCAAATATGTATGATACAAAGAATTCTGAAATGACAAATGAAATATTGTAGAGTCTTCAGCTCTGACCAGACCATCAAGGTAGGTCGCCGACATCTCTCTTTGTGTCTAAACTCAAGGAAATTGCTTGCCGTTGTATGGCTATCTTGTGTAAACGCAACGAACTCCAAGGCCCGTTTCATCCATTATCGTCGCCTTTGTTGTATTCGAACTGTCGTCGGATACGTGTCTCATCAAATGCTGCTTTTATTCGTACCAATTGATTTTGTGCATGAGTTAGTAATTGCTGCCGTTCTTCTTAGTCGTCTTTTTCTTCCGGCTGCTTCAATTTGACCGTGATGCCCTTGCGGGTTGTCTGAATGTCATATTCACCACCAAGGACCAGATCCTTGGCAACGAGCTCTCGGGTACGACCCAAACTCTCAATATCAGAGATTCTCTGAATAGTATCTTCCAGGTGCTTCCGGAACCGAGGCTCAGCGCATATCTCCTTGAAGGCGAGATGCATCGGGACGCTGCTTGCACGAACGTCTGCCTGGCTGGTGACAGTAAAGAGATTAAGACTATCGAGATCTCGGATGAAGTCGGCTCGAGTCATGAGCTCCTGGGCTATGTGGAAGGGGAATGTTGGCAACAGGTGACCCACGACTGGATCGTATGTTTTGGCCATCTCTTCTTCTTTGTCAACAAGCGCCAGAGCAAGAACCATGGCAGCCGCNNNGTGAAAAATTGACATTGTTAGCTGGGCAGAACTTTCACGTGAAGCGGAATGTTGGGATATATGCATTGATGTAAAACGTACCGCCCATTTCTGCTGATCCATCACGTCATCATCCATCTCTGAGCCAAGGATCCAGCATTGGTTGAGAAACCACTTCTTCTCGGTGTCTTTGATCTGTTCGCACGTGCGAATCATATCCTTGCTCTTTGCCACACGGTTCAAAAAGCTTAAGCGGCCGCCGATGCGATCGTATACATCTTCGAGCTCGTGGTGGTTAGGAATCTCCTTGAAATATCGCATACGGTATTTCCGCAGGGCATTGATGGCTTGGGACTTGGGTAGATCAGTAACAGCGAGAACTTCCATGCGAGTGGCTAGGAGCTTCAGCCGCTCGTATACCCAGTAATCGTCAGTATTGAATACCATCGTGACCAGGTTTGCGGCTGCCCACTGTTCAGCGCGCTGCTGGAAAAGCTCAATCAGGTCTCTGCCTTCTTCGTTGTTCCTTAGAAGATGCAGCTGGTTCACAATGACGACGAGCGGCTTCCTTCTTTTTGGNACGAGCAGCATAGCCACCTTTTCTAGCTTGTTCAAGGCTCGTTCGATATCAAGCAGAGCAGTGGTCTCACGAGGACCTCGTTCGCTGAAGTAGCCTCCAATGTAGTCCTCATGGAACTCATAGTCGAGACATTTTCCCAGACGTATTCTTACGATTTCAGTGTCGGCATGAGCTTCAAACATGGCCACGCCATCACCGTCAGTCTTACGCATAGCTTCGATGAGCATGCTGCTCTTGCCAGTTCCCTTTTCTCCCATAAAGAGATAGTAGTGGCCTGATTCTCTACCGTCAATGATTCTGTCCACATGCTCCTGTTCAGGGCGTTGGACCCAGTGCTCATCCTCGGGAGCCACTGTTCGAGGCACTTCCTTTGCGGTTGTCGCCAGGTCGAGAACTGGATCGCCTGGTTCGAATGCGCGCGTCATTTTCTTCAAGACGAGCATTTTGTAGCTCTTATGGTAAATGTAGCCGGCAGCAGCAAATCCGAAGGCAAGGACGAAGATGGAGGCAAATGTGGTGGCGGCACTTTCGCCCATCTTCTTGAGTAGAGATTCCTTGCCCGCATCATGACGACTATGAGAGGATGACTGTGAGAACGATGACTGTGGGAATCCCTCGTCTATGAATAGTGTTAGTTTGATTGAAATTGGGCACTGTATCTTGTACTATTTAGACATTTCGCAGCGACTCCAAGACAAGACTACATATGTACACAAAGCCACGGACTGCTCGGTTACGAGACTGCCGATTGCACACAAACTTGAGACGCGTGGTGGTAGTACAACGTGTGCGTTTTCAAACAGCCATTGACCCCAATTGCAGCCATGAAACAACATGAGCAACTCCCAAGCTCCAAAGAGAGACGTCGAGATGAGTACAAAGCAAATAGTACGATAGTATCAGTAAACGAACGTACCGGCGTATCGTCGAGGTGCCTGAGTAGAAAACCGGGGCCTGCATAACTGTCGCGCGCTGCTGCGCCCCAGCCTGCTCGGGATGGACGGGGGGATATGCCGAGTCAAGCGGCTGCTTTGGCGTAGCATCGTGTAGAGACTCTGGACAAGTCGTTGGCAGATGGAGATTGTAATTGAAACTACACAGCCAGACAAGAGACTTTGAGGTTTGAGGGACGCTCGGAAGTTGTAGATGAACTACCTTGTCTTAGTCCAATTAGCAGCGCTTGGCAATCCCGATTACATCTGCTGCTGTGTTACCTGGACACGAATCTTTCAGTTGCCATGCCCCTGACGTCTCTTGGCGCAAAAGGGGCTTCAGCACCCACAGCTCGCTGGAATTGCTGGCTCTGGCACCGGCGGCCTCCCAGTGGGCATATTATTGGTGCGTTGGCCCCCAGCCTAAGCTTTGTGGCGCGTTGCATTTTACGCATCAATTAAATCCCTTGCTTGGCCCTGTAGATTCGCGTGTCATCAAATAGCAGGGGTCAATTGTCTTGATCGATTGATTAATAGTGGGAATTCCATGCATGCTGCGGATAGTATATTAGTGGTATATATTGATTAATGCAGCTATACAGATACGATTCTGCCATACACCACCGTTCTGCTGTATTCTTACATATCCTGCGATGCCGCTTTGTCCACGTACATGTGCCTATATTCCTCTCAGGGCTCGTTACGCGTCTTTGTCTCCCACAAAGCAAGCAGCCGCGTCATCAACCGAGCCCACAACTTTATAAACAAGTAAACAAAGACCAAAAATCCAAAAAGAGGGGCTTCAGCTCGAATGCCCACACACGTGACGGGCCAGCTTGATGCATGCAGTTGCGGCCGTGCGTGATGTGGGCTGGCACTTGCCCAGCGGGAAAGATGGAGTCGATCTCGGGGCTCCAGCTCTAGATCGGACATCTAGACATTGGCCTCGATCTTCGACCAGGGATAGTTACAGGTAACAATGCCTATCAGAGCCTCTAAAACAGGCCAATTGGATCTCCAGCCATGTCTCTTTTTATATACCGAATTTGTATCTTCAATCTTCTCTCCTCGTGATCGTGATGGAGGAATATCAAGCTCCTACTCTCTGTCTTGTCCGTCTCCCAACTCAAATGCCCACTTACACTCCCATGCCAAAAGTGAGTGTCATCTGAACTGTCAGCCGCCAAACGCGTTTGCCTTGCCTACTGGCACATGCCCCCCCTTGGCCCCCCTCGAGGCTGGGGGGATTTTTTGCTCTCTACCTAACCTTCTTCACCTCGCAGTACTCTATTCTAACCATCTCCAAATTACTACTATTTTAATCTCGTTTTCTCCCTCTCTTGAACACTCCTACATGATCTTTGTTTCGGCGTAATATTTTTCTTCTTTTTCCTCTACTCTATATTCTCACTTCTTCGTTACATTTGATTTCCCCGTTACTCGCAAAATCACAATTCATTGACTCCTAATACCGCTCATCGGAATGCCACTCACTCCCCAGGAATACCTGGACTGGTGGCTCACCACAGCTCTTGACCCTCTCAAAGAACTTGTCGACAAGGAGGCGTTAGGATGTGGTCCTCGGCACGTTGGTTTTGAGCAGACAGTTCAAAAAAGACAGCGAGGCTTCGATAATGATGTCGACCTGCGAGAGGCTCTACGGCTGCACGTGAAGCGGCTTTCCTCCCACCAGACTCCTGAAGCCTCCTGCAACCCAAGAAATAAACTGAGAGAGCTTACTTTGAACGTCTTCAAGAAACCCGAGGATGGGGGCCTAGTTCCCGACAAAGTGCTCGATGGACTCGCTGATCTCAACTCTGTCGAGCTTCGGCGCCGTCGCCTCGTGGCTGAGACACCTCTTATTTTCAGAGCCGGCCATCCTGCTTATGGATCAGCGGCAATGGTCCAAGAGCTGAACAGAAAGGCCACGGAAAAGTTTAACCAGTTTTACATGGGCTTCAGAGCATCGGTGAGTATCTCCCAAAAGCTGCACATCTGTTCTACCGCTAACTTCCCACCTCTTTTCATGGTTGTTGAAGAGTTGAAGCAAGCAAAAGTCACCAGAAAGCCTGCTGTGGAGATTATGGCAGTTGTGAATGCTCTCTTCCCAGCTCATGACCTTTTGAAAAACTCAGACGACATTAGTCTTGTTCCCTGCACTGACTCTCTTCTCGACTGCATCCGCTTCACGATTCTCTACCATCTCTTGGGAGACAACCCGTCGAGCGACAAACAGCAAGCCATGATACAAGAGAAGCTGTTTATCTGGTGCAGCCTACCAAGGTATGAGGCGGCGTACAAAGCATTCGCTCAATACATTGAGGAGTTCAAGACAATCGAGTCGCTCTGCTTCAATGTCCTCCAGCTAGCAGAGAAAGAATCTTCTCGCCGAAGATCAGGATCAGGACCTCGCCGCCCTTCCTTTACTCCAAACTCCGTGGTCATGGTCAAATCCATCCTCAAAGGTTCTCCCCAGAGCCCTCGCGAGGTGGAAAGTCTTGCTGGTTCTGGAAGGTCTAATTCGCCAGAATTCGTGGCATCGGCGCCNCCTGTCCCCAATCCTTTGCTGAAAGGTCTCCCAGGGCGAGAAGTCTCTCCTTCTAAAACCGACGGAGCAGCATTTGCTTTTGACGATTTATCTGCACCAAAGTTGAGAGTTAAAAACACTTCCACTCTGTCAAAGACCGCTTTTGACCAGCATCCGCTCGCAAAAGACTTGAATCTTAATTCACGAGAAAAGGCCCAACTCGGACTTCTCCTCCCCAAGCAGAAAAATCGCCGCAAGTTTNNNTATGATGCTGGCGGTGAAACTGTTGTCAAAGGAGAAAAGGTTGATGTCAAGACTTTTGACCCTAGCAAAAAATTGAAAAAGAAGCTGCCGATGAAGCAAAAGTCGTTGCCAACGAGACAGAAGTCTTTGCCGGCCAAGCAGAAATTGTTGGAGACAAAGCAAAAGCTACTGCCAACCAAGAAGAAGCAATTGCAGGCGAGAAAGAAGAGGGAAGATGATGACATCCCGCCGGTTCCCCCTACACCAGACATTCCTGAGTCGATGAAGGCAACAATCACAAGAACCGGTCTCAACCTCCTTCAACGGATGCGGTCCCATCCAGAAATGCAAAAGTTTCCTCAGATTGCCTCAGTTCTGGCTGGTGAGAAAGCCAAGTCGACCACCAAGCTGGCGAAGCCGCCGCCGCCGCCGCCGCCTACTCGCCCCAAAGCCGCTCAAGGTCAAGTTCGAGATAGCTTCTATCTCCGTACGGCGTCTTTCCCCGAAGCAAGTATTCGAAACAGTCAACACAGCCTGTATACTCAGCGAGCCCCTTCTACGCAGTCAGTAGACAGAGCCAGCGCCATGAGAAAGCAAGAAAGTGCTGCCGCTCAAGAACAAGCATCGCTGGGCAAACCTGAAGTCAGATACAGCATGTGCCAACCACGGCTTTCCAACATGGAATACACAAGGCTTTATCTTGTAGAGGAAGCCAACGCCAAAAAGGAGAAGCGCCCTTGTGAACTTCCTCCTCCTAGGAAAGTTTGGCTCTGGGGTCCTCGCTGGGAAGAGTTTCTCGTGTTGCCTAAGCTTCCAGCAGCCATCAGACGTCGGTTCTCCCTCGGTAATGGCGATGAAGAGAAAAAGCCCATGGATTTGGAGCCACTTGGCCGGGGACATGATTCAGATGCCGACTCGGTAGAGACTGTCAAGGGAAAGACATCGGTGCCTGCTAAACCGCCTCGGCTGTCTTTGAATCTTGATAACATGACTTCCTCTCTGATGCCCTTGGTATCCGTGGAGTCGGAAAAGGCAAACCGGATTTTAGGCAGGCCGCAGGCCCATAAAGTTGTGCAGGCTTCTGGTCAGGAAAGCCCAGTCTTGGGCCATTTCGCTCCTGAATATGTGAGACAAAGCTGGNNNGTTGAGCCTACAAGTTTGAATTCTCGTCAAGTTGAAATAACGTGCNNNTATGAGAAAAGCGTATCAACGATTCACAAGGCTGAAGATCTGCCTTCCACATCAACAGTGACCTCCACAGCTACTGGCGTAAGTGAAGAAGAAGAAGACTTGTACTCTGACGACCGACATCTATGGCCGCCCCCGATTTGTCAACGAGGCGCGTGGCTTGATCCTGTTTCACCCATAACTGAAGAAGTCACAGAATCCGTGCGTGACGAAGGAGACAGCATTGAGAATACGACGCCGCAGCTTAGTGATGACACTTTTGAAACATCGTCCATCTATTCGGATGATAGCGCTAGGACTGCCGTCTTTCTTGGAGATAGCAGCAGCAAGGAAGCTGAGGATGCTCCCAAGACTCCCCAGACAGCTCGACACCACCCTGAGCAACTTACGATGCCAAATGAAGCATCACCTGTGCGCCCTGGTATTCCATTTAGCTACAGCTGTGCCTCGTTCAACTCAGTGTCTTCCGATCGCTCCTCACTGACACATTTTCCCATCTCAGCTGAACAAAGATCAAGGGCCACCACAGAAGAGATGGTGCAAGGTATCCTTAGCCAGTCAGGCGGCCGCCTCTGTGTTGAAGATGCCCGCCAAGTTCAGTTGGTGGAGAGGAAGCAGAGCGCGGAGATTCAAGCCTCGTCGGCTGATATTTGGAACACCAACGAGTACATGGAACCAGAGCTTCAACCAGCNCCCCTTAATCTATCCAAGAAGCCCTCCATCGCGAAGCCAAAACATGGTTTGCATGAACCATTTTTGCAGTCCAAGACGAATCCCGATATTCTTGAAAGCATCCAGCCGTTCATATATACAGGCAAGGGGAGCAAATTGGAGAGCGGAGCTCCTCAGAAGTTCCATGAGAAAATCAAGTCGTACGAATCTGGCTTTGTGCCTCTGCCTGGATCCCTTCTTTATGAGGCTGATAAGAATACGGACATTATTAGAATCCCTCGAAATCTATCTGATAGCTCCAACTCAAGCAGTTCTATTTCAGCCGTTATCACTCCATCCAAGCCTGGTCCAAGCAAACAAACAAGCTACGAAGCCCAGCGCGCGGAACCAAGATCTGCTCGCTCTATGAATGAACTATATGGTGCTGCTTCACTAAGTAATGGCTCTCCGTCTCAGCAACGAAAACAGCCCTCTCCTACTCTGAGCGATTTGGATGAGTTCTTCGGGGTCGGTCCTTATGAAAAGGCGTTCTTGGAAAAGCATCCAGAGGCGGCAAACCCGTTTGTGCTTCCTCCCAAGCTCCCACAGTTGCCGGTAGCACCAGTCTTTACAGCGCCTGCTCAGGCTACACTGATGCTTCGCCGACGAGACAAGAGCACACAGCAACACCGCACTCCGCCAGTGCCAGACAGGGGCGCACAGCAACTCCAGACTCCTCCACTGCTAGACAGAAGCACACAACAGCTCCAGACTCCTCCACTGCCAAACAGAGGCATCCAACGGCTCCATACTCCCCTGCAGCCTACAGTCCAAAGAGTCATGGAGAGAAAGCCAAACACCTCGGTGAACGTGAGCAGCTTCGCGTTACACAGAGCTCAAGGTAACAAGGCGACCATCCTACCGGTAGTCGAGGGAAGAAGCCGTGCGAACACGACTAATACCAGAGGCCGCGACGTTGCCACTGGCCAAGACCGCGACTACGAGGACAGCATATCAGAGGAACACATGCCACAGCAGACCTTTCTCGACGACGTTCACCGGTTCTCTCTCCAGCGGTACGATGTCAGTGCTCGTCGACCTTCGACTGCCCATGCCCGCCCCAACACCCTGGTTGAGCAAGCCGCGCCGATCTCGCCCGTGGAGAACGTCCCTTCTGAGGGCAAGAAGATCAGCAACACGCCTGCTACGACGCTGGGAAATCTGTTCCGACGGCGCAATCGGAATCGTAAGGAGAATTAATAATGGCACTAAGTAATCTTTTGTATGTACGAGTAAACTCAACACAGTTCAGCCACGAGAGCTGCTAAGGATTCAGGAATGGGATATGGGATATGGGAATGGAAATAAGGAATTCATATTGCGCGCAAACGGCTAGATAGAGCCAGATAATAGTGCGATTTAGGTAGTTTGAAAAAAGGTGCTTTAAAATTTACAACTTTGTGAGTCTAAAGTGAAGGGTGATGAATTTGTCTTCGTGCTTGATGGCGCCTTTGCTTTCAAACCCTACAAACTCGAGAGACTGGCCGACGCGGTCTGGAGAAGATTGATCTACAAAGTTCGCCCACCTATACTAGAACACGTCGTTGGTTGATCTTCTCAGCTCCAATTTTCAACGTTGCCACCAAACTCGTACGATAACCCAACTTGACTCGCGATCTTAATTACCTACAAACGGCATCTTCTTGGCAAAGTCCCTTCGGAAGAGAGACTGCCGAGAAAGAAATTATCAAATGCCTCTTTTCATATACAGCACTGGCGATCCAGCGACATAACCCGACAAGGAAGAAAAAATAAGCCATAACCTCATTCGCTAAACTTCGTCCCGGAACCCTGGTCGAAAGAGCAGCGGGAACTGTGCTCTAACAGGCATCCCGGACCATCCACACCTCAAGCGAGAAGGCGTAACGAGACAAAGAGCAGGGCTACGGAAGGAGGAGAGAAAATACACAGAGAGAGAGTGAGGAAAAAATAGGGACCCTTGAACGGGACGTTTCGCTTGGCCCGCCGGGTTGGAACGGAAGCATCTCGGGCATTGCTTTCTCGCAGCCCGTCGCAAGAAGATGCGCGCTCCGGGCCAAGAGATGAGGTAATGTTACAGCACACTATCTACCACTGCGGAGCCTCGAGCCTGACTTGTCAAGTGTGTCTAGCATTGCATCGCATCTGTAGCCGTACAATGAGCAGCGTCCGGTATGTCTGAGTCGGAGGGGGATGGAGGGGAACAGGCCACCAGAATCCGCGTGCTGGGTGTGGTGTTTCAGAACCGAATCGCCCGCCCAATGCCCATCACCAAGCGCAACCACATCGTTCGACACCAAGAAAGCGGGGGAAGAAGAAGAAGCAAAATGGCCGCTTCAACTTGCCTTGCAGGCGTGGGTAACGACGGTGATTTGCCAGATGCAGGATTTCGGTACCCCTCTCTTGCTTCCCATCTGCCATCCTTTTTTCTCCAACACACACGAGAGCCGAACCCCGGACACACACGCGGAGAGCGAAACTGAGACATGGCTTTGATAGCGGCCCAATATGTGTGGCAGCGAAGCCTTGTGTATCGTCGAATCCCCCAGCCGCACCGCTGAGAGGGGGAGGGGGTTGGCAGAGCAGAGACACGCACGAGCACAGCACGCCAGCGCTACGGCATGCATGGAATCATCATGGCCACGCACGAAATACGATCCGATTACATGGCGGAGGTTGTTGGTCTGCTGGGCTCCAGAGTTGGGGGTCAGTCAGCCAGCCATCAACCACCAAAGCCCAAAGCCGGGCCAGGCCAAACCGGCATCATGGCCAGCGGCAAAGAGAGAGTCCGGACTGTTTCATTCCCTCCTCTCACTCCCCCACTTTCCGGATGGTGGGCCAAGGCACAATCTCACAGGCACACCCTTTTCCCGTTTGGCCTTGATCTATCTTCTATCGTTTTTTTTGCTTGGTCTTTTCGGAGTCCAGGCATACGCGCGTGCATATGGGGGATGTAATTCAATGACAGATGCAAATGACCCCACGTTGTGCTCCATATCTAACTTTGTTTTACCTGCTTAAAAGTCTGGGGAAGAAGAAATCGATGTGGTAATTCTCCGAGCAGCCCGACCTGCAAAGTTGGCCTTGTAACGTAAGGGAATGCAAATCAAATCTGTCGATTTTCTCAAAAAGCACATACGGCACACGATACACGTACGTAATAAACTGCACACAGCAAATTGTCGTTCCATGTCCCGCTTGGCCTGCATGCTCTGCCGTGCCAGACCCTTTGATCAGCCTCACCAAAAAAGACACGCCAGCAGAGAAAAGATCATCCGCTAAGACGGAGACTAGGCAATGACAGATGGGAAAATCAGCGCTCAGCCCGTGCCGAAGGGGGCTGCTTGCCGTCGGCCAAGTCGAAAACAGAGATGGATAGACGGCTCGGAATATGCACAAGGAGAGAAAAAAAAAGAGAAAATCTCCCTTCCATACGGTACGACGTGGATGGATATCACGGCTCTCCTTGCTTCTGCCCTGACCGGTTCGGCAAGGAGTTCCCGATCTTTGGCCCCCCGCCCCCAGCTTTTGACAAATTTCGAGGCTGAAACAGCCCTTGAGAACAATATCGAGGTGGTTACACAGCATTTCCACCGGCTTGCCAAGCGTGTAAAAAAATTTCTTCTCCCCGGTCGATTGCTGCAATCTGTACAGTACCTACCGATGTGAGCTGTAAGGGATCCATGACCGTACATTAGATGCTATGGAGAACAAAAAGACGACGCCCACAAAAAACTTCAGCTCCGGTCTTAGTGCCAGAACCCCCAAAAATCCCACACGGCAACATGGCATCTGCTGGACGCTGATATCGACGTCATCTCGAACAAGAATAGAAGCTCCCTCGGCGGCAAGATACCGCTATTTTCTTTTCTTCTCGGTCACGCCTCGCCTCTTCGTTGGAGGGACGGGCGGATCTGATGTTGGAGTGGGGAGTGGGTTCATGTCCCATCGAATAAAGCCCATGACCATAATCTCTGTCTTGTCTTGTCTTGGTCCCTTGGAAAAACCAAACACTGTATACTGTATTGTATTTTTCCTTTAGCAGTGCTACTCTACTTCGGAGGTACAGACAGGTACGAGTCATAACTGCTAGCAAAAGAGTGAGACTGCGAGGGAGGAGAAAAAAAGAATAAGACGGGAGAGGCTCGGCCAACGAAATGTCCTGAAACCGCCCGCCCTACCACCTGAGCTTCACAGCCCGTGATTTTTAGTGCCTTGTCCATCGTCATGAGCATGAACGAACCGCGCTGGCTTGATACATCCATCTCCTCACCGCATTTTTTCACCTACACCTTTTTTCTTCTTCTTTCTCTCTCTGTGTGATCTGTGTGGTCAGTCACCATGACAGGCGTGTCCCGATGCTAGCCTAGTTTCGCTCCCACGTATCATGTCATGCGAGATGAAGCAAAACAACTAACAAAGATGCTCTGTCGAGATTAGATTGGACTGTCTCGCTCCTCCCTGCACAGCGATGACGTGCTGCGATGCCATCCATCCGCTTATTCGGCTTCTTGAGATGTGATGGAACGGATTGGCTTGGGCTTGGCATCAGAAATCACGAGTAAGGACCGCCTCATGGGAACGAAGTAACTCCCTTGCGAGTCCTGAATCAGGGCATTGGCATACGATGGTCCGCCACGATCTAGAGCCTCGCTTTAGCGTGCGATTGTCGGACTTTGCCGCATAGAATTTTAATACTACTTATTCTTTTATATGCGTTTTTTTGGAGAACGTCGTAGGATAATACCCATTGGGAAAGGCATCGTCGGGGAAAGGGAGGGGAGAAACAAGGTCATACGACGAGGGCAAGCATGAAAAAATAAAGTGCAAAGACAGGCTTGGTAGGTCTTTTTGTCGGAGGATAAGTTCCTTTGAAGGATCAATGGCAGTCGTCTAATACGATGTCTTCCCATGGCCTCGGGCTATTAGACGGTCCGCGGCTCCATGTCAGTAGGGCGTCGACGCAGGCATCCGGTATGTAATGTATGTCTCAAGGTTTAAACAATGGCCTGCTTGGCAAATGTTGAAGGGCATGGTTTGCTGACCACTGCACGTACGTCTACATGTACAGTATACGGGCATATAAGCGCTATGCCAGCAACCTTTCAGAGCAACATTGAAAACATGTCCTGTAACAGTACCATACGGTACAGGGGAGACTTCACATGCCGTCGCCCCGGATGTGTCAGTGTCAGGGCTTTTTGACAACCTAAAACTGAGAGATGATAGCCGTTCGTGAAGGATGCAATCAGCCATCGTCCAGAAATATAGTAGATACCTGCAGCTTGCCGTATGCGAACGCATCCAGCAATGTACACTCCCACTCTCCGGAATCCGTAGACTCGAAATCACCAGGTTGCAAGTGCCTTGCTGAGCAACCTTGAACAGCACCTTGAGCACCTTTAGCCTGCCACTCCCAACGCCTGGCATTGGCCGAGCCGTCAAAGTGCTGGTGTAAGCGCCAGCCTAGTCGGTTTGCTTCCTCTGAAGCTATGGCCGCCACGCCGTTCCCCGAACTTTTCTTGGAATTGATTTTCTTGCCACCAGAGATTTGGCATGGGCTGAGCGGTGCGGCGCGAGGGCGGTCCGCATGGTGTTTATCCGCCCTTCAAACTCAAATATCGTCGGTGAGTCTAGACTGGCCGCTCAATTGCCCAAAGGAGGAGACATTGGGCTCTGCTGGGCTGCCGGACTTGAGATTGACTTTTTGTACCCCAAAATCTATGATTAAAAAAAAGAAGGCTGTGAGATTCCTCCCTCCCCCACCAGCTACTGTATATGGATGGATGGATGATGGGGCTACCATTTGACTATGTACTGCCTCATGAACAATGAGTGGGCAGCTGGAATTGAAAACTGCGCCCGAGTTGATCAATCACAACGGCGTGGCCACTACTGAACGCCGCCATTATGCTACTCGCAATGCTAAGGGGGTTGTAAATTGCGAATTCGTCTCTTTTCACCTTTTCACTCTTCATCTTAGCATCGTCTGGTAATAGCGCTGGCGCATAAAACTGCCCCTAGCAAGTCACATGAATGCCAGCACACTGCGGTCACTCGATTACCGCTTCTCTGGAAGGGGAACAAGACAGCAGACGGATCCTCTTAGCAGAGTTAGACCCAGAGGCTAGATGCCACCATCGGGTGCCAAGGTCAGGGTTGTTACTAGCGATTGCTAAAAACCAAGAGCCCGGCGTGGAGGATCAAGTCCAGTTCTTTTTTCGTGTCCATGTACCCCCAGGTAAATCTCCGTACCAAAGCCCACTTAGCCGCCTGGGACAATGTCACGTATTCAAATCCCAATTGCCAGCCTCATGGCAGGCCTAAGCCTATTGAAGCGCAAGGGCGGTCTTTCGGCATTGTTTTCTGGGGCCAGATGGTTACACAGGGGACGGAGGTTTCAATGCTCTCTTTGTGCCATCGAAGCCGTGTCTCGAAATGTTTCCTCGAATGCGGGGAGGTTCAAGAATGCCTGTGTCACCATACAAAGTCCTATAGCGTCCTTTGGCCACAACTGATTTTCGAGAGAGACCAAGGTGAAATGTGAGTATGCGGCTCTCGGCATGTGAGTGTGTGAGTATGTCTTGTCTTGGGCGAGAAGGAGAAAAGACAGAGCGAAAGCCCGGCATACAGCTGGCTAGTGGAAGGATCTGTCTAGCCCACACTAATCGACTGAATCAGTGCTCCGTATCTCCAGCCAAAGTGTTCTTGTTTAGCTTCATTTTATCAGTGGCAAGTTGAAAAGGGGAACATCGTGTCAAGGGAGCGTCGATCATTAGGCCTTGTGCGTGTTGAAATTAGCACTGCTGGTAACGCTAGTTTGAGTATCTCTTCATGAGTGGAGATTCAAAGCATGCTAATGTCCGTTAGTGATCACTTAGCATATGGTCTGGCAGCATATGAGTACGAGTAGTGTACAACAATTGAGGCCAAAAAAGCCCGAGTCATCTTCTCCTAATCTGGCCACTCGAAGTGCCCCTCCATCGTGGCTTTTTCAAGGGCATTGAGTCGGGATGAGAATTGACATACATAGATTGTACTTACAGGTCTATTTACCCGTAGGGCAATATCGGGGAATCGTCTCATGTGACCGTAAGAAGCTCGTCTGAGAGGTGGATTCGGACATAGCCAAGTCTTCACGGAAAGAGTATCCATTCCGGGAAGCCCGACAAGGAGTCAACAGTCCAGTATCATGTTATGTACGAAGGAGTCCGGAGCAGCATACTAGATAAGCACGCAACACTCCTACATACGAGTACAGTCCATACCACAAGGTTGTATGGGATGTGATTGATAACCTGTCACTTGCGCTCCTTTCGTATTGACACCTACCGGTATGCTGCGGCTCTCGTTTCAACATCTGTCTTTGCTTTTCCATTACTCCCTAACACCACACTGCGGCTGGCAGGCGGCACATGTCCACCTCATGGCGTGACATATCCTTCGTTGACAGCGTTGCTGACCTTGGAGCTCGGTAATGCAGCCGTCTACTGGTCGAGCGAGCGTGGAGAATAGAGGCTAAATCTGTAAGCTGGGGAGAGAATTGGCGTCAAAGGCTGGCTGGTTCCATTGGGCGTGCCGGAATTCGTTGCAGCCAGGTCTTATTAGTAACTAGTACTAAGTGGCAGCACCTTGCGAGTTTCGAGGCTCTCTCCGTGGGATTAGTACGGAGTACCCAGGCCACAGCACTAACACGATCACCGTCAGGAAGCTGATGACTGCGGGGACCAGATGATGGCTTCAGCCGTTAGCGTCTCTACACGGTCCGTTGCGCCCGCTTCTAAACAGTCGCTAGTTAAACTCGCTGGTGAATCTTGAGGCACGGTTCACTTGGGAGGGGCGTCGTTTAGTCGTCCGGAGAAGTTGTCTCAGCCGTGCCGTTTGGGATGAGCGGCTTATACGGATGATTCATGGACGCGTGGCAATAACTCTCGATGACAAGATGCTTCAAAGTTTCTCTGACCTCGAATTGCTCGTGGGACATGCTGTCTGCTCTACTGAAACAGCGAGAGTAGGATATCGACCAGTCCCGTATAACACATAGCGAGCAGCGTCGGGCCGGTGTGATGTTGCTGCCAACAGTACGATGTTATCCACAGGTATTCCGTGTTAAATACGCACGAATAGTAAGCTCTTCCATCGTGTTGGGCTGTGTCCTCAGCTCAGTTACCAATAAGAGAAGGCTCCTCTTCCTCCTCCCAGCGTCCAGATTAGTATACAGTATAAGTCCATGTAGTCGTGGAGACGGCTGTTATCGTGCCTGGATTGGACCGGGGTCTGGGCTGTCGTCTTTTAACGGAGAAACCGTATTCGCTGCTTCTCTGGACAGGGTACAGCATTGGCCAATCTCCTCGTTTGCAGAACAGCTGCGACTTCCGAGCGGCCAACACAGATCAGTCAGCCCCACGCCTCGTGGGGGTTTTGCTCGGAGCGTACCGTCTTGATTTAGCACAAGCAGCACCAGGTCTCCTGATGGTCCTTCTCCGCTCGATCTCGTCTGCTAGCTTTGAATGGGCACAGGCGTGTGTACTGTAGGATTTGCCTGTATGTCCGAGTACAGTGGGCTCATGGGGCTTTGTTGAGGCGGCTGATAAGATAATGATCTACAGACTGGAGTGTTCCTCGTGGAAGCCAGCGTGGACCGGGGAGGCTCAGCTCAGGGGCTCCAGTCTGGTACGGATCGTGACCTCGTACGGATACGCTCTCATTTCGTGCACGGTAGTTTTGATCACGCTCGAGGACAGGCTGTGACGTGGTGTACATGTACATATGTACGGGGTGCGTAAGAGACGATGGAATCACGACCTAGGTAGATAGCGCATGTCAGTGTTGGCAGAGTCGCTGTGGTCTAGATGTACGAGTAGTTGAAATTGCCAGAAGAATAATCAGAAAACCCAAGACACTGGTAACACAGCCTCCAGGCACGGGTACAGTATGCTGATATTGCATTTCGGGGAGGCTGCTTGATCATCATCCCGCATGCGCCGCACTTGCTGGACCTCCAGGTACAAATTAAACCAAATCACTAACCTTTCCGTCTGCGCGATGCAACGCTCTGATCGTCCTGGATCCTCTGGTTGGCGGCAACGAGAAGCTCCGTAGCCCGGAGACCAGCCTGTTTATGACTTTGGCCCGGCGGTAATATGAGAGGGGAGAGGCCCAACTTACTGAGCCCCTGGCTAGCGCCTATGGGAGAGAGGCCACGATAGTGTCAACTGCTGGGCGTACATGTCTGTACAGAGCGATTGCAGGCGCTGGAACGAGCAGATTATGTTCTTATCATATCAGCCGACTAGGCCAATTAGCAACGCGGGAGTTGTCTCGTATGAGCAGAGGCGTATAATGCGAGTAGATATGCGACTACATGCGTGTACATGTATGAGTGCTCGAAGAAGGCCTTGCAACTGGAGGATGTTACGAGGATTGGTGGACCTGCGAGAATCTCTTGGACCAACTGCTACAGGCACGACGCTGTATCAAATGGAAGGCAAGCTGCTACATAAACCCGAGCTGTACCTACATGTACGGAGGAGTCAGTACTAATGTGCGGATTTACGGTTAAGTTCTGTGCCCTGAAGCGCCAAATCTCGTGCTAATGCTGCCTTTCCTGCAGTTGCTTCTGAGGTACCTACAAGTTAGCAGGTACACGAAGTACTTGGCACAGTATGTATATTCATCCAGTAAGTGAGTCCTCGTACTGTACTGACGGCCACTCAGACAGCCCGAGGCAGTGACTGGGCAGGCAGCCTTGTGAAAACCCCAATCATCAATTCTCAAATCTTTCCGAGGAGGGGCTTCCCTTTGACCTCAACAGAACAAAGAATGAAGGGAATAGACGACGAGACGGCCATGATTCTTTCTCGTCAACTCATCACGCCACGACCTGCCAGGGATTGCCGCCGATTACTGGGTCACTATTGAATTAGCTCCGAGCTCTAGAGGAGCCGTCTAGTGCAATGACAGGGCACTCAATTCAGCCATGGCACGGGTTGGCCATTTCTCGGCGACGATGGTCTAATGATAGTTCTCCGGAGTATACGAAGTACTCGTACGAACACAGCTTACGGCTGTTGGTATACATACCTCGAAACAGCATACGGCACGAGCAGGATGAGTACGAGTGCAGATATCGAGCCATGCAGCAGCGCCGGACAAAGGACGACGGGCATCAATCCCTGTCTCTCAGTAGTGCCATCAGTTAGGTGCTACGACAGAAGCATCTCGACTCGGCTTGGCTGAAATCGTTACGCCAGCAACAGCCACACGCGGCCAGAAGAAGGAAAAAGGGCAAAAATAAGCCAGCCGCTAATAAGCTAATCAAATCCCATCAAAGGCCATCAATCTGTCGGTCTGGGCCTGAAACGATGCGCCGCCGCTTCAACCAGACATCGACCGGCCTGTCTGTGTCCCTGCCTAAAGGGCACACACACACTTACACCTACTCGTACACACACACAACGGCAATGGCGAATGGCTTCCGAGAGAGAGGGTGAGGAGACAGGCGAGAGGACAGGACAAGGAAGCATTTCCGCCGCCGACGAGGACGACGATTATGCGCGCTGGCTGCTTAAACAACGAGCCAAAATGCGAGTAGGGCTGCAAAGCAAAACTGCGGCGGGGACATTGGCCCGCACCCCCGTCCACAAATCATGTCCAGCTACCTGACACACCCTGGGCTTGCCAGCAATGATATCATGATACAGGACGCTATGTCGGAAGCAACCTTTCTGATGCTTGTTCGCCGCAGAGTCTAGCCGGGGGGTTGAGGGGACTTGGGGGAGGCCAGAGGTGGACAAACGGCCTACTGTACTCGTACTGCTTGTGCCTGCTCGCACCGTCACGCCTCTCCCAGACACCGCGTTGCACGTTGACGGGCCAGAAGATGGCGTCAGCAATGGCTTCCCCATATAGCGTGCCACATTCCCGAAGCACACTGGGCGTCAAGGTCCTGCAACCCATGCTCATGCTCTTCTCACCAGAGGCCGGCGTTGGATCTCGTTCCCTGGACGCAACTAGCCAGCAGTCCAGCCTCAGCTCCCAGGCCAGACTCGCAAGGGTCAGCTCTGGAACGAGTGCTTGGTGCTTGACTCTAGCACTATTAAGAAGCTGGAATTGTCCAGCTAGGCGGGGTCTCCTGAGAAGTGAGAAGAGACAAAAGACACCACGACGAGACCAGAGGTGCAGTGCAAGGGTGCGGCACGTCCCTCCCCCAGCACTCGCAGCTCCAACTCGGTACGAGTAACGAGCAGCAGCTTGACCCCTACCGACCAGGCTTCTTGTACCGGGGAGTACCTCCACGTCTCTCTGCAGGGACTGGCTGGCCGACGCTAGGATAGGGAATGTGTGGGTTTAGAGGTGGAGATGAGCGCCAAGGCCTCGACCCCGTCTAGATGTCATCTACTGCTCCTCCCATCAACCAAATCCTAAGCCCAAAGCTGGCTTGTACCCCCATCACAATCGTCTGTCCACGGGAGCGACGGCACAACAGCTCTTGAGTCGTAGCAGCATTAGGGGAATAACGGCGACTACTCGCACATGCATCCGTACAGAGCCCAGGCGAGGTTGCGATTAGCTTCGCGCTTTGGACAATCCCACACGCCCCTTGCTTGGGTGGTGTGTTCCCAACCTCATTCAGGCCTGGGGGCCAAGATGGACGGCTGTGGGGGGAAAGCGAGCCCAAACAGCGATTGACGGATGGTTCTCATGAGAGGATCTTATGTATATGATTTAAACGGATGCCGTTTGGACCTTGACCCTGTCTCTCTGGCTGGTCGCCAAATAAGACCTCTCCTCCACCACAACCCCTCCATGCCGCCCAATCCTTACTTCTCTCTGCTCGCCACGATCTTCGCTTGCACCGTGCATCTTGGCCAGCTATCCCTCTGATCGTCTCCAGTGCCGATGTCGATGAATTACCCAACGTGATACTAGCACGAACAGCCACTCAACCACTCCTGCCTGACGGGCCCTCCACCCTTGAATTTTCTACGCCGGCCGGCAAAAAGAAAAGAAAAGAAAAGTGATAGAGCACAAAAGAGAGAGAGAAGAGCTTTTGTCAGCTTCAATCGCTGTTGATTTCTGCCTCTCAAGTCTCTTTCTCAATATCTCTTACCTCCCCCACCTCTTACTTCTCTCTTCGAATAGCCTATTTCACGTGCCGACGCTTCTTTTCCGAATACCAACTTCGATTGGGCATGTGCTTGCTATTGACGTGTAATGGAACATACGCTCGCCACCGTGACGAACGAAGACTTTACCCAGTCAGACGATAACAGCATGTCCCCCGATGAAGGATCCTATGATGGGATGGTGTTGCCGTCGCCGTCTCCTACCGAGACCGCATGGAGAGCAGGCATTTCCACGGCACCTCTTCAGATGGGGCAGCTCTCGCCGGTGAGCTCAAATACCGACGCCAACCTGGACAACTCGTCTGTCCCGCCCATGGCCCATCATTCTGCGTCGTCGTCGTCCTGTGTAGACTCTTGGAACCCCAGCTATGCCAATCCGGACGAGGGCGAAGAAGATTGGGACTGGGAGCAAGGCTCCGAAGAAGCACTCGCCATTCCAAAGCTAGAACCGATCGACGACGATATCAATTTGGAGGATGTAATCGCAGCCCCTCTGTCGCAAACGCCGCCGAACGAGCTGCTCGGAGGTCCCCAGCTCAAGCAAAAGAGACCCCGTGGACGACCGAGGAAACATCCCCTGACCCCGATAGTCAGTGCGAATAAAGTTACCAAGGGCCGCTCCAAGACTGGATGCATCACCTGTAGGAAGCGCAAGAAGAAGTGTGATGAGGCAAAACCAAGATGTACGCAGGCTCTGTTCGAATTTCATAAGGCATCGNNNTCATGTACTCACGCTAACATATGGCTGGAC